>JAULUF010000020.1:20335000-20807500 GCA_031834385.1 Semotilus atromaculatus | reverse complement strand
GTGTGAGGGATTTGACTATTGCTTTTAATGGATTTCAAGGTTTCAAGGGCTTTTGGGGCTCTTTACGTGCTCAAAAACTCTTGAAATTTTGCACACAGGTCAGAACCCACGGCCATCAGGGCCGGGCTGAAGCTGGTACCCGGGCGTGGCAGGGGGGCTCAACAGCGCCCCCTTGAACGGGGTCCGACAATTTGGTCCATATATCCAACACGCTTGCATGAATTAATATGAAACTCAGTACACATATAGATCTCATCGGGCCGAACATCTTACCCCCGATCAAGTTTTACGGCAGCCCAACAGGAAGTCGGCTATTATGGGTTGTTTGGAAAACGCTTGCTGTGGAATGTGAAGTACTACTCCTAGGCAATTCATTCAATCGTCGCCAAACTCGGTGTGCGTGAAGTCAAGACATTGAGGATGCTAAATTGCGGACGGATTTTTGATATCTCGAACGGTTTGGCCGTGGCGAGGAAATTAATTTTCATGACTAAAAAAGGACATATAAAGGGTGTTATAACTTAGTTAGTTTTACCTACAGTTACAAAACTCAGCGTGTATATTCTTCTTTTCAAGCCAAACAACTTTCTAATTTACAATCATTAGCTCCGACCAAAGGAAAGTCAGATATTGTGGTTTGAATGTGGATTTCTTGAAATGGTATCTCTCTCTGTCTCTCTCTGACAGAGAGAGGGCCCCCTCCCATTCTGTGTGTGTGTGTGTGTGTGTGTGTGTGTGGCTGAAGGGAGGGGAAGGGAGGGGAAGGGAGGGGAAGGGAGGGAGGGAAGGGAGGGGAAGGAGGGGAGGGAGGGGAAGGAGGGGAGGGAGGGGAAGGAGGGGAGGGAGGGCTGGTGTCTGTGTTTATGTGTGTGTGTGTGTGTGTGTGGCTGGCTGTCTGTTACAGTGACAAGAGATTAAGCCTTTCATTGCTGTGTGATTTGTCCTGCATTAAAGGATAAATAAATCTCTAAGGCCTTGTCTTTTTGCATAACAATTTTGTATTTTTTTAAATGACAAAATATGCATAGAACCCAGATCTTTTAAATGTATAGTTTGCTTTAAATACAATTAAGGTTGTATTGGTAATTGAAGCTGAATGAATTTAAAATGAATGTGCTATATTTCAGAACAATATATTTGTTTTCCTTAAAAATGTAAAACACTAACTTTATTCTCATCTGAATTACAAATAATTTATTTCTGTATAAAAAAATACTATGACTAAAAACATATTTGATGTTTCTTTTTTAATCAATGTAGAATGTGTAACTTATAAATACATAGGTTAGTGCTCTGTTTGAGGACAAGAAATTAAAACCAATGCAATATGATGAATGATGTTTTGCAAAACCAGCCTCTACATTTGTACTAAGTGGTTTATTTAATTCCCATCAGACTTTTTCAACATGATGAAAATACATTAAAGATGCTATATTGTGAACGGAAATTGAATATCTCAAATTGTTTTGCTATGGCGAGGGATTAAAGTCATGTCAAAAAAGGAAACACTAAACTAAACCCATTTTATTCTTGTTTTGAATTTAAAAATAATGTACAAGTTTTAAAACAGCCAGAATGCACTATTCAGTCAAAAAATAAATACATTAAGTAATACATAGGGCTATACTGCCCTCTTGTGTTCAAAATCAGGTAAGCCAATTGTATTTATATATAAATATATTAGGTATGCCCGTGCAGCGGTGAGCATTTTTGTTTAATTTTAAAATAAGCTACATTTCGGAGGCGGATTGCTTGAATTTACTTTACAAAAGCACAATGTTGTGCTTTGTTGCGAGTGTCCACAAATATAATTAAACACTTTGCAGTTTGAATTATGTCCTCTATGAACAAAATGACGGAGTATGTTCTGTGTGTGTGTGTGTGTGTGTGTGTGTGTGTGTGTGAGGTGAGTTAGAACAGTGGAAACATGATAACATACTCCGTCATTTTGTTCATACAGGACATTATTCAAACTGCAAAAATTATTCAAAATTTCAATTATCTCATATATGTGGCTATTGTGGTTCACGATCAAAGGCCCTGTCCCAAATGGCACACTTCATATGAATTTTCGGTCTTGTGTACTTATTTCATGTTTCCGTTAAATCCATGAGACCGTAGGGTGTCTCATTTTTCATTTTAGGTTTCAGAAGGTTGCTCACGCATACTTTATGGTTGATATTTGCCCTCGATGCGCACTTTTGCAGAGCCACTTTTGCACACTGATGCAAGCTCTACAGCACACTTCTTTTCGACAGTCAAAGCGGGGTTACGTTTTTGCACATCGTGCACAATAATCCCAAAGGCACCGGGGTGGCGGTGCCACCGGGCCGTTTATATATATATATATATAAATATAGCTGCGAGCAGCGATGAAGGGCCAAAGCCGGCGGATACTAAAGGCACCGGGGTTGCGGTGCCACCGGCTTGGGCCCGTAATCGCTGCTCGCAGCTATATTTTATTATTATTATTATTATTATTTTACTACCTTTTGGGCACTTTTGGGGGCCTTAACGTGCTCGAAAACTCTTGAAACTTTGCACACATCTCAGAACCCGCGGCCATCAGGGCCGGGCTGAAGCTGGTACCCGGGCGTGGCAGGGGGGCTCGACAGCGCCCCCTGGAACGGGGTCCGAACACTTGGTCCATAAATCAAACACGCTTGCATGTAATAATATGAAACTCAGTACACATATAGATCTCATCGGTTCATATATCCTTTGTACTATTACTTTTTACCCCAGCCCAACAGGAAGTCGGCTATTAAGGGTTGTTTGGAAAACGCATGCAATGGAATGTGAAATACTCCTCCTAGAGAATTCAAACACACGGCACGAAACTCGGTCAGCATGAAGTCAAGACACTGAGGATGAAAAGTTGCGAGGGGATTTTTGATATCTCGAACGGTTTGGCCGTGGCGAGGAAACAAAATTATGGCGAGAAACGTGAAACAGGAAGTGTGTTATAACTACTGCATACATTAACTAGTCTTGATGAAACTTCAGCAGTGTGTTCGTTGTAAGAGCCCGATCACATGGATGTGACTATTGTGAGTCAAAGTTATAGCGCCACCAACTGGCAGCAGGAAGTGTGTCACTTTCAAAATGCTTTTAAATCACCCTCTTATTTTTACCCGATTTGCTTCAAACTTCATGTGCATAATGTAGACACACGCCAGATGTAGACCTGTGAAAGGATTATTGATATCTTTGATACTGTTGCCATGGCAATGCATCAAACATTAATATTCCTTTTTTTAAGCTTTTTCGTTCTTTTTTATGCTTTCGGGCACTTTTGGGGTTCTTAACGTGCTCGAAAACTCTTGAAACTTTGCAAACGGGACAAAACCCACGGCCATCAGGGCCAGGCTGAAGCTGGTACCCGGGCGTGGCAGGGGGGCTCGACAGCGCCCCCTGGAACGGGGTCCGAAAACTTGGTCCATAAATCAAACAGGCTTTACCCGATTTGTTCCAAACTTGATGTGTATAATGTAGACACACGCCAGATGTAGACCTGTGAAAGGATTGTTGATATCTTAGATGCTGTTGCCGTGACAATGCATCAAACTTTAATATTCTTTTTGGATGCTTTTGAGACTCTCAGCGCACTTTTGGGCCCCTTAACGTGCTCAAAAACTCTTGAAACTTTGCACACGGGTCAGAACCGGCGGCCATCAGGGCCGGGCTGAAGCTGGTACCCGGGCGTGGCAGGGGGGTTTGACAGCGCCCCCTGGAACGGGGTCCAAAAACTTGGTTCATAAATCAAACACGCTTGCATGTAATAATATGAAACTCGGTACACATATAGATCTCATCGGTTCATATATCCTTTGTACTTTTACTTTTTACCCCAGCCCAACAGGAAGTCGGCTATTAAGGCTTGTTTGGAAAACGCATGCAATGGAATTCGATATACTCCACCTAGAGAATTCAACCAATCGCCACGAAACTCAGTCAGCATGAAGTCAAGAGATTGACGATGAAAAGTTGCCAGGGGATTTTTGATATCTCGAACGGTTTGGCCGTGGCGAGGAAACGAATTTATGGCGAATAATGGAAACAGGAAGTGTGTTATAACTTCTGCATACATTAACTGATCTTGATGAAACTTCAGCAGTGTGTTCGTTGTAAGAGTCCGATCACATGGATGTGACTATTGTGAGTCAATGTTATAGCACCACCAACTGGCAGCAGGAAGTGTGTCACTTTCAAAATGCTTTGAAATCACCCTCTTATTTTTACCCGATTTGCTTCAAACTTTATGTGTATAATGTAAACACAGGCCAGATGTAGACTTGTGAAAGGATTATTGATATCTAAGATACTGTTGCCGTGACAACGCATCAAACGCATCAAACTTTAATATTCTTTTTGGATGCTTTTGAGACTCTTAGCATGCCTGAAATTGCTTAAAATTGCATGAAACTCGACAGACAGATCACATTTATTAGCCAGTAGACATGTGCAAAGTTTCAGAAACGGGCGTGGTGCAGGGGCTCAGTAGCGCCACCTTTTGACAAAAGTAGGGGTGTTAGTTATATAGTTTTACCTACAATCATAAAACTCGGTACGCATATTGTTCAGATCAAGCCGGACAACTTTCTAATTAACTGTCATTAGCTCCAAACAACAGCAAGTCAGATATTTAAGTTTGAATGTGGATGTATCTGAGAATTTTCTCTCCCTCTCTCTCTGTCTCTGTGTGTGAGGGATTTGTCTATTGCTTTTAATGGATTTCAAGGTTTCAGGGGCTTTTGGGGCTCTTAACGTGCTCAAAAACTCTTGAAATTTTGCACACAGGTCAGAACCCACGGCCATCAGGGCCGGGCTGAAGCTGGTACCCGGGCGTGGCAGGGGGGCTCAACAGCGCCCTCTTGAACGGGGTCCGACAATTTGGTCCATATATCCAACACGCTTGCATGAATTAATATGAAACTCAGTACACATATAGATCTCATCGGGCCGAACATCTTACCCCCGGTCAAGTTTTACGCCAGCCCAACAGGAAGTCGGCTATTATGGGTTGAATTTGAAGTACTACTCCTAGGCAATTCATTCAATCATCGCCAAACTCGGTGTGCATGATGTCAAGACTTTGAGGATGCTAAATTGCAGACGGACTTTTGATATCTCGAACGGTTTGGCCGTGGCGAGGAAATGAATTTTCATGGCTTAATAAGGACATATAAAGTGTGTTATAACTTAGTTAGTTTTACCTACAGTTACAAAACTCAGCGTGTATATTCTTCTCCTCAAGCCGAACAACTTTCTAATTTACAGTTATTAGCTGCGAACAACAGAAAGTCAGATATTTTGGTTTGAATATGGTCATTTTCTCTCTCTCTCTCTCTGAGCCAATATGGCAAGCCGACTTAACATTTAATCATTTTAACCTACTAGTCTCTATTTTCATGCTACTAGTACTTATTTTTTAGATACTAGTATCTATTCCATTAAGTACTAGTACTTATTCATTAGCGACTAGTGCTTATTCTTTAGGTACTAGTGCCTATTCTTTAGATACTAGTGCTTATTCCTTAGGGACTAGTACCTTTTAAAAGATACTAGTACTTATTCATTAGATACTATATTAGTATCTAAAAATACTAGTATCTAAAAAATAAGTACTAGTAGTATGAAAATAGAGACTAGTGGGTTTAAATGATTAAATGTTAAAACGGCTTGCCATAAGCCTACGTCTCTGTGTCTGTGCCTGTCTGTGTGTGTGTGTGTGTGTGTGTGTGTGTAGGGGGAGGAGGGCTAGATTAACCATTTCACTGCTGTGTGGTTTGGCCTGCATTAAAAAGGAAAATAAATGTCTTAAGCCTTGTATTTTTTAAATAAGTTTTATTAATAAAGTAAAGGAATCACAGACTGTTTTTAAATGGGGTTGGATAAATATTTTTTTGTTTTTAAACTGTGTGTGCGTGCGTGCGTGCATGTGTGTGATTGTGCCTTGGTGTCTGTTACAGTTACAAGAGTTTAATCCTTGTTCAAGTTTAAGTTTAAGGCCTTGTCTTTTTGAATCCATTTGCAGCTTTTTATTAAGAATGGTCAAGACAGGCAGGGTGAACAATGTCAAACAGGGCAGAACAGAAAAGGCAGAGACAAACCAGGTTGACAGGCAAAGGACAAAGACCTCCAGATAAATACTAGGCTTCTGGATTTACACATTTAAGTGCTACAAAACATATTGACATATGACATCCTATGACATTAAAAATGATTCTAAATTTAAATTATCTCATATATGTGGCTATTGTGGTTCACGATCATAGGCCCTGTCCCAAATGGCACACTTCATATGAATTTTCGGTCTTGTGTACTTATTTCATGTGTCCGTTAAATCCATGAGACCGTAGGGTATCTCATTTTTCATTTTAGTTTTCAGAAGGTTGCTCACGCATACTTTGTGGTTGATATGTGCCCTCGATGCACACTTTTGCAGAGCCCACACTGATGCAAGCTCTACAGCACACTTCTTTTCGACAGTCAAAGCGGAGTTACGTTTTTGCACGTCATGCACAATAACCCTAAAGGCACCAGGGTGGCGGTGCCACCGGCTTTATATATATATATATTTATATATATATATATATATATATATATAAATATAGCTGCGAGCAGCGATGAAGGGCCAAAGCCGGCGGTACCGCCACCCCGGTGCCTTTAGGTAACTAAAGGAACGGGGTTGCGGTGCCACCGGCTTGGGCCCGCAATCGCTGCTCGCAGCTATATTTAGGCAAGGCAAGGCAAGGCAAGGCAAGGCACTTTTATTTATAAAGCACGTTTAAAACAGCCACTGCTGACCAAAGTGCTGTACAGTCAGTCCAAAAAATATAAAATACATAAATACACCAACCAACACAAACACAACATAAGCCTATCATAAAGCGCATCATAAAATTACATTTGACCAAACGCCAAAGAGAAGAAATAAGTCTTTAGTAAAGATTTAAAACTATCAACAGTGGAAGATAGCCTTATATGATCCGGCAAATCATTCCACAAACGTGGAGCAGCGACAGAAAAGGCACGATCCCCTTTTAGTTTTAGTCTTGATCGTGGCATAGTAAGCAACAACTTGTTCGAGGACCTTAGATGTCTAGAACATTTCCTGTGGAGAAGGTCCGTAATGTATTGAGGCGCCTGACCATTTAACCCCTTAAACACTTATAATAATATCTTGAACTTGACACGGTATTCGACCGGCAACCAGTGTAGCGAAGCAAGAACAGGCGAAATATGTTCCCTCTTTCGAGTACCAGTAAGAAGCCTGGCGGCAGCGTTCTGTACCATTTGTAGGCGGGACAAGGAAGACTTAGCCACCCCCAGGTACAGCGAGTTACAATAATCCAGCCTAGATGTAATAAAGGCATGGATAACTATCTCTAAATCTTTTACTGTTAAAAATGCCTTTAATTTCGCAATAGATCTCAAATAATAAAAGCTACTCTTCACCACTGAGTTAATTTGTTTGTCAAATTGAAGGCCGTTATCAAAAATCACCCCCAAGTTCTTAGTGTGAGAACGAAAGTTCCCTCTTAAAGGGCCCAGTTGTTTTTCAATCTGTATAGTAGAAGCTGGCGAGCCAAAAACTACAATTTCGGTTTTAGAATCATTCAGTGTTAAAAAATTAGCCGCCAGCCAGCCTCTTACCTCCTCAAGACAGTTCAGCAAAGACTTTATATCATAATTGTCCTTATTTTTCAAAGGGAGATACAGCTGTGTATCATCTGCATAAAAGTGATATGGAATATTGTGCTTTTGAAAAATTGAGCCTAAAGGGAGCAAATACAACGAAAACAACAGCGGGCCCAAAATAGACCCCTGAGGAACACCACAAGTTAATGGTGTAGAGGAGGAAGACAAATTCCCAACCTCCACAGAAAATGTTCTATCAGAAAGATACGATTTCAGCCAATTCAACGCGGTACCTTGAATTCCTACACAGTTATTCAACCGTTCCAGCAGGATAACATGATCAATGGTATCAAATGCAGCACTGAGGTCCACAAGGAACAAAATTGCACAGTTACCTGAATCCACAGCAAGCAATAGATCATTCAACACCTTCAACAAGGCTGACTCTGTACTGTGATATTTTCTAAAACCAGACTGAAATTTGTCTAATAAGTTATTCTCACTTAAAAATACCGTCAATTGATGGAAAACAGCCTTTTCCATTACTTTTGATAAAAATGATCATTTTGAAATTGGACGATAGTTATCCAAAATAAAAGGATCAGAACTGGCTCTTTTACGGAGAGGGTTCACTACTGCATGTTTCATGATTGCTGGGACGGTACCTTGAGAAAGGCTGCTGTTTATAATAGTTAAAACAAAAGGTTCAACTACACATAGGACTTCCCTAAAAAGACGAGGAGGCATCACATCCAAGGAACAAGAGGAAAGCTTCATTTTGTTGATAAGCTCAACAAGAAAAGTAGAAGAAATAGGCTCAAACTCAGTTAAACAGGCTGAAGATGGCTCGTTAACAGGTGTATTAAAATCAAATTTGGGGATGCAAGAGCGAATAATACTAACTTTATCCACAAAAAATTTTAGAAACGCATCGCAGATTTCAGGTGTCGCATCAGGATATGAAAGTGAATTTGGGTTTAATACATTATGTATTGTACTAAACAGAATCTTTGGACTATGAGCATGCTCTGCTATCAGGTTGGAAAAATATTTTTCCCTAGCAGCCTTAACAGAGTGCTGGTAGCTCACCATGTGATGTTTCATAATTTCATAAGATACTTGGAGCTTATCTTTCTTCCACTTTCTTTCGGCTTTCCTCCATTCCTGTCTAGAGGCACGAGTATCCTTGTTAAGCCAAGGTTGCGACCTCAACTTCCGTTTCTTGATTTTAAATGGAGCAACCACATCCAAAACATTACCACACAGAGTGTTAAAATAATTAAGTTGGTCCTTAATAGACATGTCTGAAAATGAGGACACAGTAAGGCAAGCATCCCTAACAAATGCATCTTCAAATTGTTTAGATGTAGCAGAATTAACAGACCGGATCTGACAATCACAGGACTTGACATTGAGCTTTGGAGTATTGAGTACAGTGTTAAACAATACTGGCTTATGATCTGATATACATAATTCATCAATCTCTATATTACTGACAGAAAGACCTTTTGAAATCACCAAATCAAGAGTATGGCCTTGTTTATGAGTAGCTTCTGTGATGGACAGAGTGAGATTAAAGGAGTCAATGATTTGAAGAAATTCCTTAACCAAAGGATGAGAGGGACAACAGACATGTATGTTAAAATCGCCTAAAATTAATAGTTTGTCAAAATGCAGAACCCTTGAGGATAAAAAATCTGAAAATTCCTGCAGAAACATCTTATTGTAATAGGGAGGTCGATAAATCAAGGCACAGAGAAGAGCATCCTCTGTACTAATCTTAAGTACTTGAACTTCAAAACTACTAAAAGTGTCCATTGATAATAAACGACACTTGAAAGTATTCTTAAAAATTGTAGCTACTCCCCCCCCACCACGACCCGATGTCCTAGGAGAACTAACAAAATTACAGTCATCTGGTGACGCTTCGGCAAGAGGGCCAAGTTCATCACAGTTTCAGTTTGTTTATAATTTATAATTAAATATTGATTTTTAATAAATATATAAATAAATTATAATTATATATTATTTATAAATTATATTAATATAATATAAAATATAATATAAATATAAAATATATTATATAAATTATATAAATATAAATAAATTTATAATTAAATATTGTTTATATTTGTTTATAACTGAATGCCAAGTTTCAGTTATAAACAAAAAATCCATATCACGTGATAAAAAGAAATCATTAATTAAATATGTCTTATTTAAAATCGATCTTACGTTCAGCAGAGCCATCTTTACAGTCCTTGGTTCCGTAAATTGAGCCAATGATGCTTCTGCGCCGCCGCTCAACGTCTGCGAAGGAGCGCGATCGAAAGTTCTGAGGTTGCCGAAGTTTACCCCAGCCTGCGGGCTTGATCCCTGGAATGCACGATCCGGCAACCACCTGCACGCTAAATCCAAGCGTCGTGGCCAGAGAGGCACAATGCACGAAGGTCTTCCTGACCCAGAAGCACCAAACTGGTCCAAACGAGCCTTCTTCAATCGCACCATAGTGCCGCCGCGCTTCCCGCGTCTTCTCACTCGCCTCCTTCTGTGCAGAGAGCAGCCCGGGATTCGGCACATCTCCGATGGAATCCGGGTTAAGAACGGCGGATTAAAAGATCCGCGTTCTTGTTCATCATATCCATCGCGGCGATAGTCCACGGCCAGAGCACGAATGTCAAGAAGAAATTGCCGATCGTAAACAATTAAAGATGCAGCTTTATGTGCTGATAGGCACACAGACAACAGAGCTGCCAGAAACAGCGGGACATACTGTACACACACAGAGTGACGGGCTGCCAAACAACACACTGGCGCCATCTTGGAACAAGCCTGAAAAGGCGAAGGCCCTATTGTTTTCCTAAGGATTATTATTTATGATTATTATTATTAGGGCCCAAGCCTGAAAAGGCGAAGGCCCTATTGTTTTCCTAAGGATTATTATTTAGGATTATTATTAGGGCCCAAGCCTGAAAAGGCGAAGGCCCTATTGTTTTCCTAAGGATTATTATTAGGGCCCAAGCCTGAAAAGGCGAAGGCCCTATTGTTTTCCTAAGGATTATTATTTAGGATTATTATTATTAGGGCCCAAGCCTGAAAAGGCGAAGGCCCTATTGTTTTCCTAAGGATTATTAGGGCCCAAGCCTGAAAAGGCGAAGGCCCTATTGTTTTCCTAAGGATTATTTATTATTCTTTTTATTAGGGCCCAAGCCTGAAAAGGCGAAGGCCCTATTGTTTTCCTAAGGATTATTATTTAGGATTATTAGGGCCCAAGCCCTGAAAGGGCGAAGGCCCTATTGTTTTCCTTAGGATTATTTTTTTTTTTTTTCTCTTTTATTTTTCTTACGACTATTCGGGCACTTTTGGGGCTCTTAACGTGCACGAAAACTCTTGAAACTTTGCACACGGGTCAGAACCCGCGGCCATCAGGGCCGGGCTGAAGATGGTACCCGGGCGTGGCAGGGGGGCTCGACAGCGCCCCCTGGAACGGGGTCCGAAAACTTGGTCCATAAATCAAACACGCTTGCATGTAAGAATATGAAACTCGGTACACATATAGATCTCATCGGTTCATATATACTTCATGCTCTTACTTTTTACCTCAGCCCAACAGGAAGTCGGCTATTTAGGGTTGTTTGTAAAACGCATGCAATGGAATTTAAAGTACTTCTCCTAGAGAATTCAAAGAAATGCTACGAAACTCGGTCAGCATGAAGTCAAGACATTGAGGATGAAAAATTGCCAGCGGATTTTTGATATCTCGAACGGTTTGGCCGTGGCGAGGAAATGAAATTATGGCGAGAAACGTGAAACAGGAAGTGTGTTATAACTTCTGCATACATTAACTGATCTTAATGAAACTTCAGCAGTGTGTTCGTTGTAAGAGGACGATCACATGGATGTGACTATTGTGAGTCAAAGTTATAGCGCCACCAACTGGCAGCAGGAAGTGTGTCACTTTCAAAATGCTGTGAAATCACCCTCTTATTTGAACCCAATTTGCTTCAAACTTCATCTGTATAATGTAAACATACGGCAGATGTAGACCTGTGAATGGATTCTTGATATCTTTGATACTGTTGCCGTGGCAACGCATCATACTTTAAAATTCTTTTAGGATGCTTTTGAGACTCTTAGCATGCTTGAAATTGCATGAAACTCGACAGACATGTCATATTTATTAGCCAGTAGACATGTGCAAAGTTTCAGGAACGGACGTGGTGCAGGGGCTCAGTAGCGCCACCTTTTGACAAAAGTGAGAGGGTTAGTTTCATAGTTTTACCTGCAATCATAAAACTCGGTAGGAATATTGTTCAGATCAAGCCGGACAACTTTCTAATTTACAGATTTTGGCTCCGAACAAAATAAAGTCAGATATTTTGGTTTGAATGTGGATGTTTCGGAGTAATCTCTGTCACTCTCTCCCTCTCTCTGCGTACCTCTGTGTCTGTGGGGGAGGGGGATGTGTCTGTTTGAGTGAGAATGCTTTTAATTATTGTTGTTCAAGGTTTCAGGGGCTTTTGGGGCCCTTAACATCCTCTAAAACTCTTGAAACTTTGCACACGGGTCAGAACCCGCGGCCATCAGGGCCGGGTTGAAGCTGGTACCCGGGCGTGGCAGGGCGGCTCGACAGCGCCCCCTGGACTGGGATTCGAACACTTTTCCATAAGTCAAACACACTTGCATGTAATAATATGAAACTCGGTACACTTATAGATCTCATTGGGTTGAACAACTTTCGTGCTCTAAGTTTTACGACAGTCCAACAGGAAGCCGGCTATTATGGTTTGTTTGGAAACGCATACCCCTGAAATTCGATTTAATTCTCCTTGGGAATTGATCGGATTCCAACCAAACTCGGTCAGCATGAAGTCAAGACATTGAGGATGCTAAATTCCAGACGGATTTTTGATATCTCGAACGGTTTGGCCGTGGCGAGGAAATGAATTTTATGACTAAAAAAGGACACATAAAGTGTGTTATAACTTTGCTCGTTTTACCTACAGTTACAAAACTTGCCACGGATATTGTTCTCATAAAGCCGATCAATTTTCTAATTTAAAGTCATTAGCTCTGAGCAACAGAAAGTCAGATATTGTAGTTTGAATGGATTTCTTGTGCCCCCTGCCATTCTCTCTGTGTGTGTGTGCGTGTGTCTGTGTGGGGAGGGGAGCAGAGGGGAGGGGAGGGAGAGAGGGTTGGTGTCTGTGTTTATGTGTGTGTGTGTGTGTGTGTGGCTGGCTGTATGATTTTTCCTGCATTAAAGGATAAAGAAATCTCTAAGTCCTTGTCTTTTCGCATAACAATTTTTGTATTTTTTTTAAATGACAAAATATGCATATAACCCCCATCTTTTAAATGTATAGTTTGCTTTAAATAAAAGTAAGATTGTTTTGGTAATTGAAGCTGAATGAATTTAAAATCCATGTGCTATATTTCAATATATTTGTTTTCCTTAAAATTTTAAAACACTAACCTCATTCTCATCTGAATTACAAATGTTTTTTTTTCTGTATGAAATAATACTCTGACTAAAAACACTTTTGATGTTTCTTTTTTAATCAATGTAGAATGTGTAACTTAAAAATAAACAGATTGAATGCGTTATGTTACGAGTTAGCATAGCATACATAGGCGAATTGCTACAGACAGTGAATAAAATGTGTTGACACTGGGCGTGACTTATAAGTTGAACCAATCAACGTAGACCTAGAGGAAAGGGAACTAAAAAAGTCCTCGCTCTAGACTAGGTACTGAAAGAGTTATAGGAACTACGGTCTGAGGAACTAAAAAATCCCCAACTTAGTCCGGTCGGAACACGCGAAAAAAAAGGTTATAGGAACGTTAGGTTCTAGGAACTGCAAAAGTCCCTCCGGTCGGAAAGCGGCTAATGTGGGGAGGGGGAGAGGGGCTCTTCGAGTGATAGTTTAGTTTAAACACAAAATTATACATAGGGCCATACTGCCCTCTTGTGTCCAAAATTATATTTATATATACATTATACATATATTTGGTATGTGACTGGGGACCGAGAGCTTTTAAATACGGACGTCCACACGAACATTGATAATGGTGGCGCGTGCAGAGCGCTCGAGGGAATTCCTATGGAAGTAGGAATGAACTAAAAAACGTTCTCTCTGTTCTGCCGTGGACGCGCACCGTTATGAATGCCCGTGCAGCCGTCAGTTTCATTTCAAAATTAGCGCCTTTTCTGGGGCCGATTGCTTGAATTGTGAGTTCAATAGCCTATTATTCTTCATGGAAAACACAACAACAAAAGAGTATAAAAGTTTGGTGTGAGCGCGGATATATTGGTGTGAGGCGCGTGCGCGACCGAACTGTGTGTGTGTGTGTGTGTGTGTGAGTGAGAGAGGCATGGGCGCGATGGAACCACATGCCGAAGCAGAGTAAACCTATATGTTCATAAAATATGATCTGGTTTTATGTACGGAACAGACTGAATATGAATAAATGCTATTCTTTTCAAATCATTTAATTTATTGATTGTTGATATCCGGTATATATGCAGACATGTTGTCCTCTTGATTTTTAAGTAGCCTATACAAAGCTTATTTAAATAAGCTTTTAAAGGATCTTTTACCATCTTAAAATACCACATGTGAATAAGCTAAACCTGGATCTTCCCTGAAGTTTACAAGAACATGTTATTATTGATTTACTATACTATTGATTGACGTTTATAATTAGCCTAGTGGATGGATCGGATAGTAGATGTTGCCTGGTCTGCCAGAATTGCCTCGAAAATGTGCAACGATTATTTTAAATCCATTTTTTTATTGAAAAAGATAACAGAACAAACACGAATCACCCGTGCTCTGATACATTTAGTGGCGCCAGGTTGAACTGCGACATTGACCATGTAAGGCAATAATGTTCACACAGCTTATATGCAAATGTCTCCTTTTGTATAGAGACAAAAGAATGAGCTTAATCTCTGTCTACCACCGACTCTAGTTATTATTATTAGGGCCCAAGCCTTGAAAAGGCGAAGGCCCTATTGTTTTCCTAAGGATTATTATTAGGGCCCAAGCCTGAAAAGGCGAAGGCCCTATTGTTTTCCTAAGGATTATTATTTAGGATTATTATTATTATTTTACTACCTTTTGGGCACTTTTGGGGGCCTTAACGTGCTCGAAAACTCTTGAAACTTTGCACAAATCTCAGAACCCGCGGCCATCAGGGCCGGGCTGAAGCTGGTACCCGGGCGTGGCAGGGGGGCTCGACAGCGCCCCCTGGAACGGGGTTTGAACACTTGGTCCATAAATCAAACACGCTTGCATGTAATAATATGAAACTCAGTACACATATAGATCTCATCGGTTCATATATACTTCATGCTCTTACTTTTTACCCCAGCCCAACAGGAAGTCGGCTATTAAGGGTTGTTTGGAAAACGCATGCAATGGAATGTGAAATACTCCTCCTAGAGAATTCAAACACACGGCACGAAACTCTGTCAGCATGAAGTCAAGACACTGAGGATGAAAAGTTGCCAGGGGATTTTTGATATCTCGAACGGTTTGGCCGTGGCGAGGAAACAAAATTATGGCGAGAAACGTGAGAATTTTCTCTCCCTCTCTCTCTGTCTCTGTGTGTGAGGGATTTGTCTATTGCTTTTAATGGATTTCAAGGTTTCAGGGGCTTTTGGGGCTCTTAACGTGCTCAAAAACTCTTGAAATTTTGCACACAGGTCAGAACCCACGGCCATCAGGGCCGGGCTGAAGCTGGTACCCGGGCGTGGCAGGGGGGCTCAACAGCGCCCTCTTGAACGGGGTCCGACAATTTGGTCCATAGATCCAACACGCTTGCATGAATTAATATGAAACTCAGTACACATATAGATCTCATCGGGCCGAACATCTTACCCCCGGTCAAGTTTTACGCCAGCCCAACAGGAAGTCGGCTATTATGGGTTGTTTGGAAAACGCTTGCTGTGGAATTTGAAGTACTACTCCTAGGCAATTCATTCAATCATCGCCAAACTCGGTGTGCATGATGTCAAGACTTTGAGGATGCTAAATTGCGGACGGACTTTTGATATCTCGAACGGTTTGGCCGTGGCGAGGAAATGAATTTTCATGGCTTAATAAGGACATATAAAGTGTGTTATAACTTAGTTAGTTTTACCTACAGTTACAAAACTCAGCGTGTATATTCTTCTCCTCAAGCCGAACAACTTTCTAATTTACAGTTATTAGCTCCGAACAACAGAAAGTCAGATATTTTGGTTTGAATATGGTCATTTTCTCTCTCTCTCTCTCTGAGCCAATATGGCAAGCCGTCTTAACATTTAATCATTTTAACCTACTAGTCTCTATTTTCATGCTACTAGTACTTATTTTTTAGATACTAGTATCTATTCCATTAAGTACTAGTACTTATTCATTAGCGACTAGTGCTTATTCTTTAGGTACTAGTGCCTATTCTTTAGATACTAGTGCTTATTCCTTAGGGACTAGTACCTTTTAAAAGATACTAGTACTTATTCATTAGATACTATATTAGTATCTAAAAATACTAGTATCTAAAAAATAAGTACTAGTAGCATGAAAATAGAGACTAGTGGGTTTAAATGATTAAATGTTAAAACGGCTTGCCATAAGCCTACGTCTCTGTGTCTGTGCCTGTGTGTGTGTGTGTGTGTGTGTGTGTAGGGGGAGGAGGGCTAGATTAACCATTTCACTGCTGTGTGGTTTGGCCTGCATTAAAAAGGAAAATACATGTCTTAATGTTTATTAATAAAGTAAAGGAATCACAGACTGTTTTTAAATGGGGTTGGATAAATATTTTTTTGTTTTTAAACTGTGTGTGCGTGCGTGCGTGCATGTGTGTGATTGTGCCTTGGTGTCTGTTACAGTTACAAGAGTTTAATCCTTGTTCAAATTTAAGTTTAAGGCCTTGTCTTTTTGAATCCATTTGCAGCTTTTTATTAAGAATGGTCAAGACAGGCAGGGTGAACAATGGCAAACAGGGCAGAACAGAAAAGGCAGAGACAAACCAGGTTGACAGGCAAAGGACAAAGACCTCCAGATAAATACTAGGCTTCTGGATTTACACATTTAAGTGCTACAAAACATATTGACATATGACATCCTATGCCATTAAAAATGATTCTAAATTTAAATTATCTCATATATGTGGCTATTGTGGTTCACGATCATAGGCCCTGTCCCAAATGGCACACTTCATATGAATTTTCGGTCTTGTGTACTTATTTCATGTGTCCGTTAAATCCATGAGACCGTAGGGTGTCTCATTTTTCATTTTAGGTTTCAGAAGGTTGCTCACGCATACTTTGTGGTTGATATGTGCCCTCGATGCGCACTTTTGCAGAGCCCACACTGATGCAAGCTCTACAGCACACTTCTTTTCGACAGTCAAAGCGGGGTTACGTTTTTGCACGTCGTGCACAATAACCCCAAAGGCACCGGGGTGGCGGTGCCACCGGGCCGTTTATATATATATATATATATATATATATATATATATATATATATATAAATATAGCTGCGAGCAGCGATGAAGGGCCAAAGCTGGCGGAACCGCCACCCCGGTGCCTTTAGGTACTAAAGGCACCGGGGTTGCGGTGCCACCGGCTTGGGCCCGTAATCGCTGCTCGCAGCTATATTTATTATTATTATTTTACTACCTTTTGGGCACTTTTGGGGGCCTTAACGTGCTCGAAAACTCTTGAAACTTTGCACACATCTCAGAACCCGCGGCCATCAGGGCCGGGCTGAAGCTGGTACCCGGGCGTGGCAGGGGGGCTCGACAGCGCCCCCTGGAACGGGGTTTGAACACTTGGTCCATAAATCAAACACGCTTGCATGTAATAATATGAAACTCAGTACACATATAGATCTCATCGGTTCATATATACTTCATGCTCTTACTTTTTACCCCAGCCCAACAGGAAGTCGGCTATTAAGGCTTGTTTGGAAAACGCATGCAATGGAATGTGAAATACTCCTCCTAGAGAATTCAAACACACGGCACGAAACTCGGTCAGCATGAAGTCAAGACACTGAGGATGAAAAGTTGCGAGGGGATTTTTGATATCTCGAACGGTTTGGCCGTGGCGAGGAAACGAAATTATGGCGAGAAACATGAAACAGGAAGTGTGTTATAACTTCTGCATACATTAACTGATCTTGATGAAACTTCAGCAGTGTGTTCGTTGTAAGAGCCCGATCACATGGATGTGACTATTGTGAGTCAAAGTTATAGCGCCACCAACTGGCAGCATGAGGTGTGTCACTTTCAAAATGCTTTTAAATCACCCTCTTATTTTTACCCGATTTGCTTCAAACTTCATGTGCATAATGTAGAGATACGCCAGATGTAGACCTGTGAAAGGATTATTGATATCTTTGATACTGTTGCCATGGCAATGCATCAAACATTAATATTCCTTTTTTTAAGCTTTTTCGTGCTTTTTTATGCTTTCGGGCACTTTTGGGGTTCTTAACGTGCTCGAAAACTCTTGAAACTTTGCACACGGGACAAAACCCACGGCCATCAGGGCCAGGCTGAAGCTGGTACCCGGGCGTGGCAGGGGGGCTCGACAGCGCCCCCTTGAACGGGTCCGACAATTTGGTCCATATATCCAACACGCTTTACCCTATTTGCCTCAAACTTGATGTGTATAATGTAGACACAAGCCAGATGTAGACCTGTGAAAGGATTGTTGATATCTTAGATGCTGTTGCCGTGACAACGCATCAAACTTTAATATTCTTTTTGGATACTTTTGAGATTCTTAGCGCACTTTTGGGGCCCTTAACATGCTCAAAAACTCTTGAAACTTTGCACACGCGTCAGAACCCGCGGCCATCAGGGCCGGGCTGAAGCTGGTACCCGGGCGTGGCAGGGGGGCTCGACAGCGCCCCCTGGAACGGGGTCCAAAAACTTGGTCCATAAATCAAACAGGCTTTACCCGATTTGCTTCAAACTTGATGTGTATAATGTAGACACACGCCAGATGTAGACCTGTGAAAGGATTGTTGATATCTTAGATGCTGTTGCCGTGACAACGCATCAAACTTTAATATTCTTTTTGGATACTTTTGAGACTCTCAGCGCACTTTTGGGGCCCTTAACATGCTCAAAAACTCTTGAAACTTTGCACACGCGTCAGAACCCGCGGCCATCAGGGCCGGGCTAAAGCTGGTACCCGGGCGTGGCAGGGGGGCTCGACAGCGCCCCCTGGAACAGGGTCGGAAAACTTGGTCCATAAATCAAACACGCTTGAATGTAATAATATGAAACTTGGTACACATTAAGATCTCATCGGTTCATATATCTTTTGTACTTTTACTTTTTACCCCAGCCCAACAGGAAGTCGGCTATTATGGTTTGTTTGGAAGCATATGCCCCTGGAATTCGATATACTCCTCCTAGAGAATTCAACCAATCGCCACGAAACTCGGTCAGCATGAAATCAAGACACTGAGGATGAAAAGTTGCCAGGGGATTTTTGATATGTCGAATGGTTTGGCCGTGGTGAGGAAACGAATTTATGGCGAATAATGGAAACAGGAAGTGTGTTATAACTTCTGCAAACATTAACTGATCTTGATGAAACTTCAGCAGTGTGTTCGCTGTAAGAGTCCAATAACATGGATGTGACTATTGTGAGTCAAAGTTATAGCGCCACCAACTGGCAGCAGGAAGTGTGTCACTTCCTAAAGGCTTTGAAATCACCCTCTTATTTTTACCCGATTTGCTTCAAACTTGATGTGTATAATGTAAACACACAGCAGATGTAGACCTGTGAAAGGATTATTGATATCTTAGATACTGTTGCCGTGACAACGCATCAAACTTTTATATTCTTTTTGGATGCTTTTGAGACTCTTAACGCACCTTTGGGGCCCTTAACGTGCTCAAAAACTCTTGAAACTTTGCACACGGGTCAGAACCTGGGGCCATTAGGGCTGGGCTGAAGCTGGTACCTGGGCGTGGCAGGGGGGCTCGACAGCGCCCCCTGGAATGGGGTCCGAAAACTTGGTCCATAAATCAAACAGGCTTTACCCGATTTGCTTCAAACTTGATGTGTATAATGTAGACACACGCCAGATTTAGACCTGTGAAAGGATTGTTGATATCTTAGATGCTGTTGCCGTGACAACGCATCAAACTTTAATATTCTTTTTGGATACTTTTGAGACTCTCAGCGCACTTTGGGGGCCCTTAACGTGCTCAAAAACTCTTGAAACTTTGCACACGCGTCAGAACCCGCGGCCATCAGGGCCGGGCTAAAGCTGGTACCCGGGCGTGGCAGGGGGGCTCGACAGCGCCCCCTGGAACGGGGTCCGAAAACTTGGTCCATAAATCAAACACGCTTGCATGTAATAATATGAAACTCAGTACACATATAGATCTCATCGGTTCATATATCCTTTGTACTTTTACTTTTTACCCCAGCCCAACAGGAAGTCGGCTATTATGGTTTGTTTGGAAGCGTATGCCCCTGGACTTCGATATACTCCTCCTAGAGAATTCAACCAATCGCCACGAAACTCGGTCAGCATGAAGTCAAGACATTGAGGATGAAAAATTGACAGGGGATTTTTGATATCTCGAACGGTTTGGCCGTGGCGAGGAAACGAAATTATGGCAAAAAAACGTGAAGCAGGAAGTGTGTTATAACTTAGTTCGTTTGACCTACAGTCACAAAACTCTATATTTATATTCTTCTCCTAGAGCCGAACAACTTTCTAATTTACAGTCATTAGCTTCGACCAAGAGAAAGTCAGATATTGTGGTTTGAATGTGGATTCTATGAATTTTTTCTCCCTCTCTCTCTGCGTCTGTCTGTATGTGTGTGTGTGTGAGGGGGAGGGGAGGGCTCTGTGGGTGATAAACACTGAATCATACATAGAGCTATACTGCCCTCTTGTGTCCAAAATTATATTTATGAATGAAATCGCTGTGTACGCGCATCGTTATGAATGCACGTGCAGCCGTTAGTTTCATTTTAAAATGCTTGAATTGTGAGTTCAATAGCCTATTATTCTTCATGGAAAACACAACAACAAAACAGTATAATGACAGATTCTCTTAAATAGCTGCTTTTACACACAATATTCCTTCATCATCTATTCAGTCAGCTCTTTACTCTCGTGTTTTATGAAATTTGACTACTGCTGCTGATCTTTGCTGGGACTCACTCACACCAAATTATATATTTAAATCTGCATATTGTAATATCTGCAGGGCATCCTCTAGTCTAGTTTTATTAAATATATAGTTCATCTTTCATTTTTTATTTCTAAATTTTATCAATATTTTGAATAATAAGACACTATAGGGCTGCTAATTGTCCTAGGTAGGGCTGATCAAATTAAATATTTTACACTGAAAAAGTACAATGCATTATATAATGTTATGAGATTGTTTTAAATATAAGTTTGTTGACTATTGTTGGAAAGAATGATACTTTTAAACACTAAACCACCATTAGGTGTCGCCAGGCGACCGTCTTAATGAGCGAGTCATTAATTCATTCGTTCAAACGATTCGCTCACATGCTCATGAAGTGACTCTCAGAGTGAATTGAATCATGAATCATGTCATCATATCGTGAGGCAGCAGAGACTGAAAACAGCGCGAGTGCTGCTCATGCTTCAGTGTGTGTGTGTGTGTGTGTGAGAGAGAGAGAGAGGTAGCTAACGTTAAATGAAACCGTGCGTCTGCGCCATTCATTCACACAAAGACAAGCAGTGTTAATATTTAAATAGTATTCTTGCAGTTTAATATACACAGACACTATTTTGTGCTTTATATAGGCTACAGTGCTCCTAGTAAAAAAGTTAGTCTGGAGCCCCGCGCTTAGATGAACACAGAAGTGACTGAAAGCAACTCCTATTAGTGGGTACCGAATATACCCGGTAGCAATGTATTGTTTGCTTTAAATAAAATTAAGATTGTATGTTTTGTGATTAAAGCTGAATGAATTTAAAATTAATGTGCTATATATATATATATATATATATATATATATATATATATATATATATTAGATCAATATGTTATCCTTAAAAATGTTATCAACACTAACTTTATTCTCATCTGATTTATAAACAACTTATTTCTGTATAAAATAAAAAATCCCGAATAATCCAGACCAACCAGAGCGCACTATTCTTATAACATCATCAGTGCTGAAGCGGAACTACCAGAGCTGTTCAGCAGATAGCGAGCAGATGCAGCATATGTGTTGTAATGAGGCAGGGTCAGGCTAGGGGAATCCATTTGTAGCTTTTTATTAAGAATGGTCAAGACAGGCAGGGTGAACAATGGCAAACAGGGCAGAACAGAAAAGGCAGAGACAAACCAGGTTGACAGGTGCTGCAAAACATATTGACCTATGACATTAAAAATTATTCTAAATTTAAATGATCTCATATATGTGGCTATTGTGGTTCACGATCATAGGCCCTGTCCCAGATGGCACACTTCATATGAATTTTCGGTCTTGTGTACTTATTTCATGTGTCCGTTAAATCCATGAGACCGTAGGGTGTTTTATTTTTCATTTTAGGTTTCAGAAGGTTGCTCACGCATACTTTGTGGTTGATATGTGCCCTTGATGCACACTTTTGCAGAGCCCACACTGATGCAAGCTCTACAGCACACTTCTTTTCGACAGTCAAAGCGGGGTAACGTTTTTGCACGTCGTGCACAATAACCCTAAAGGCACCAGGGTGGCGGTGTTACCGGGCCGTTTTTATATATATATATATATATATATATATATATATATATATATATATATATAAATATAGCTGCGAGCAGCGATGAAGGGCCAAAGCCGGCGGTACCGCCACCCCGGTGCCTTTAGGTAACTAAAGGCACCGGGGTTGCGGTGCCACCGGCTTGGGCCCGTAATCGCTGCTCGCAGCTATATTTATTATTATTCTTCTTATTATTTTACTACCTTTTTGGCACTTTTGGGGCCCTTAACGTGCTCGAAAACTCTGGAAACTTTGCACACAGATCAGAACCCGCGGCCATCAGGGCCGGGCTGAAGCTGGTACCCGGGCGTGGCAGGGGGGCTCGACAGCGCCCCCTGGAACGGGTTTTGAACACTTGTCCATATATCAAACACGCTTGCATGTAATAATCTGAAACTCGGTACACTTATAGATCTCATCGGGCCGAACAACTTTCGCGCTCTAAGTTTTACGTCAGCCCAACAGGAAGTCGGTTATTATGGGTTTGGAAAGTCATTTTCTATATTTTTCTTACGACTATTTGGGCAATTTTGGGGCCCTTAACATGCTCAAAAACTCTTGAAACTTTGCACATGGGTCAGAACCCGTGGCCATCAGGGCTGGGCTGAAGCTGGTACCTGGGCGTGGCAGGGGGGCTCGACAGCGCCCCCTGGAACGGGGTCCGAAAACTTGGTCCATAAATCAAACACGCTTGCATGTAATAATATGAAACTCGGTACACATATAGATCTCATCGGTTCATATATCCTTTGTACTTTTACTTTTTACCCCAGCCCAACAGGAAGTCGTCTATTAAGGGTTGTTTGGAAAACGCATGCAATGGAATTCGATATACTCCTCCTAGAGAATTCAACCAATCGCCACGAAACTCGGTCAGCATGAAGTCAAGAGATTGACGATGAAAAGTTGCGAGGGGATTTTTGATATCTCGAACGGTTTGGCCGTGGCGAGGAAACGAATTTATGGCGAATAATGGAAACAGGAAGTGTGTTATAACTTCTGCATACATTAACTGATCTTGATGAAACTTCAGCAGTGTGTTTGTTGTAAGAGTCCGATCACATGGATGTGACTATTGTGAGTCAATGTTATAGCGCCACCAACTGGCAGCAGGAAGTGTGTCACTTTCAAAATGCTTTGAAATCACCCTCTTATTTTTACCCGATTTGCTTCAAACTTTATGTGTATAATGTAAACACACGCCAGATGTAGACTTGTGAAAGGATTATTGATATGGATGTTTCTGAGAATTTTCTCTCCCTCTCTCTCTGTCTCTGTGTGTGAGGGATTTGTCTATTGCTTTTAATGGATTTCAAGGTTTCAAGGGCTTTTGGGGCTCTTAACGTGCTCAAAAACGCTTGAAATTTTGCACACAGGTCAGAACCCACGGCCATCAGGGCCGGGCTGAAGCTGGTACCCGGGCGTGGCAGGGGGGCTCAACAGCGCCCCCTTGAACGGGGTCCGACAATTTGGTCCATATATCCAACACGCTTGCATGAATTAATATGAAACTCAGTACACATATAGATCTCATCGGGCCGAACATCTTAACCCCGGTCAAGTTTTACGCCAGCCCAACAGGAAGTCGGCTATTATAGGTTGTTTGGAAAACGCTTGCTGTGGAATGTGAAGTACTACTCCTAGGCAATTCATTCAATCATCGCCAAACTCGGTGTGCGTGAAGTCAAGACATTGAGGATGCTAAATTGCGGACGGATTTTTGATATCTCGAACGGTTTGGCCGTGGCGAGGAAATGAATTTTCATGACTAAAAAAGGACATATAAAGTGTGTTATAACTTAGTTAGTTTTACCTACAGTTACAAAACTCAGCGTGTATATTCTTCTTTTCAAGCCGAACAACTTTCTAATTTAAAGTCATTATCTCCGACCCTCAGAACGTCAGATATTGTGGTTTGAATGTGGATTTCTTGAAATGGTATCTCTCTGTCTCTCTCTGACAGAGAGAGGGCCCCCTCCCCATTCTGTGTGTGTGTGTGTGTGTGGCTGTCTGTGTGGGGAGGGAGGGAGGGAGGGAGGGGGAGGGAGGGCTGGTGTCTGTGTTTATGTGTGTGTGTGTGTTTATGTGTGTGTGTGTGTGTGTGTGTGTGTGTGTGGCTGGCTGTCTGTACAGTGACAAGAGATTAAGCCTTTCATTGCTGTGTGATTTTTCCTGCATTAAAGGATAAATAAATCTCTAAGGCCTTGTCTTTTTGCATAACAATTTTGTATTTTTTTAAATGACAAAATATGCATAGAACCCAGATCTTTTAAATGTATAGTTTGCTTTAAATACAATTAAGGTTGTATTGGTAATTGAAGCTGAATGAATTTTAAATGAATGTGCTATATTTCAGAACAATATATTTGTTTTCCTTAAAAATGTAAAACACTAACTTTATTCTCATCTGAATTACAAATAATTTATTTCTGTATAAAAAAATACTATGACTAAAAACATATTTGATGTTTCTTTTTTAATCAATGTAGAATGTGTAACTTTTATAAATAGATTAGTGTTCTGTTTGAGGACAATAAATTAAAACCAATGCAATATGATGAATGATGTTTTGCAAATCCAGCCTCTACATTTGTACTTACTCCTTTTAAGTGGTTTATTTAATTCCCACCAGACTTTTTCAACATGATGAAAATACATTAAAGATGCTATACTGTGAACGGAAATTGAATATCTCAAATTGTTTTGCTATGGCGAGGGATTAAAAATCATGTCAAAAAAGGAAACACTAAACTAAACCCATTTTATTCTTGTTTTCAATTTAAAAATAATGTACAAGTTTTAAAACAGCCAGAATGCGCTATTCAGTCAAAAAATAAATACATCAAGTAATACATAGGGCTATACTGCCCTCTTGTGTTCAAAATCAGGTAAGCCAATTGTATTTATATATAAATATATTAGGTATGCCCGTGCAGAGGTGAGCATTTTCGTTTAATTTTAAATTTCGGAGGCGGATTGCTTGAATTTACTTTACAAAAGCACAATGTTGTGCTTTGTTGCGAGTGTCCACAAATATAATTAAACACTTTGCAGTTTGAATTATGTCCTCTATGAACAAAATGACGGAGTAGCCTATGTTCTGTGTGTGTGTGTGTGTGTGTGTGTGTGTGTGTGTGTGTGTGTGTGTGTGTGGCTGTCTGTGTGGGGAGGGAGGGCTGGTGTCTGTGTTTATGTGTGTGTGTGTGTGTGTGGCTGGCTGTCTGTTACAGTGACAAGAGATTAAGCCTTTCATTGCTGTGTGATTTTTCCTATATTAAAGGATAAAGAAATCTCTAAGGCCTTGTCTTTTTGCATAACAATTTTTTATTTTTATAAATTACAAAATATGCATAGAACCCAGATCTTTTAAATGTATAGTTTGCTTTAAATACAATTAAGATTGTATTGGTAATTGAAGCTGAATGAATTTAAAATGAATGTGCTATATTTCAGAACAATATATTTGTTTTCCTTAAAATTGTAAAACACTAACTTTATTCTCATCTGAATTACAAATAATTTATTTCTGTATAAAATAATACTATGACTCAAAACACATTTGATGTTTCTTTTTTAATAAATGTAGAATGTTTAACTTAAAAATAAACAGATTAGTGCTCTGTTTGAGGACAAGAAATGAAAACCAATGCAATATGATGAATGTCCAAAAGATGGCACTCACAGACTGTTTTTAAATGAGGTTGGATAAATATTTTTTTGTTTTTAAACTGCGTGCGTGTGTGTGTGTGTGTGTGTGTGTGTGTGTGATTGTGCCTTGGTGTCTGTTACAGTTACAAGAGTTTAATCCTTGTTCAAGTTTAAGGCCTTGTCTTTTTGAATCCATTTGCAGCTTTTTATTAAGAATGGTCAAGACAGGCAGGGTGAACAATGGCAAACAGGGCAGAACAGAAAAGGCAGAGACAAATCAGGTTGACAGGCAAAGGACAAAGACTTCCTGATAAATACTAGGCTTCTGGATTTACACATTTAAGTGCTACAAAACATATTGACATATGACATCCTATGACATTAAAAAATATTCTAAATTTAAATTATCTCATATATGTGGCTATTGTGGTTCACAATCATAGGCCCTGTCCCAAATGGCACACTTCATATGAATTTTCGGTCTTGTGTACTTATTTCATGTGTCTGTTAAATCCATGAGACCGTAGGGTGTCTCATTTTTCATTTTAGGTTTCAGAAGGTTGCTCACGCATACTTTGTGGTTGATATGTGCCCTCGATGCGGACTTTTGCAGAGCCCACACTGATGCAAGCTCTACAGCACACTTCTTTTCGAAAGTCAAAGCGGGGTTACGTTTTTGCACGTTGTGCACAATAACCCCAAAGGCACCGGGGTGGCGGTGCCACCGGGCTGTTTATATATATATATATAAATATAGCTGCGAGCAGCGATGAAGGGCCAAAGCCGGTGGAACCGCCACCCCGGTGCCTTTAGGTACTAAAGGCACCGGGGTTGCGGTGCCACCGGCTTGGGCCCGTAATCGCTGCTCGCAGCTATATTTTATTATTAGGGCCCAAGCCTTGAAAAGGCGAAGGCCCTATTGTTTTCCTAAGGATTATTCTTTATTATTATTATTATTATTATTATTATTTTACTACCTTTTGGGCACTTTTGGGGGCCTTAACGTGCTCGAAAACTCTTGAAACTTTGGACACATCTCAGAACCCGCGGCCATCAGGGTCGGGCTGAAGATGGTACCCGGGCGTGGCAGGGGGGCTCGACAGCGCCCCCTGGAACGGGGTTTGAACACTTGGTCCATAAATCAAACACGCTTGCATGTAATAATATGAAACTCAGTACACATATAGATCTCATCGATTCATATATACTTCATGCTCTTACTTTTTACCCCAGCCCAACAGGAAGTCGGCTATTAAGGGTTGTTTGGAAAACACATGCAATGGAATGTGAAATACTCCTCCTAGAGAATTCAAACACACGGCACGAAACTCGGTCAGCATGAAGTCAAGACACTGAGGATGAAAAATTGCCAGGGGATTTTTGATATCTCGAACGGTTTGGCCGTGGCGAGTAAACGAAATTATGGCGAGAAACGTGAAACAGGAAGTGTGTTATAACTACTGCATACATTAACTAATCTTGATGAAACTTCAGCAGTGTGTTCGTTGTAAGAGCCCGATCACATGGATGGGACTATTGTGAGTCAAAGTTATAGCGCCACCAACTGGCAGCAGGAAGTGTGTCACTTTCAAAATGCTTTTAAATCACCCTCTTATTTTTACCCGATTTGCTTCAAACTTCATGTGCATAATGTAGACACACGCCAGATGTAGACCTGTGAAAGGATTATTGATATCTTAGATACTGTTGCCATGGCAATGCATCAAACATTAATGTTCCTTTTTTTAAGCTTTTTCATGCTTTTTTATGCTTTCGGGCACTTTTGGGGTTCTTAACGTGCTCGAAAACTCTTGAAACTTTGCACACGGGACAAAACCCGCGGCCATCAGGGCCGGGCTGAAGCTGGTACCCGGGCGTGGCAGGGGGGCTCGACAGCGCCCCCTTGAACGGGTCAGACAATTTGGTCCATATATCCAACACGCTTTACCCTATTTGCTTCAAACTTGATGTGTATAATGTAGACACAAGCCAGATGTAGACCTGTGAAAGGATTGTTGATATCTTAGATGCTGTTGCCGTGACAACGCATCAAACTTTAATATTCTTTTTGGATACTTTTGAGATTCTTAGCGCACTTTTGGGGCCCTTAACATGCTCAAAAACTCTTGAAACTTTGCACACGGGTCAGAAACCGCGGCCATCAGGGCCGGGCTGAAGCTGGTACCCGGGCGTGGCAGGGGGGCTCGACAGCGCCCCCTGGAACGAGGTCCGAAAACTTGGTCCATAAATCAAACAGGCTTTACCCGATTTGCTTCAAACTTGATGTGTATAATGTAGACACACGCCAGATGTAGACCTGTGAAAGGATTGTTGATATCTTAGATGCTGTTGCCGTGACAACGCATCAAACTTTAATATTCCTTTTGGATACTTTTGAGACTCTCAGCGCACTTTTGGGGCCCTTAACATGCTCAAAAACTCTTGAAACTTTGCACACGGGTCAGAACCCGCGGCCATCAGGGCCGGGCTGAAGCTGGTACCCGGGCGTGGCAGGGGGGCTCGACAGCGCCCCCTGGAACAGGGTCCGAAAACTTGGTCCATAAATCAAACACGCTTGCATGTAATAATATGAAACTTGGTACACATATAGATCTCATCGGTTCATATATCCGTTGTACTTTTACTTTTTACCCCAGCCCAACAGGAAGTCGGCTATTAAGGCTTGTTTGGAAAACGCATGCAATGGAATTCGATATACTCCTCCTAGAGAATTCAACCAATCGCCACGAAACTCGGTCAGCATGAAGTCAAGAGATTGACGATGAAAAGTTGCCAGGGGATTTTTGATATCTCGAACGGTTTGGCCGTGGCGAGGAAACGAATTTATGGCGAATAATGGAAACAGGAAGTGTGTTATAACTTCTGCATAGATTAACTGATCTTGATGAAACTTCAGCAGTGTGTTCGTTGTAAGAGTCCGATCACATGGATGTGACTATTGTGAGTCAATGTTATAGCGCCACCAACTGGCAGCAGGAAGTGTGTCACTTTCAAAATGCTTTGAAATCACCCTCTTATTTTTACCCGATTTGCTTCAAACTTTATGTGTATAATGTAAACACACGCCAGATGTAGACTTGTGAAAGGATTATTGATGTCTAAGATACTGTTGCCGTGACAACGCATCAAACGCATCAAACTTTAATATTCTTTTTGGATGCTTTTGAGACTCTTAGCATGCCTGAAATTGCTTAAAATTGCATGAAACTCGACAGACAGATCACATTTATTAGCCAGTAGACATGTGCAAAGTTTCAGAAACGGGCGTGGTGCAGGGGCTCAGTAGCGCCACCTTTTGACAAAAGTGGGGGTGTTAGTTATATAGTTTTACCTACAATCATAAAACTCGGTACGCATATTGTTCAGATCAAGCCGGACAACTTTCTAATTAACTGTCATTAGCTCCAAACAACAGCAAGTCAGATATTTAAGTTTGAATGTGGATGTATCTGAGAATTTTCTCTCCCTCTCTCTCTGTCTCTGTGTGTGAGGGATTTGTCTATTGCTTTTAATGGATTTCAAGGTTTCAGGGGCTTTTGGGGCTCTTAACGTGCTCAAAAACTCTTGAAATTTTGCACACAGGTCAGAACCCACGGCCATCAGGGCCGGGCTGAAGCTGGTACCCGGGCGTGGCAGGGGGGCTCAACAGCGCCTTCTTGAACGGGGTCCGACAATTTGGTCCATATATCCAACACGCTTGCATGAATTAATATGAAACTCAGTACACATATAGATCTCATCGGGCCGAACATCTTACCCCCGGTCAAGTTTTACGCCAGCCCAACAGGAAGTCGGCTATTATGGGTTGTTTGGAAAACGCTTGCTGTGGAATTTGAAGTACTACTCCTAGGCAATTCATTCAATCATCGCCAAACTCGGTGTGCATGATGTCAAGACTTTGAGGATGCTAAATTGCGGACGGACTTTTGATATCTCGAACGGTTTGGCCGTGGCGAGGAAATGAATTTTCATGGCTTAATAAGGACATATAAAGTGTGTTATAACTTAGTTAGTTTTACCTACAGTTACAAAACTCAGCGTGTATATTCTTCTCCTCAAGCCGAACAACTTTCTAATTTACAGTTATTAGCTCCGAACAACAGAAAGTCAGATATTTTGGTTTGAATATGGTCATTTTCTCTTTCTCTCTCTCTGAGCCAATATGGCAAGCCGTCTTAACATTTAATCATTTTTACCTACTAGTCTCTATTTTCATGCTACTAGTACTTATTTTTTAGATACTAGTATCTATTCCATTAAGTACTAGTACTTATTCATTAGCGACTAGTGCTTATTCTTTAGGTACTAGTGCCTATTCTTTAGATACTAGTGCTTATTCCTTAGGGACTAGTACCTTTTAAAAGATACTAGTACTTATTCATTAGATACTATATTAGTATCTAAAAATACTAGTATCTAAAAAATAAGTACTAGTAGCATGAAAATAGAGACTAGTGGGTTTAAATGATTAAATGTTAAAACGGCTTGCCATAAGCCTACGTCTCTGTGTCTGTGCCTGTCTGTGTGTGTGTGTGTAGGGGGAGGAGGGCTAGATTAACCATTTCACTGCTGTGTGGTTTGGCCTGCATTAAAAAGGAAAATAAATGTCTTAAGCCTTGTATTTTTTAAATAAGTTTTATTAATAAAGTAAAGGAATCACAGACTGTTTTTAAATGGGGTTGGATAAATATTTTTTTGTTTTTAAACTGTGTGTGCGTGCGTGCGTGCATGTGTGTGATTGTGCCTTGGTGTCTGTTACAGTTACAAGAGTTTAATCCTTGTTCAAATTTAAGTTTAAGGCCTTGTCTTTTTGAATCCATTTGCAGCTTTTTATTAAGAATGGTCAAGACAGGCAGGGTGAACAATGGCAAACAGGGCAGAACAGAAAAGGCAGAGACAAACCAGGTTGACAGGCAAAGGACAAAGACCTCCAGATAAATACTAGGCTTCTGGATTTACACATTTAAGTGCTACAAAACATATTGACATATGACATCCTATGACATTAAAAATGATTCTAAATTTAAATTATCTCATATATGTGGCTATTGTGGTTCACGATCATAGGCCCTGTCCCAAATGACACACTTCATATGAATTTTCGGTCTTGTGTACTTATTTCATGTGTCCGTTAAATCCATGAGACCGTAGGGTGTCTCATTTTTCATTTTAGGTTTCAGAAGGTTGCTCACACATACTTTGTGGTTGATATGTGCCCTCGATGCGCACTTTTGCAGAGCCCACACTGATGCAAGCTCTACAGCACACTTCTTTTCGACAGTCAAAGCGGGGTTACGTTTTTGCACGTCGTGCACAATAACCCCAAAGGCACCGGGGTGGCGGTGCCACCGGGCCGTTTATATATATATATATATATATATAAATATAGCTGCGAGCAGCGATGAAGGGCCAAAGCTGGCGGAACCGCCACCCCGGTGCCTTTAGGTACTAAAGGCACCGGGGTTGCGGTGCCACCGGCTTGGGCCCGTAATCGCTGCTCGCAGCTATATTTATATATATATATTTCTTTTTATTATTATTATTCTTCTTATTATTTTACTACCTTTTTGGCACTTTTGGGGCCCTTAACGTGCTCGAAAACTCTGGAAACTTTGCACACAGATCAGAACCCGCGGCCATCAGGGCCGGGCTGAAGCTGGTACCCGGGCGTGGCAGGGGGGCTCGACAGCGCCCCCTGGAACGGGTTTTGAACACTTGTCCATATATCAAACACGCTTGCATGTAATAATCTGAAACTCGGTACACTTATAGATCTCATCGGGCCGAACAACTTTCGCGCTCTAAGTTTTACGTCAGCCCAACAGGAAGTCGGTTATTATGGGTTTGGAAAGTCATTTTCTATATTTTTCTTACGACTATTTGGGCAATTTTGGGGCCCTTAACATGCTCAAAAACTCTTGAAACTTTGCACATGGGTCAGAACCCGTGGCCATCAGGGCTGGGCTGAAGCTGGTACCTGGGCGTGGCAGGGGGGCTCGACAGCGCCCCCTGGAACGGGGTCCGAAAACTTGGTCCATAAATCAAACACGCTTGCATGTAATAATATGAAACTCGGTACACATATAGATCTCATCGGTTCATATATCCTTTGTACTTTTACTTTTTACCCCAGCCCAACAGGAAGTCGTCTATTAAGGGTTGTTTGGAAAACGCATGCAATGGAATTCGATATACTCCTAGAGAATTTAACCAATCGCCACGAAACTCGGTCAGCATGAAGTCAAGAGATTGACGATGAAAAGTTGCGAGGGGATTTTTGATATCTCGAACGGTTTGGCCGTGGCGAGGAAACGAATTTATGGCGAATAATGGAAACAGGAAGTGTGTTATAACTTGTGCATACATTAACTGATCTTGATGAAACTTCAGCAGTGTGTTCGTTGTAAGAGTCCGATCACATGGATGTGACTATTGTGAGTCAATGTTATAGCGCCACCAACTGGCAGCAGGAAGTGTGTCACTTTCAAAATGCTTTGAAATCACCCTCTTATTTTTACCCGATTTGCTTCAAACTTTATGTGTATAATGTAAACACACGCCAGATGTAGACTTGTGAAAGGATTATTGATATGGATGTTTCTGAGAATTTTCTCTCCCTCTCTCTCTGTCTCTGTGTGTGAGGGATTTGTCTATTGCTTTTAATGGATTTCAAGGTTTCAAGGGCTTTTGGGGCTCTTAACGTGCTCAAAAACGCTTGAAATTTTGCACACAGGTCAGAACCCACGGCCATCAGGGCCGGGCTGAAGCTGGTACCCGGGCGTGGCAGGGGGGCTCAACAGCGCCCCCTTGAACGGGGTCCGACAATTTGGTCCATATATCCAACACGCTTGCATGAATTAATATGAAACTCAGTACACATATAGATCTCATCGGGCCGAACATCTTAACCCCGGTCAAGTTTTACGCCAGCCCAACAGGAAGTCGGCTATTATAGGTTGTTTGGAAAACGCTTGCTGTGGAATGTGAAGTACTACTCCTAGGCAATTCATTCAATCATCGCCAAACTCGGTGTGCGTGAAGTCAAGACATTGAGGATGCTAAATTGCGGACGGATTTTTGATATCTCGAACGGTTTGGCCGTGGCGAGGAAATGAATTTTCATGACTAAAAAAGGACATATAAAGTGTGTTATAACTTAGTTAGTTTCACCTACAGTTACAAAACTCAGCGTGTATATTCTTCTCTTCAAGCCGAACAACTTTCTAATTTAAAGTCATTATCTCCGACCCTCAGAACGTCAGATATTGTGGTTTGAATGTGGATTTCTTGAAATGGTATCTCTCTGTCTCTCTCTGACAGAGAGAGGGCCCCCTCCCCATTCTGTGTGTGTGTGTGTGTGTGGCTGTCTGTGTGGGGAGGGAGGGAGGGAGGGGGAGGGAGGGCTGGTGTCTGTGTTTATGTGTGTGTGTGTGTGTGTGTGTGTGTGTGTGTGTGTGTGTGTGTGTGTGTGTGTGTGTGTGGCTGGCTGTCTGTACAGTGACAAGAGATTAAGCCTTTCATTGCTGTGTGATTTTTCCTGCATTAAAGGATAAATAAATCTCTAAGGCCTTGTCTTTTTGCATAACAATTTTGTATTTTTTTAAATGACAAAATATGCATAGAACCCAGATCTTTTAAATGTATAGTTTGCTTTAAATACAATTAAGGTTGTATTGGTAATTGAAGCTGAATGAATTTTAAATGAATGTGCTATATTTCAGAACAATATATTTGTTTTCCTTAAAAATGTAAAACACTAACTTTATTCTCATCTGAATTACAAATAATTTATTTCTGTATAAAAAAATACTATGACTAAAAACATATTTGATGTTTCTTTTTTAATCAATGTAGAATGTGTAACTTTTATAAATAGATTAGTGTTCTGTTTGAGGACAATAAATTAAAACCAATGCAATATGATGAATGATGTTTTGCAAATCCAGCCTCTACATTTGTACTTACTCCTTTTAAGTGGTTTATTTAATTCCCACCAGACTTTTTCAACATGATGAAAATACATTAAAGATGCTATATTGTGAACGGAAATTGAATATCTCAAATTGTTTTGCTATGGCGAGGGATTAAAAATCATGTCAAAAAAGGAAACACTAAACTAAACCCATTTTATTCTTGTTTTCAATTTAAAAATAATGTACAAGTTTTAAAACAGCCAGAATGCGCTATTCAGTCAAAAAATAAATACATCAAGTAATACATAGGGCTATACTGCCCTCTTGTGTTCAAAATCAGGTAAGCCAATTGTATTTATATATAAATATATTAGGTATGCCCGTGCAGAGGTGAGCATTTTCGTTTAATTTTAAATTTCGGAGGCGGATTGCTTGAATTTACTTTACAAAAGCACAATGTTGTGCTTTGTTGCGAGTGTCCACAAATATAATTAAACACTTTGCAGTTTGAATTATGTCCTCTATGAACAAAATGACGGAGTAGCCTATGTTCTGTGTGTGTGTGTGTGTGTGTGTGTGTGTGTGTGTGTGTGTGTGTGTGTGTGTGTGTGTGTGTGTGTGTGTGGCTGTCTGTGTGGGGAGGGAGGGGGAGGGAGGGCTGGTGTCTGTGTTTATGTGTGTGTGTGTGTGTGTGGCTGGCTGTCTGTTACAGTGACAAGAGATTAAGCCTTTCATTGCTGTGTGATTTTTCCTATATTAAAGGATAAAGAAATCTCTAAGGCCTTGTCTTTTTGCATAACAATTTTGTATTTTTATAAATTACAAAATATGCATAGAACCCAGATCTTTTAAATGTATAGTTTGCTTTAAATACAATTAAGATTGTATTGGTAATTGAAGCTGAATGAATTTAAAATGAATGTGCTATATTTCAGAACAATATATTTGTTTTCCTTAAAATTGTAAAACACTAACTTTATTCTCATCTGAATTACAAATAATTTATTTCTGTATAAAATAATACTATGACTCAAAACACATTTGATGTTTCTTTTTTAATAAATGTAGAATGTTTAACTTAAAAATAAACAGATTAGTGCTCTGTTTGAGGACAAGAAATGAAAACCAATGCAATATGATGAATGTCCAAAAGATGGCACTCACAGACTGTTTTTAAATGAGGTTGGATAAATATTTTTTTGTTTTTAAACTGCGTGCGTGTGTGTGTGTGTGTGTGTGTGTGTGTGTGTGTGTGTGTGTGTGTGTGTGTGTGATTGTGCCTTGGTGTCTGTTACAGTTACAAGAGTTTAATCCTTGTTCAAGTTTAAGGCCTTGTCTTTTTGAATCCATTTGCAGCTTTTTATTAAGAATGGTCAAGACAGGCAGGGTGAACAATGGCAAACAGGGCAGAACAGAAAAGGCAGAGACAAATCAGGTTGACAGGCAAAGGACAAAGACTTCCTGATAAATACTAGGCTTCTGGATTTACACATTTAAGTGCTACAAAACATATTGACATATGACATCCTATGACATTAAAAAATATTCTAAATTTAAATTATCTCATATATGTGGCTATTGTGGTTCACAATCATAGGCCCTGTCCCAAATGGCACACTTCATATGAATTTTCGGTCTTGTGTACTTATTTCATGTGTCTGTTAAATCCATGAGACCGTAGGGTGTCTCATTTTTCATTTTAGGTTTCAGAAGGTTGCTCACGCATACTTTGTGGTTGATATGTGCCCTCGATGCGGACTTTTGCAGAGCCCACACTGATGCAAGCTCTACAGCACACTTCTTTTCGACAGTCAAAGCGGGGTTACGTTTTTGCACGTTGTGCACAATAACCCCAAAGGCACCGGGGTGGCGGTGCCACCGGGCTGTTTATATATATATATATAAATATAGCTGCGAGCAGCGATGAAGGGCCAAAGCCGGTGGAACCGCCACCCCGGTGCCTTTAGGTACTAAAGGCACCGGGGTTGCGGTGCCACCGGCTTGGGCCCGTAATCGCTGCTCGCAGCTATATTTATTATTATTTTACTACCTTTTGGGCACTTTTGGGGGCCTTAACATGCTCGAAAACTCTTGAAACTTTGCACACATCTCAGAACCCGCGGCCATCAGGGCCGGGCTGAAGCTGGTACCCGGGCGTGGCAGGGGGGCTCGACAGCGCCCCCTGGAACGGGGTTTGAACACTTGGTCCATAAATCAAACACGCTTGCATGTAATAATATGAAACTCAGTACACATATAGATCTCATCGGTTCATATATACTTCATGCTCTTACTTTTTACCCCAGCCCAACAGGAAGTCGGCTATTAAGGCTTGTTTGGAAAACGCATGCAATGGAATGTGAAATACTCCTCCTAGAGAATTCAAACACACGGCACGAAACTCGGTCAGCATGAAGTCAAGACACTGAGGATGAAAAGTTGCCAGGGGATTTTTGATATCTCGAACGGTTTGGCCGTGGCGAGGAAACGAAATTATGGCGAGAAACATGAAACAGGAAGTGTGTTATAACTACTGCATACATTAACTGATCTTGATGAAACTTCAGCAGTGTGTTCGTTGTAAGAGCCCGATCACATGGATGTGACTATTGTGAGTCAAAGTTATAGCGCCACCAACTGGCAGCAGGAAGTGTGTCACTTTCAAAATGCTTTTAAATCACCCTCTTATTTTTACCCGATTTGCTTCAAACTTCATGTGCATAATGTAGACACACGCCAGATGTAGACCTGTGAAAGGATTATTGATATCTTAGATACTGTTGCCATGGCAATGCATCAAACATTAATATTTCTTTTTTTAAGCTTTTTCATGCTTTTTTATGCTTTCGGGCACTTTTGGGGTTCTTAACGTGCTCGAAAACTCTTGAAACTTTGCACACGGGACAAAACCCGCGGCCATCAGGGCCAGGCTGAAGCTGGTACCCGGGCGTGGCAGGGGGGCTCGACAGCGCCCCCTTGAACGGGGCAGACAATTTGGTCCATATATCCAACACGCTTTACCCTATTTGCTTCAAACTTGATGTGTATAATGTAGACACAAGCCAGATGTAGACCTGTGAAAGGATTGTTGATATCTTAGATGCTGTTGCCGTGACAATGCATCAAACTTTAATATTCTTTTTGGATACTTTTGAGATTCTTAGCGCACTTTTGGGGCCCTTAACATGCTCAAAAACTCTTGAAACTTTGCACACGGGTCAGAAACCGCGGCCATCAGTGCCGGGCTGAAGCTGGTACCCGGGCGTGGCAGGGGGGCTCGACAGCGCCCCCTGGAACGGGGTCCGAAAACTTGGTCCATAAATCAAACAGGCTTTACCCGATTTGCTTCAAACTTGATGTGTATAATGTAGACACACGCCAGATGTAGACCTGTGAAAGGATTGTTGATATCTTAGATGCTGTTGCCGTGACAATGCATCAAACTTTAATATTCTTTTTGGATGCTTTTGAGACTCTCAGCGCACTTTTGGGCCCCTTAACGTGCTCAAAAACTCTTGAAACTTTGCACACGGGTCAGAACCGGCGGCCATCAGGGCCGGGCTGAAGCTGGTACCCGGGCGTGGCAGGGGGGTTTGATAGCGCCCCCTGGAACGGGGTCCAAAAACTTGGTTCATAAATCAAACACGCTTGCATGTAATAATATGAAACTCGGTACACATATAGATCTCATCGGTTCATATATCCTTTGTACTTTTACTTTTTACCCCAGCCCAACAGGAAGTCGGCTATTAAGGCTTGTTTGGAAAACGCATGCAATGGAATTCGATATTCTCCTCCTAGAGAATTCAACCAATCGCCACGAAACTCGGTCAGCATGAAGTCAAGAGATTGACGATGAAAAGTTGCCAGGGGATTTTTGATATCTCGAACGGTTTGGCCGTGGCGAGGAAACGAATTTATGGCGAATAATGGAAACAGGAAGTGTGTTATAACTTCTGCATACATTAACTGATCTTGATGAAACTTCAGCAGTGTGTTCGTTGTAAGAGTCCGATCACATGGATGTGACTATTGTGAGTCAATGTTATAGCGCCACCAACTGGCAGCAGGAAGTGTGTCACTTTCAAAATGCTTTGAAATCACCCTCTTATTTTTACCCGATTTGCTTCAAACTTTATGTGTATAATGTAAACACACGCCAGATGTAGACTTGTGAAAGGATTATTGATATCTAAGATACTGTTGCCGTGACAACGCATCAAACGCATCAAACTTTAATATTCTTTTTGAATGCTTTTGAGACTCTTAGCATGCCTGAAATTGCTTAAAATTGCATGAAACTCGACAGACAGATCACATTTATTAGCCAGTAGACATGTGCAAAGTTTCAGAAACGGGCGTGGTGCAGGGGCTCAGTAGCGCCACCTTTTGACAAAAGTGGGGGTGTTAGTTATATAGTTTTACCTACAATCATAAAACTCGGTACGCATATTGTTCAGATCAAGCCGGACAACTTTCTAATTAACTGTCATTAGCCCCAAACAACAGCAAGTCAGATATTTAAGTTTGAATGTGGATGTATCTGAGAATTTTCTCTCCCTCTCTCTCTGTCTCTGTGTGTGAGGGATTTGTCTATTGCTTTTAATGGATTTCAAAGTTTCAGGGGCTTTTGGGGCTCTTAACGTGCTCAAAAACTCTTGAAATTTTGCACACAGGTCAGAACCCACGGCCATCAGGGCCGGGCTGAAGCTGGTACCTGGGCGTGGCAGGGGGGCTCAACAGCGCCCTCTTGAACGGGGTCCGACAATTTGTTCCATATATCCAACACGCTTGCATGAATTAATATGAAACTCAGTACACATATAGATCTCATCGGGCCGAACATCTTACCCCCGGTCAAGTTTTACGCCAGCCCAACAGGAAGTCGGCTATTATGGGTTGTTTGGAAAACGCTTGCTGTGGAATTTGAAGTACTACTCCTAGGCAATTCATTCAATCATCGCCAAACTCGGTGTGCATGATGTCAAGACTTTGAGGATGCTAAATTGCGGACGGACTTTTGATATCTCGAACGGTTTGGCCGTGGCGAGGAAATGAATTTTCATGGCTTAATAAGGACATATAAAGTGTGTTATAACTTAGTTAGTTTTACCTACAGTTACAAAACTCAGCGTGTATATTCTTCTCCTCAAGCCGAACAACTTTCTAATTTACAGTTATTAGCTCCGAACAACAGAAAGTCAGATATTTTGGTTTGAATATGGTCATTTTCTCTCTCTCTCTCTCTGAGCCAATATGGCAAGCCGTCTTAACATTTAATCATTTTAACCTACTAGTCTCTATTTTCATGCTACTAGTACTTATTTTTTAGATACTAGTATCTATTCCATTAAGTACTAGTACTTATTCATTAGCGACTAGTGCTTATTCTTTAGGTACTAGTGCCTTTTCTTTAGATACTAGTGCTTATTCCTTAGGGACTAGTACCTTTTAAAAGATACTAGTACTTATTCATTAGATACTATATTAGTATCTAAAAATACTAGTATCTAAAAAATAAGTACTAGTAGCATGAAAATAGAGACTAGTGGGTTTAAATGATTAAATGTTAAAACGGCTTGCCATAAGCCTACGTCTCTGTGTCTGTGCCTGTCTGTGTGTGTGTGTGTGTGTGTGTGTAGGGGGAGGAGGGCTAGATTAACCATTTCACTGCTGTGTGGTTTGGCCTGCATTAAAAAGGAAAATAAATGTCTTAAGCCTTGTATTTTTTAAATAAGTTTTATTAATAAAGTAAAGGAATCACAGACTGTTTTTAAATGGGGTTGGATAAATATTTTTTTGTTTTTAAACTGTGTGTGCGTGCGTGCGTGCATGTGTGTGATTGTGCCTTGGTGTCTGTTACAGTTACAAGAGTTTAATCCTTGTTCAAGTTTAAGTTTAAGGCCTTGTCTTTTTGAATCCATTTGCAGCTTTTTATTAAGAATGGTCAAGACAGGCAGGGTGAACAATGGCAAACAGGGCAGAACAGAAAAGGCAGAGACAAACCAGGTTGACAGGCAAAGGACAAAGACCTCCAGATAAATACTAGGCTTCTGGATTTACACATTTAAGTGCTACAAAACATATTGACATATGACATCCTATGACATTAAAAATGATTCTAAATGTAAATTATCTCATATATGTGGCTATTGTGGTTCACGATCATAGGCCCTGTCCCAAATGGCACACTTCATATGAATTTTCGGTCTTGTGTACTTATTTCATGTGTCCGTTAAATCCATGAGACCGTAGGGTGTCTCATTTTTCATTTTAGGTTTCAGAAGGTTGCTCACGCATACTTTGTGGTTGATATGTGCCCTCGATGCGCACTTTTGCAGAGCCCACACTGATGCTAGCTCTACAGCACACTTCTTTTCGACAGTCAAAGCGGGGTTACGTTTTTGCACGTCGTGCACAATAACCCCAAAGGCACCGGGGTGGCGGTGCCACCGGGCCGTTTATATATATACATATATATATATATATATATATAAATATAGCTGCGAGCAGCGATGAAGGGCCAAAGCTGGCGGAACCGCCACCCCGGTGCCTTTAGGTACTAAAGGCACCGGGGTTGCGGTGCCACCGGCTTGGGCCCGTAATCGCTGCTCGCAGCTATATTTATATATATATATATATATATATATATATATATATATATATATATATATTTATTATTATTATTATTATTTTACTACCTTTTGGGCACTTTTGGGGGCCTTAACGTGCTCGAAAACTCTTGAAACTTTGCACACATCTCAGAACCCGCGGCCATCAGGGCCGGGCTGAAGCTGGTACCCGGGCGTGGCAGGGGGGCTCGACAGCGCCCCCTGGAACGGGGTTTGAACACTTGGTCCATAAATCAAACACGCTTGCATGTAATAATATGAAACTCAGTACACATATAGATCTCATCGGTTCATATATACTTCATGCTCTTACTTTTTACCCCAGCCCAACAGGAAGTCGGCTATTAAGGCTTGTTTGGAAAACGCATGCAATGGAATGTGAAATACTCCTCCTAGAGAATTCAAACACACGGCACGAAACTCGGTCAGCATGAAGTCAAGACACTGAGGATGAAAAGTTGCCAGGGGATTTTTGATATCTCGAACGGTTTGGCCGTGGCGAGGAAACGAAATTATGGCGAGAAACATGAAACAGGAAGTGTGTTATAACTACTGCATACATTAACTGATCTTGATGAAACTTCAGCAGTGTGTTCGTTGTAAGAGCCCGATCACATGGATGTGACTATTGTGAGTCAAAGTTATAGCGCCACCAACTGGCAGCAGGAAGTGTGTCACTTTCAAAATGCTTTTAAATCACCCTCTTATTTTTACCCGATTTGCTTCAAACTTCATGTGCATAATGTAGACACACGCCAGATGTAGACCTGTGAAAGGATTATTGATATCTTAGATACTGTTGCCATGGCAATGCATCAAACATTAATATTTCTTTTTTTAAGCTTTTTCATGCTTTTTTATGCTTTCGGGCACTTTTGGGGTTCTTAACGTGCTCGAAAACTCTTGAAACTTTGCACACGGGACAAAACCCGCGGCCATCAGGGCCAGGCTGAAGCTGGTACCCGGGCGTGGCAGGGGGGCTCGACAGCGCCCCCTTGAACGGGTCAGACAATTTGGTCCATATATCCAACACGCTTTACCCTATTTGCTTCAAACTTGATGTGTATAATGTAGACACAAGCCAGATGTAGACCTGTGAAAGGATTGTTGATATCTTAGATGCTGTTGCCGTGACAACGCATCAAACTTTAATATTCTTTTTGGATACTTTTGAGATTCTTAGCGCACTTTTGGGGCCCTTAACATGCTCAAAAACTCTTGAAACTTTGCACACGGGTCAGAAACCGCAGCCATCAGGGCCGGGCTGAAGCTGGTACCCGGGCGTGGCAGGGGGGCTCGACAGCGCCCCCTGGAACGGGGTCCGAAAACTTGGTCCATAACTCAAACAGGCTTTACCCGATTTGCTTCAAACTTGATGTGTATAATGTAGACACACGCCAGATGTAGACCTGTGAAAGGATTGTTGATATCTTAGATGCTGTTGCTGTGACAATGCATCAAACTTTAATATTCTTTTTGGATGCTTTTGAGACTCTCAGCGCACTTTTGGGCCCCTTAACGTGCTCAAAAACTCTTGAAACTTTGCACACGGGTCAGAACCGGCGACCATCAGGGCCGGGCTGAAGCTGGTACCCGGACGTGGCAGGGGGGTTTGACAGCGCCCTCTGGAACGGGGTCCAAAAACTTGGTTCATAAATCAAACACGCTTGCATGTAATAATTTGAAACTCGGAACACATATAGATCTCATCGGTTCATATATCCTTTGTACTTTTACTTTTTACCCCAGCCCAACAGGAAGTCGGCTATTAAGGCTTGTTTGTAAAACGCATGCAATGGAATTCGATATACTCCTCCTAGAGAATTCAACCAATCGCCACGAAACTCGGTCAGCATGAAGTCAAGAGATTGACGATGAAAAGTTGCCAGGGGATTTTTGATATCTCGAACGGTTTGGCCGTGGCGAGGAAACGAATTTATGGCGAATAATGGAAACAGGAAGTGTGTTATAACTTCTGCATACATTAACTGATCTTGATGAAACTTCAGCAGTGTGTTCGTTGTAAGAGTCCGATCACATGGATGTGACTATTGTGAGTCAATGTTATAGCGCCACCAACTGGCAGCAGGAAGTGTGTCACTTTCAAAATGCTTTGAAATCACCCTCTTATTTTTACCCTATTTGCTTCAAACTTTATGTGTATAATGTAAACACACGCCAGATGTAGACTTGTGAAAGGATTATTGATATCTAAGATACTGTTGCCGTGACAACGCATCAAACGCATCAAACTTTAATATTCTTTTTGGATGCTTTTGAGACTCTTAGCATGCCTGAAATTGCTTAAAATTGCATGAAACTCGACAGACAGATCACATTTATTAGCCAGTAGACATGTGCAAAGTTTCAGAAACGGGCATGGTGCAGGGGCTCAGTAGCGCCACCTTTTGACAAAAGTGGGGGTGTTAGTTATATAGTTTTACCTGAAATCATAAAACTCGGTACGCATATTGTTCAGATCAAGCCGGACAACTTTCTAATTAACTGTCATTAGCTCCAAACAACAGCAAGTCAGATATTTAAGTTTGAATGTGGATGTATCTGAGAATTTTCTCTCCCTCTCTCTCTGTCTCTGTGTGTGAGGGATTTGTCTATTGCTTTTAATGGATTTCAAGGTTTCAGGGGCTTTTGGGGCTCTTAACGTGCTCAAAAACTCTTGAAATTTTGCACACAGGTCAGAACCCACGGCCATCAGGGCCGGGCTGAAGCTGGTACCCGGGCGTGGCAGGGGGGCTCAACAGCGCCTTCTTGAACGGGGTCCGACAATTTGGTCCATATATCCAACACGCTTGCATGAATTAATATGAAACTCAGTACACATATAGATCTCATCGGGCCGAACATCTTACCCCCGGTCAAGTTTTACGCCAGCCCAACAGGAAGTCGGCTATTATGGGTTGTTTGGAAAACGCTTGCTGTGGAATTTGAAGTACTACTCCTAGGCAATTCATTCAATCATCGCCAAACTCGGTGTGCATGATGTCAAGACTTTGAGGATGCTAAATTGCGGACGGACTTTTGATATCTCGAACGGTTTGGCCGTGGCGAGGAAATGAATTTTCATGGCTTAATAAGGACATATAAAGTGTGTTATAACTTAGTTAGTTTTACCTACAGTTACAAAACTCAGCGTGTATATTCTTCTCCTCAAGCCGAACAACTTTCTAATTTACAGTTATTAGCTCCGAACAACAGAAAGTCAGATATTTTGGTTTGAATATGGTCATTTTCTCTCTCTCTCTCTCTGAGCCAATATGGCAAGCCGACTTAACATTTAATCATTTTAACCTACTAGTCTCTATTTTCATGCTACTAGTACTTATTTTTTAGATACTAGTATCTATTCCATTAAGTACTAGTACTTATTCATTAGCGACTAGTGCTTATTCTTTAGGTACTAGTGCCTATTCTTTAGATACTAGTGCTTATTCCTTAGGGACTAGTACCTTTTAAAGATACTAGTACTTATTCATTAGATACTATATTAGTATCTAAAAATACTAGTATCTAAAAAATAAGTACTAGTAGCATGAAAATAGAGACTAGTGGGTTTAAATGATTAAATGTTAAAACGGCTTGCCATAAGCCTACGTCTCTGTGTCTGTGCCTGTCTGTGTGTGTGTGTGTGTGTGTGTGTGTGTGTGTAGGGGGAGGAGGGCTAGATTAACCATTTCACTGCTGTGTGGTTTGGCCTGCATTAAAAAGGAAAATAAATGTCTTAAGCCTTGTATTTTTTAAATAAGTTTTATTAATAAAGTAAAGGAATCACAGACTGTTTTTAAATGGGGTTGGATAAATATTTTTGTTTTTAAACTGTGTGTGCGTGCGTGCGTGCATGTGTGTGATTGTGCCTTGGTGTCTGTTACAGTTACAAGAGTTTAATCCTTGTTCAAGTTTAAGTTTAAGGCCTTGCCTTTTTGAATCCATTTGCAGCTTTTTATTAAGAATGGTCAAGACAGGCAGGGTGAACAATGGCAAACAGGCCAGAACAGAAAAGGCAGAGACAAACCAGGTTGACAGGCAAAGGACAAAGACCTCCAGATAAATACTAGGCTTCTGGATTTACACATTTAAGTGCTACAAAACATATTGACATATGACATCCTATGACATTAAAAATGAGTCTAAATTTAAATTATCTCATATATGTGGCTATTGTGGTTCACGATCATAGGCCCTGTCCCAAATGGCACACTTCATATGAATTTTCGGTCTTGTGTACTTATTTCATGTGTCCGTTAAATCCATGAGACCGTAGGGTGTCTCATTTTCATTTTAGGTTTCAGAAGGTTGCTCACGCATACTTTGTGGTTGATATGTGCCCTCGATGCGCACTTTTGCAGAGCCCACCCTGATGCAAGCTCTACAGCACACTTCTTTTCGACAGTCAAAGCGGGGTTACGTTTTTGCACGTCGTGCACAATAACCCCAAAGGCACCGGGGTGGCGGTGCCACCGGGCCGTTTATATATATATATAAATATAGCTGCGAGCAGCGATGAAGGGCCAAAGCTGGCGGAACCGCCACCCCGGTGCCTTTAGGTACTAAAGGCACCGGGGTTGCGGTGCCACCGGCTTGGGCCCGTAATCGCTGCTCGCAGCTATATTTATTATTATTATTTTTATTTTACTACCTTTTGGGCACTTTTGGGCCCCTTAACGTGCTCGAAAACTCTTGAAACTTTGCACACATCTCAGAACCCGCGGCCATCAGGGCCGGGCTGAAGCTGGTACCCGGGCGTGGCAGGGGGGCTCGACAGCGCCCCCTGGAACGGGGTTTGAACACTTGGTCCATAAATCAAACACGCTTGCATGTAATAATATGAAACTCAGTACACATATAGATCTCATCGGTTCATATATACTTCATGCTCTTACTTTTTACCCCAGCCCAACAGGAAGTCGGCTATTAAGGCTTGTTTGGAAAACGCATGCAATGGAATGTGAAATACTCCTCCTAGAGAATTCAAACACACGGCACGAAACTCGGTCAGCATGAAGTCAAGACACTGAGGATGAAAATTTGCCAGGGGATTTTTGATATCTCGAACGGTTTGGCCGTGGCGAGGAAACGAAATTATGGCGAGAAACATGAAACAGGAAGTGTGTTATAACTTCTGCATACATTAACTGATCTTGATGAAACTTCAGCAGTGTGTTCGTTGTAAGAGCCCGATCACATGGATGTGACTATTGTGAGTCAAAGTTATAGCGCCACCAACTGGCAGCAGGAAGTGTGTCACTTTCAAAATGCTTTTAAATCACCCTCTTATTTTTACCCGATTTGCTTCAAACTTCATGTGCATAATGTAGAGACATGCCAGATGTAGACCTGTGAAAGGATTATTGATATCTTTGATACTGTTGCCATGGCAATGCATCAAACATTAATATTCCTTTTTTTAAGCTTTTTCGTGCTTTTTTATGCTTTCGGGCACTTTTGGGGTTCTTAACGTGCTCGAAAACTCTTGAAACTTTGCACACGGGACAAAACCCACGGCCATCAGGGCCAGGCTGAAGCTGGTACCCGGGCGTGGCAGGGGGGCTCAACAGCGCCCTCTTGAACGGGTCCGACAATTTGGTCCATATATCCAACACGCTTTACCCTATTTGCTTCAAACTTGATGTGTATAATGTAGACACAAGCCAGATGTAGACCTGTGAAAGGATTGTTGATATCTTAGATGCTGTTGCCGTGACAACGCATCAAACTTTTATATTCTTTTTGGATACTTTTGAGATTCTTAGCGCACTTTTGGGGCCCTTAACATGCTCAAAAACTCTTGAAACTTTGCACACGGGTCAGAAACCGCGGCCATCAGGGCCGGGCTGAAGCTGGTACCCGGGCGTGGGAGGGGGGCTCGACAGCGCCCCCTGGAACGGGGTCCGAAAACTTGGTCCATAAATCAAACAGGCTTTACCCGATTTGCTTCAAACTTGATGTGTATAATGTAGACACACGCCAGATGTAGACCTGTGAAAGGATTGTTGATATCTTAGATGCTGTTGCCGTGACAATGCATCAAACTTTAATATTCTTTTTGGATGCTTTTGAGACTCTCAGCGCACTTTTGGGCCCCTTAACGTGCTCAAAAACTCTTGAAACTTTGCACACGGGTCAGAACCGGCGGCCATCAGGGCCGGGCTGAAGCTGGTACCCGGGCGTGGCAGGGGGGTTTGACAGCGCCCCTGGAACGGGGTCCAAAAACTTGGTTCATAAATCAAACACGCTTGCATGTAATAATATGAAACTCGGTACACATATAGATCTCATCGGTTCATATATCCTTTGTACTTTTACTTTTTACCCCAGCCCAACAGGAAGTCGGCTATTAACCCTCTGGAGTCTAAGGGGTTTTTGAGGTCTGTGAGATGTTTTGACATGCCCTGACATTTGTGCTTTTTTCAGTTGCTTATAAACATATTAATGGCAAAGGTGTAATTACACTCTATTTAGCACAAATAGGGGTACCATAATATGCGAGCAACATCTATTTACATATTTGTATTTTTGAGGGAATAATGTTTATGCATGGTTATTCAAAAAACTAAAAATTAAAGTTTCTGAAATAAGGCCACAAAACACATACTTAATATGTGTCCACAAGACTTTTGACTAATGGATGTAGTTGCCTAGTGTTTTTGCTTCAAAATTATCTGAAAATCACCCTGCCTAATCATTCACATAAAACAATACATTGATTTAAATTTTTTAAAACAGTTTTTGCTTCCAAAGGCAATATGCGCAGGGGCGTGACTTGCTGTGATTCACACCTGAGAAGACAAAAGACCCTGCATAGTAATGAGCCTGCATAGTAATGAGCCTGCATACTAATGAGCCATTCATTCAGGTGTGTCACACAAGAAAGAATGCGAGGACAAAAATAAATAAATAAATTATATATATATATATATAAAATACAAATATAAATGAAAGTCAAAAGCACATTTTTAGTACATAGTCATACCTGGAAACAAATCCTGTTCAAATAGGCTATATGGACCATTCTACAGAATTAGTTAGAGTTAGAAAGTTAGAGTTCTCAGAGAGGAAAAAAAGGTTTTTTTTCACAATTTTTTTATACATTCAAATTGTATAATTTCCAAGGTAAACATTTCTAGTATGCAGTTAATTCTCATACTGTATTTTCAGAAAGTTTTGGAATCTCCTCAAATGTGTCACTAATAAAAAACAATAATATTAAGATTTTTTTTTACATCTATCTTGTCTTTTTTTTTTTTTTTTAAGTAGGCCTATAGCCTGGATTTTATCATTCATATTTCAAAGTTAAGGATTCATTAGTTTGATATAGTCTACATTGGAACAAACACTATAATAACATCTTAGATTATGAGCTTATTTTTGACAAAACATTCTAACGTTATATATTTAACATATGAGCAGAAACTGGTTAACTAAAGCTTATTTGATGTCTATTTTAGAGTAAAAATCTTTATAATCTATCCCAAACTAGTCAACTAAATGTTGTCTTTCATATTTCGTCTGTAACAACAACAGTGCGAATTCCGTTCATTCATCACACAGAGAAAGACACGCGATTCATTTTAAAACAGTATTCGCGATTAGAACAAAGAATAAACTTACTATGATCCTGGATCCATGGCTCCTCGAAGTGAAATTAATCCAGCACTGAGGTAAATTATCCAGACACAGTCTCGAAAAACGACACAGACTACCGGTACATTAATCTGAACTTGGTGTTTTATCGAGCTTGTGTGGGCGTTGGCAAGTTTCAGATCATTTGCGTTTCTATAGCGCGCGCTCTCTGTGGGCGTGGTCACATTAAAAGATAATTAGCTGAAATGAGAACGCCTGGCATCTCTCTCTTTTTATATAGATTACATAAACACAGAATACTTGTTTTAGTTTTGAATTAGATAATTTAAAAGTACACACTTAAATGATTATAAAGATATATTGATCATGCCTGTGTGACTAGTATTTGCGGAGTTTTGTTTATGTTTAGAGACGTGCTCTAGAAAAAAAGTTCACGGAGACGGAGAGGCAGAAGGCACACCCTGTTTATTTTCTTTATTTTACAAAAGCACAATATTTTATTTCGATTGTAAGTGGACCCATAAAAAAGTAGACATTTAATAGTTTATTTTTTCATATTTCTTAAGTGTGTATGACCAAAGGTGACTGAGTATTTTAAGTCTATTTTGCTGCTATGTGAAAAAAATCGCGCAAAACGCGCCGGCGCGTTTCTCGACTCCAGAGGGTTAAGGCTTGTTTGGAAAACGCATGCAATGGAATTCGATATACTCCTCCTAGAGAATTCAAACACAGGGCACGAAACTCGGTCAGCATGAAGTCAATAGATTGACGATGAAAAGTTGCCAGGGGATTTTTGATATCTCGAACGGTTTGGCCGTGGCGAGGAAACGAATTTATGGCGAATAATGGAAACAGGAAGTGTGTTATAACTTCTGCATACATTAACTGATCTTGATGAAACTTCAGCAGTGTGTTCGTTGTAAGAGTCCGATCACATGGATGTGACTATTGTGAGTCAATGTTATAGCGCCACCAACTGGCAGCAGGAAGTGTGTCACTTTCAAAATGCTTTGAAATCACCCTCTTATTTTTACCCAATTTGCTTCAAACTTTATGTGTATAATGTAAACACACGCCAGATGTAGACTTGTGAAAGGATTATTGATATCTAAGATACTGTTGCCGTGACAACGCATCAAACGCATCAAACTTTAATATTCTTTTTGGATGCTTTTGAGACTCTTAGCATGCCTGAAATTGCTTAAAATTGCATGAAACTCGACAGACAGATCACATTTATTAGCCAGTAGACATGTGCAAAGTTTCAGAAACGGGCGTGGTGCAGGGGCTCAGTAGCGCCACCTTTTGACAAAAGTGGGCGTGTTAGCTATATAGTTTTACCTACAATCATAAAACTCGGTACGCATATTGTTCAGATCAAGCCGGACAACTTTCTAATTAACTGTCATTAGCTCCAAACAACAGCAAGTCAGATATTTAAGTTTGAATGTGGATGTATCTGAGAATTTTCTCTCCCTCTCTCTCTGTCTCTGTGTGTGAGGGATTTGTCTATTGCTTTTAATGGATTTCAAGGTTTCAGGGGCTTTTGGGGCTCTTAACGTGCTCAAAAACTCTTGAAATTTTGCACACAGGTCAGAACCCACGGCCATCAGGGCTGGGCTGAAGCTGGTACCCGGGCGTGGCAGGGGGGCTCAACAGCGCCCTCTTGAACGGGGTCCGACAATTTGGTCCATATATCCAACACGCTTGCATGAATTAATATGAAACTCAGTACACATATAGATCTCATCGGGCCGAACATCTTATCCCCGGTCAAGTTTTACGCCAGCCCAACAGGAAGTCGGCTATTATGGGTTGTTTGGAAAACGCTTGCTGTGGAATTTGAAGTACTACTCCTAGGCAATTCATTCAATCATCGCCAAACTCGGTGTGCATGATGTCAAGACTTTGAGGATGCTAAATTGCGGACGGACTTTTGATATCTCGAACGGTTTGGCCGTGGCGAGGAAATGAATTTTCATGGCTTAATAAGGACATATAAAGTGTGTTATAACTTAGTTAGTTTTACCTACAGTTACAAAACTCAGCGTGTATATTCTTCTCCTCAAGCCGAACAACTTTCTAATTTACAGTTATTAGCTCCGAACAACAGAAAGTCAGATATTTTGGTTTGAATATGGTCATTTTCTCTCTCTCTCTCTCTGAGCCAATATGGCAAGCCGTCTTAATATTTAATCATTTTAACCTACTAGTCTCTATTTTCATGCTACTAGTACTTATTTTTTAGATACTAGTATCTATTCCATTAAGTACTAGTACTTATTCATTAGCGACTAGTGCTTATTCTTTAGGTACTAGTGCCTATTCTTTAGATACTAGTGCTTTTTCCTTAGGGACTAGTACCTTTTAAAAGATACTAGTACTTATTCATTAGATACTATATTAGTATCTAAAAATACTAGTATCTAAAAAAATAAGTACTAGTAGCATGAAAATAGAGACTAGTGGGTTTAAATGATTAAATGTTAAAACGGCTTGCCATAAGCCTACGTCTCTGTGCCTGTCTGTGTGTGTGTGTGTGTGTGTGTGTGTAGGGGGAGGAGGGCTAGATTAACCATTTCACTGCTGTGTGGTTTGGCCTGCATTAAAAAGGAAAATAAATGTCTTAAGCCTTGTATTTTTTAAATAAGTTTTTTAAATAAAGTAAAGGAATCACAGACTGTTTTTAAATGGGGTTGGATAAATATTTTTTTGTTTTTAAACTGTGTGTGCGTGCGTGCGTGCATGTGTGTGATTGTGCCTTGGTGTCTGTTACAGTTACAAGAGTTTAATCCTTGTTCAAATTTAAGTTTAAGGCCTTGTCTTTTTGAATCCATTTGCAGCTTTTTATTAAGAATGGTCAAGACAGGCAGGGTGAACAATGGCAAACAGGGCAGAACAGAAAAGGCAGAGACAAACCAGGTTGACAGGCAAAGGACAAAGACCTCCAGATAAATACTAGGCTTCTGGATTTACACATTTAAGTGCTACAAAACATATTGACATATGACATCCTATGACATTAAAAATGATTCTAAATTTAAATTATCTCATATATGTGGCTATTGTGGTTCACGATCATAGGCCCTGTCCCAAATGACACACTTCATATGAATTTTCGGTCTTGTGTACTTATTTCATGTGTCCGTTAAATCCATGAGACCGTAGGGTGTCTCATTTTTCATTTTAGGTTTCAGAAGGTTGCTCACGCATACTTTGAGGTTGATATGTGCCCTCGATGCGCACTTTTGCAGAGCCCACACTGATGCAAGCTCTACAGCACACTTCTTTTCGACAGTCAAAGCGGGGTTACGTTTTTGCACGTCGTGCACAATAACCCCAAAGGCACCGGGGTGGCGGTGCCACCGGGCCGTATATATATAAATATAAATATATATATATATATATATATATATATATATAAATATAGCTGCGAGCAGCGATGAAGGGCCAAAGCTGGCGGAACCGCCACCGGCTTGGGCCCGTAATCGCTGCTCGCAGCTATATTTTAGGATATTATTATTATTTTACTACCTTTTGGGCACTTTTGGGGGCCTTAACGTGCTCGAAAACTCTTGAAACTTTGCACACATCTCAGAACCCGCGGCCATCAGGGCCGGGCTGAAGCTGGTACCCGGGCGTGGCAGGGGGGCTCGACAGCGCCCCCTGGAACGGGGTTTGAACACTTGGTCCATAAATCAAACACGCTTGCATGTAATAATATGAAACTCAGTACACATATAGATCTCATCGGTTCATATATACTTCATGCTCTTACTTTTTACCCCAGCCCAACAGGAAGTCGGCTATTAAGGGTTGTTTGGAAAACGCATGCAATGGAATGTGAAATACTCCTCCTAGAGAATTCAAACACACGGCACGAAACTCAGTCAGCATGAAGTCAAGACACTGAGGATGAAAAGTTGCCAGGGGATTTTTGATATCTCGAACGGTTTGGCCGTGGCGAGGAAACAAAATTATGGCGAGAAACGTGAAACAGGAAGTGTGTTATAACTACTGCATACATTAACTAATCTTGATGAAACTTCAGCAGTGTGTTCGTTGTAAGAGCCCGATCACATGGATGTGACTATTGTGAGTCAAAGTTATAGCGCCACCAACTGGCAGCAGGAAGTGTGTCACTTTCAAAATGCTTTTAAATCACCCTCTTATTTTTACCCGATTTGCTTCAAACTTCATGTGCATAATGTAGACACACGCCAGATGTAGACCTGTGAAAGGATTATTGATATCTTAGATACTGTTGCCATGGCAATGCATCAAACATTAATATTCCTTTTTTTAAGCTTTTTCATGCTTTTTTATGCTTTCGGGCACTTTTGGGGTTCTTAACGTGCTCGAAAACTCTTGAAACTTTGCACACGGGACAAAACACGCGGCCATCAGGGCCAGGCTGAAGCTGGTACCCGGGCGTGGCAGGGGGGCTCGACAGCGCCCCCTTGAACGGGTCCGACAATTTGGTCCATATATCCAACACGCTTTACCCTATTTGCTTCAAACTTGATGTGTATAATGTAGACAAAAGCCAGATGTAGACCTGTGAAAGGATTGTTGATATCTTAGATGCTGTTGCCGTGACAACGCATCAAACTTTAATATTCTTTTTGGATACTTTTGAGATTCTTAGCGCACTTTTGGGGCCCTTAACATGCTCAAAAACTCTTGAAACTTTGCACACGGGTCAGAAACCGCGGCCATCAGGGCCGGGCTGAAGCTGGTACCCGGGCGTGGCAGGGGGGCTCGACAGCGCCCCCTGGAACGGGGTCCGAAAACTTGGTCCATAAATCAAACAGGCTTTACCCAATTTGCTTCAAACTTGATGTGTATAATGTAGACACACGCCAGATGTAGACCTGTGAAAGGATTGTTGATATCTTAGATGCTGTTGCCGTGACAATGCATCAAACTTTAATATTCTTTTTGGATGCTTTTGAGACTCTCAGCGCACTTTTGGGCCCCTTAACGTGCTCAAAAACTCTTGAAACTTTGCACACGGGTCAGAACCGGCGACCATCAGGGCCGGGCTGAAGCTGGTACCCGGACGTGGCAGGGGGGTTTGACAGCGCCCCCTGGAACGGGGTCCAAAAACTTGGTTCATAAATCAAACACGCTTGCATGTAATAATATGAAACTCGGTACACATATAGATCTCATCGGTTCATATATCCTTTGTACTTTTACTTTTTACCCCAGCCCAACAGGAAGTCGGCTATTAAGGCTTGTTTGGAAAACGCATGCAATGGAATTCGATATACTCCTCCTAGAGAATTCAACCAATCGCCACGAAACTCGGTCAGCATGAAGTCAAGAGATTGACGATGAAAAGTTGCCAGGGGATTTTTGATATCTCGAACGGTTTGGCCGTGGCGAGGAAACGAATTTATGGCGAATAATGGAAACAGGAAGTGTGTTATAACTTGTGCATACATTAACTGATCTTGATGAAACTTCAGCAGTGTGTTCGTTGTAAGAGTCCGATCACATGGATGTGACTATTGTGAGTCAATGTTAAAGCGCCACCAACTGGCAGCAGGAAGTGTGTCACTTTCAAAATGCTTTGAAATCACCCTCTTATTTTTACCCGATTTGCTTCAAACTTTATGTGTATAATGTAAACACACGCCAGATGTAGACTTGTGAAAGGATTATTGATATCTAAGATACTGTTGCCGTGACAACGCATCAAACGCATCAAACTTTAATATTCTTTGTGGATGCTTTTGAGACTCTTAGCATGCCTGAAATTGCTTAAAATTGCATGAAACTCGACAGACAGATCACATTTATTAGCCAGTAGACATGTGCAAAGTTTCAGAAACGGGCGTGGTGCAGGGGCTCAGTAGCGCCACCTTTTGACAAAAGTGGGGGTGTTAGTTATATAGTTTTACCTACAATCATAAAACTCGGTACGCATATTGTTCAGATCAAGCCGGACAACTTTCTAATTAACTGTCATTAGCTCCAAACAACAGCAAGTCAGATATTTAAGTTTGAATGTGGATGTATCTGAGAATTTTCTCTCCCTCTCTCTCTGTCTCTGTGTGTGAGGGATTTGTCTATTGCTTTTAATGGATTTCAAGGTTTCAGGGGCTTTTGGGGCTCTTAACGTGCTCAAAAACTCTTGAAATTTTGCACACAGGTCAGAACCCACGGCCATCAGGGCCGGGCTGAAGCTGGTACCCGGGCGTGGCAGGGGGGCTCAACAGCGCCCTCTTGAACGGGGTCCGACAATTTGGTCCATAGATCCAACACGCTTGCATGAATTAATATGAAACTCAGTACACATATAGATCTCATCGGGCCGAACATCTTACCCCCGGTCAAGTTTTACGCCAGCCCAACAGGAAGTCGGCTATTATGGGTTGTTTGGAAAACGCTTGCTGTGGAATTTGAAGTACTACTCCTAGGCAATTCATTCAATCATCGCCAAACTCGGTGTGCATGATGTCAAGACTTTGAGGATGCTAAATTGCGGACGGACTTTTGATATCTCGAACGGTTTGGCCGTGGCGAGGAAATTAATTTTCATGGCTTAATAAGGACATATAAAGTGTGTTATAATTTAGTTAGTTTTACCTACAGTTACAAAACTCAGCGTGTATATTCTTCTCCTCAAGCCGAACAACTTTCTAATTTACAGTTATTAGCTCCGAACAACAGAAAGTCAGATATTTTGGTTTGAATATGGTCATTTTCTCTCTCTCTCTCTCTGAGCCAATATGGCAAGCCGTCTTAACATTTAACCCCTTAACGCCCACTGTCGCAAATATGCAACAAACCGTTTGACTCAATCAACCAGCCGAGATAACGTCTGCATTCACCCAATGCCGGTTAGTGCATATTCGCTACGGACCTAGGAACCTTCGACAAGCACTTGTTTCTAGTTGGACCGCAAAGTGACGGACTTATTTCCTGTTTACGCACGAGGATTACTCCGGTCGCGAAGTTATGGAAATGAGTCGGGAAAGTTTGATCCTGAGGTGTATATAAGGTAAGTTGTGCTAAGATAAAAAATACTCACCTCCTTATTGTGTGCTTATACACTCGACGTAATGAGGTGAAATATGTGTGACAAGTATTTTTGAAGTTATTGTAATATTTTGCTTTGTAGCATATTTGCGACAGTGGTCCATAAGGCCAATTCTGACCGCTAACCAGTGCTATATAGAAAAACTATTTTCGTGACAGCTTATCTAGGTAATCCTTTGTATTTTGCTTAGTTATTTTCAATAGTCTGTATACAGACACCATGCTGTGATATGAATACAAAAGCTATTTATTTTTATGCAGATCCATAAGCACACAATAAGCAGGTGAGTATTTTTTATCTTAGCACAACTTACCTTATATACACCTCAGGATCAAACTTTCCCGACTCATATCCATAACTTCGGGACCGGAGTAATCCTCCTGTGTAAACAGGAAATAAGTCCGTCACTTTGCGGTCCCACTAGAAACAAGTGCTTGTCGAAGGTTCCTAGGTCCGTAGCGAATATGCACTAACCGGGATTGGGGGAATGCAGACGTTATCTCGGCTGGTTGATTGAGTGAAACGGTTAGTCGCATATTTATGACAGTGGGCGTTAAGGGGATAAGTAAAAAAAAAAAGGGTGAATAAATAAAAAAAAAAAATTTCACTGTTATTTTACTGTGTTTTTTGTTATCTTATTATTGACCATTATGCCTGTTGTTGCAAATTTGCAACATACCAAATTTACCCCAAATGCCCGGTGTTGCAAATTTGCAACATACCAAAATTTCGATTAATTTGTTGTGCAAAAGTGAAATTGATAATCTCAACATTATTTACCATCTACTTAAAGGCAAAAACACACATAAAACATTTTTTTATATACAGCTATATAAATTCAGGCGTTAAGGGGTTAATCATTTTAACCTACTAGTCTCTATTTTCATGCTACTAGTACTTATTTTTTAGATACTAGTATCTATTCCATTAAGTACTAGTACTTATTCATTAGCGACTAGTGCTTATTCTTTAGGTACTAGTGCCTATTCTTTAGATACTAGTGCTTATTCCTTAGGGAGTAGTACCTTTTAAAAGATACTAGTACTTATTCATTAGATACTATATTAGTATCTAAAAATACTAGTATCTAAAAAATAAGTACTAGTAGCATGAAAATAGAGACTAGTGGGTTTAAATGATTAAATGTTAAAACGGCTTGCCATAAGCCTACGTCTCTGTGTCTGTGCCTGTCTGTGTGTGTGTGTGTGTGTGTGTGTGTGTGTGTGTGTAGGGGGAGGAGGGCTAGATTAACCATTTCACTGCTGTGTGGTTTGGCCTGCATTAAAAAGGAAAATAAATGTCTTAAGCCTTGTATTTTTTAAATAAGTTTTATTAATAAAGTAAAGGAATCACAGACTGTTTTTAAATGGGGTTGGATAAATATTTTTTTGTTTTTAAACTGTGTGTGCGTGCGTGCGTGCATGTGTGTGATTGTGCCTTGGTGTCTGTTACAGTTACAAGAGTTTAATCCTTGTTCAAGTTTAAGTTTAAGGCCTTGTCTTTTTTAATCCATTTGCAGCTTTTTATTAAGAATGGTCAAGACAGGCAGGGTGAACAATGGCAAACAGGGCAGAACAGAAAAGGCAGAGACAAACCAGGTTGACAGGCAAAGGACAAAGACCTCCAGATAAATACTAGGCTTCTGGATTTACACATTTAAGTGCTACAAAACATATTGACATATGACATCCTATGACATTAAAAATGATTCTAAATTTAAATTATCTCATATGTGGCTATTGTGGTTCACGATCAAAGGCCCTGTCCCAAATGGCACACTTCATATGAATTTTCGGTCTTGTGTACTTATTTCATGTGTCCGTTAAATCCATGAGACCGTAGGGTGTCTCATTTTTCATTTTAGGTTTCAGAAGGTTGCTCACGCATACTTTGTGGTTGATATGTGCCCTCGATGCGCACTTTTGCAGAGCCCACACTGATGCAAGCTCTACAGCACACTTCTTTTCGACAGTCAAAGCGGGGTTACGTTTTTGCACGTCGTGCACAATAACCCCAAAGGCACCGGGGTGGCGGTGCCACCGGGCCGTATATATATATATATATATATATATATATATATAAATATAGCTGCGAGCAGCGATGAAGGGCCAAAGCTGGCGGAACCGCCACCCCGGTGCCTTTAGGTACTAAAGGGTTGCGGTGCCACCGGCTTGGGCCCGTAATCGCTGCTCGCAGCTATATTTATTATTATTTTTTTACTACCTTTTGGGCACTTTTGGGGCACTTAACGTGCTCAAAAACTCTTGAAACTTTGCACACGGGTCAGAACCCGCGGCCATCAGGGCCGGGCTGAAGCTGGTACCCGGGCGTGGCAGGGGGCTCGACAGCGCCACCTGGAACGGGGTCCGAACACTTGGTCCATAAATCAAACACGCTTGCATGTAATAATATGAAACTCGGTACACATATAGATCTCATCGGTTCATATATCCTTCATGCTCTAACTTTTTACGCCAGCCCAACAGGAAGTCAGCTATTTAGGGTTGTTTGAAAAACCTATGCTAAGGAATTTGAAACACTTCTCCTCGGGAATTCAATTATTCGCCACCAAACTCGGTGTGCATGAACTCAAGACATTGAGGATGCTAAATTGCGAACGGATTTTTGATATCTCGAACGGTTCTGCCATGGCGAGGAAACGAAATTATGGCGAGAAACATAAAACAGGAAGTGTGTTATAACTTCTGCATACATTAACGGATCTTGATGAAACTTCAGCAGTGTGTTCGTTGTAAGAGGCCGATCACATGGATGTAACTATTGTGAGTCAATGTTATAGCGCCACCAACTGGCAGCAGGAAGTGTGTCACTTTCAAAATGCTTTTAAATCACCCTCTTATTTTTATCCGATTTGCTTCAAACTTTATGTGCATAATGTAGACACATGCCAGATGTAGACCTGTGAAAGGATTATTGATATCTTAGATACTGTTGCCATGGCAACGCATCAAACTTCAATGTTCTTTTTGGATGCTTTTGAGACTCTTAGCATGCCTGAAATTGCTTGAAATTGCATGAAACTCGACAGACACATCACATTTATTAGCCAGTAGACATGTGCAAAGTTTCAGAAACGGGCGTGGTGCAGGGGCTCAGTAGCGCCACCTTTTGACAAAAGTGGGGGTGTTAGTTATATAGTTTTACCTACAATCATAAAACTCGGTACGCATATTGTTCAGATCAAGCCGGACAACTTTCTAATTAACTGTCATTAGCTCAGACCAACAGGAAGTCAGATATTTAAGTTTGAATGTGGATGTTTCTGAGAATTTTCTCTCCCTCTCTCTCTGTTTCTGTGTGTGAGGGATTTGTCTATTGCTTTTAATGGATTTCAAGGTTTCAGGGGCTTTTGGGGCTCTTAACGTGCTCAAAAACTCTTGAAATTTTGCACACAGGTCAGAACCCACGGCCATAAGGGCCGGGCTGAAGCTGGTACCCGGGCGTGGCAGGGGGGCTCAACAGCGCCCCCTTGAACGGGGTCCGACAATTTGGTTCATATATCCAACACGCTTGCATGAATTAATATGAAACTCAGTACACATATAGATCTCATCGGGCCGAACATCTTACCCCTGGTCAAGTTTTACGCCAGCCCAACAGGAAGTCGGCTATTATGGGTTGTTTGGAAAATGCTTGCGGTGGAATTTGAAGTACTACTCCTAGGCAATTCATTCAATCATCGCCAAACTCGTGTGCATGATGTCAAGACTTTGAGGATGCTAAATTGCGGACGGACTTTTGATATCTCGAACGGTTTGGCCGTGGCGAGGAAATGAATTTTCATGGCTTAATAAGGACATATAAAGTGTGTTATAACTTAGTTAGTTTTACCTACAGTTACAAAACTCAGCGTGTATATTCTTCTCCTCAAGCCGAACAACTTTCTAATTTACAGTTATTAGCTCCGAACAACAGAAAGTCAGATATTTTGGTTTGAATATGGTCATTTTCTCTCTCTCTCTCTCTGAGCCAATATGGCAAGCCGGCTTAACATTTAATCATTTTAACCTACTAGTCTCTATTTTCATGCTACTAGTACTTATTTTTTAGATACTAGTATCTATTCCATTAAGTACTAGTACTTATTCATTAGCGACTAGTGCTTATTCTTTAGGTACTAGTGCCTATTCTTTAGATACAAGTGCTTATTCCTTAGGGACTAGTACCTTTTAAAAGATACTAGTACTTATTCATTAGATACTATATTAGTATCTAAAAATACTAGTATCTAAAAAATAAGTACTAGTAGCATGAAAATAGAGACTAGTGGGTTTAAATGATTAAATGTTAAAACGGCTTGCCATAAGCCTACGTCTCTGTGTCTGTGCCTGTCTGTGTGTGTGTGTGTGTGTGTGTGTAGGGGGAGGAGGGCCAGATTAACCATTTCACTGCTGTGTGGTTTGGCCTGCATTAAAAAGGAAAATAAATGTCTCAAGCCTTGTATTTTTTAAATAAGTTTTATTAATAAAGTAAAGGAATCACAGACTGTTTTTAAATGGGGTTGGATAAATATTTTTTTGTTTTTAAACTGTGTGTGCGTGCGTGCGTGCATGTGTGTGATTGTGCCTTGGTGTCTGTTACAGTTACAAGAGTTTAATCCTTGTTCAAGTTTAAGTTTAAGGCCTTGTCTTTTTGAATCCATTTGCAGCTTTTTATTAAGAAAGGTCAAGACAGGCAGGGTGAACAATGGCAAACAGGGCAGAACAGAAAAGGCAGAGACAAACCAGGTTGACAGGCAAAGGACAAAGACCTCCAGATAAATACTGGGCTTCTGGATTTACACATTTAAGTGCTACAAAACATATTGACATATGACATCCTATGACATTAAAAATGATTCTAAATTTAAATTATCTCATATATGTGGCTATTGTGGTTCACGATCATAGGCCCTGTCCCAAATGGCACACTTCATATGAATTTTCGGTCTTGTGTACTTATTTCATGTGTCCGTTAAATCCATGAGACCGTAGGGTGTCTCATTTTTCATTTTAGGTTTCAGAAGGTTGCTCACGCATACTTTGTGGTTGATATGTGCCCTCGATGCGCACTTTTGCAGAGCCCACACTGATGCAAGCTCTACAGCACACTTCTTTTCGACAGTCAAAGCGGAGTTACGGTTTTGCACGTTGTGCACAATAACCCTAAAGGCACCAGGGTGGCGGTGCCACCGGCTTTATATATATATATATATATATATAAATATAGCTGCGAGCAGCGATGAAGGGCCAAAGCCGGCGGTACCGCCACCCCGGTGCCTTTAGGTAACTAAAGGAACGGGGTTGCGGTGCCACCGGCTTGGGCCTGCAATCGCTGCTCGCAGCTATATTTATTCTTCTTCTTCTTATTCTTATTATTATTTTTTTACTACCTTTTGGAGACTTTTGGAGGCCTTAACGTGCTCAAAAACTCTTGCAACTTTGCACACATGTCAGAACCCGCGGCCATCAGGGCCGGGCTGAAGCTGGTACCCGGGCGTGGCAGGGGGCCTCGACAGCGCCCCCTGGAACGGGGTCCGAAAACATGGTCCATAAATCAAACACGCTTGCATGTAATAATATGAAACTCGGTACACATGTAGATCTCATCGTTTCATATATACTTCGCACTCTTACTTTTTACCCCAGCCCAACAGGAAGTGGGCTATTTAGGGTTGTTGGTAAAACACACGCAATGGAATTTGAAATACTCCTCCTAGAGAATTCAAACACCCTGCACGAAACTCGGTCAGCGTGAAGTCAAGACATTGAGGATGAAAGTTTGTGAGGGGATTTTTGATATCTCGAACGGTTTGGCCGTGGCGTGGAAACAAAATTATGGCGAGAAACGTGAAACAAGAAGTGTGTCATAACTTCAGCATACATTAACTGATCTTGATGAAACTTCAGCAGTGTGTTCGCTGTAAGAGGCCGATCACATGGATGTGACTATTGTGAGTCAAAGTTATAGCGCCACCAACTGGAAGCAGGAAGTGTGTCACTTTCAAAATGCTTTGAAATCACCCTCTTATTTTTACCCGATTTGCTTCAAACTTCACTACTATAATGTAAACACACGCCAGATGTAGACCTGTGAATGGATTATTGATATCTTAGATACTGTTGCCGTGGCAACACATCAAACTTTAATATTCTTGTTTGATGCTGTTGAGACTCTTACCATGCTTGAAATTGCATGAAACTCGACACACACATCACATTTATTAGCCAGTAGACATGTGCAAAGTTTCAGAAACGTGCGTGGTGCAGGGGCTCAGTAGCGCCACCTTTTGACAAAAGTGGGAGGGTTAGTTTTATAATTTTACCTACAATCATAAAACTTTGTACGTATATTGTTCGGATCAAGCCGGACAACTTTCTAATTTATAGTTATTAGCTCCGATCAACAGGAAGTCAGATATTTTGGTTTGAATGTGGATGTTTTGGAAAAAATTTTGTCCCTCTCTCCCTCTCTCTGCATACCTCTGTGTCTGTGAGGGGAGGGGGATTTCTCTGTCGAGTGAGAATCCTTTTAATTATTGTTTTCAAGGTTTCAGGGGCTTTTGGGGGCCTTAACATGCTCGAAAACTCTTGAAACTTTGCACACGAGTCAGAACCCGTGGCCATCAGGGCCGGGCCGAAGCTGGTACCCGGGCGTGGCAGGGGGGCTCGACAGCGCCCCCTGGAATGGGATTCGAACACTTGTCCATATATCAAACACGCTTGCATGTAATAATATGAAACTCGGTACACTTATAGATCTCATCGGGCCGAACAACTTTCGTGCTCTAAGTTTTACGTCAGCCCAACAGGAAGTCAGTTATTATGGGTTGTTTGGAAACTCATCCTCTGGAAAACGAAGTACTCCTCCTAGGTAATTAATTCGATAGCTATCAAACTCGTTGTGCGTGAAGTCAAGACATTGAGGATGCTAAATTGCGAACGGATTTTTGATATCTCGAACGGTTTGGTCGTGGCGATGAAACGAATTTATGACTAAAAAAGGGCACATAAAGTGTGTTATAATATAGTTAGTTTTACCTACAGTTACAAAACTCGCCATAGATATTGTTCTCATCAAGCTGAACAACTTTCTAATTTATAATCATTAGCTCCAACCAACAGAAAGTAAGATATTGTGGTTTGAATGTGTATTCTGAGAATTTTCTCTCCCTCTCTCTGACAGATAGAGTGTCTCCTGCCATTCTGTGTGTGTGTGTCTGTGTGGGGAGGGGGAGGGGGAGGGGGATTCTCTTCGGGTGATAGTTTAACCACAAAATCATAGATAGGGCTATACTGCCCTCTTGTGTTCAAAATTATATTTCTATATAAATATATTAGATATGTGACTGAGGATTTTGTGTTTTATTGCACCATAGACTGTAAAAAATAGGAGTGTACAAAAATATAAGTAAACAGTTTGCAGTTTGAATGATATTTTTTTTCTCATTTCAAAATTAGCGCATTTAAATCGCTAAAATGAAAATAAAATACTTACATCCAGTGCAGAGCGAGCATTTTACATCATTTGCTATGGAATAATGAACTAAAAAACGTTCGCTTTGTTCTGCTCGCTCTTGGCCGTGGACGCACACCGTTATGACCGTGCAACCGTGCACTTAGTTTGAGTTTAAAATTAGTTCTGCATTAAAAGAATAAATAAATATCTAAGGCCTTGTCTTTTTGCATAGCACTTTATGGATATTTTTTTAATTAAAATGACAAAATATGCATAGAACATATCTATTTAATATATTGTTTGCTGTAAATAATGTTAATATTGTATGTTTGGTGATTCAAGCTGAATGAATTTAAAATGAATGTGCTATATTAGATCAATATATATGTTTTCCTTAAAATTTTTATACACTAACTTTATTCTCATCAGAATTATAATTTTTTGTATAAAATAATACTACCATTAAAAAAAACAAATTAGATTTTTTATTTTAATCAATGTAGAATGTGTAACTTAAAAATAAACAAATTAGTGCTCTGTTTGAGGACAAGAAACCAAAACCTATGCAATATGATCAATGTCCAAAAGATGGCACTCACAGACTGTTTTTAAATGGGGTTGGATAAATATTTTTTTTGCTTTTAAACTGCATGTGTGTGTGTGTGTGTGTGTGTGTGTGTGTGTGTGTTACAGTGACAAGAGTTTAACCCTTGTTCAAGTTTAAGTTTTACAACTTAAAGAGTGTTTCAATGTTTCAAACGATTCGTTTGAACGACTGAGTCATTCATGAATGAGACAGATGTTTATGGATTGGTCATTGAATCTTTGAGTCAACCAATTTGTTCAAAATGCTGAATCATTCAGTAATGAGAAAACACGTTGCTGTGAGATGCAATGGTTCTGCTGTGATCTTTGTTTAACTATTTTCGCTGCTGAAACAGAAGAACAGTCAATATTGCATCTAAAATGTAAGTGACTTGACACGTGTGTGTGTGTGTGTGTGTGTGTGTGTGTGTGTGTGTGTGTGAGAGTGCGTGCGTGCGTGCGTGCGTGCGTGCATGTGTGTGTGTGTGTGTGTGTGTGTGCAATCAATCCCAGGTAAGAGGCATGAATAATGAGAATTGGACTTCTAGGAGTGAGGTTAATATTCCGGAGACGGTTCCCTCGGGTTGTGAAAAGGAGGCGGCGCGGGAGTGGCCAGGCATTGCGCTACTTCTGTTTCAAAGTTTAAAACAATGCTAATATCATTTTTTTGAACGATTTCATTACAAATGTTTATTTTATATATTTATAAAATATTATAAAATATAATAACTATGTTTTGTCCTATTAACAAAAGACAGGCAATGTACTATTAAATGTTTATTTTATATATATATATATATATATATAAAATATTATAAAATATAATAACTATGTTTTGTCCTATTAACAAAAGACAGGCAATGTTCTATTAACAAATGTTAATAGTTTTTTAAAAGTTAAAATGATACTTTATGCATTTGTTTTGTGTCAGATGATTAACAATATAAATTAAACAAAGCTTAAAACAAAATAATAAAATGAAAACAAAGCTTGAACATTTGATTTAATTGAAAAGCCTTTTTGAAATAAAATTTGTTTTTTTTTCCTCTGAAATAGCAAAAGCATCGCACACTTAGCTGTACCTGCTCTAAATAAATAATAGTAGGCTATTTAAATAAAAATACAAAATCGAAATAAATAAATTATATAAAACAAAATCAAATCAAAGAAAATAAATCTTATTAAAGTTATGCAGGCACACATTTAACAATAATTTTCAAGTGACAAATAAAATAAATCAAAATTCCATACACATGGAGTTAATCCTGACGATTCCTTCCATCATTGCAATCTTGACATAGCCTGTTCATTATAGCCGTAATAAAATATTATAATAAAATAGTCAACCTAACATATACAAATTACACTGCTCTGTTGAAATAGTCAGTGGTACAATTTGTATCATTCAGCGTAAGCACTGCTCCACTGTGATGTTTACAAGCACATTTTTGCACAAGTGAAGAAGATGATTTAGTTTGATTCCAATGTGAGAGTTACGTGAGCCCAACACCACTTACTTTCACTTTAAATTATTTCGGTTATTTTCGTTTTATATATATATATATATATATTTTTTTTCGTTTTATATATATATATATATATATATATATATATATATATATATATATATATATATATATATAAATATAGCTGCAAGCAGCGATGAAGGGCCAAGGCCGGCGGCACCGCCACCCCGGTGCCTTTAGGTAACTAAAGGAACCGGGGTTGCGGTGCCACCGGCTTGGGCCCGCAATCGCTGCTTGCAGCTATATTTAGGGCCCAAGCCTTGAAAAGGCGAAGGCCCTATTGTTTTCCTTAGGATTTTTAGGGCCCAAGCCTTGAAAAGGCGAAGGCCCTATTGTTTTCCTAAGGATTATTCTTTATTAGGGCCCAAGCCCTAAGGGCGAAGGCCCTATTGTTTTCCTAAGGATTATTAGGGCCCAAGCCTGAAAAGGCGAAGGCCCTATTGTTTTCCTAAGGATTATTAGGGCCCAAGCCTTGAAAAGGCGAAGGCCCTATTGTTTTCCTTAGGATTATTTATTATTAGGGCCCAAGCCTGAAAAGGCGAAGGCCCTATTGTTTTCCTAAGGATTATTTATTATTCTTTTTATTATTATTATTCTTCTTCTTATTATTTTACTACCTTTTTGGCACTTTTGGGGCCCTTAACGTGCTCGAAAACTCTGGAAACTTTGCACACAGATCAGAACCCGCGGCCATCAGGGCCGGGCTGAAGCTGGTACCCGGGCGTGGCAGGGGGGCTCGACAGCGCCCCCTGGAACGGGTTTTGAACACTTGTCCATATATCAAACACGCTTGCATGTAATAATCTGAAACTCGGTACACTTATAGATCTCATCGGGCCGAACAACTTTCGCGCTCTAAGTTTTACGTCAGCCCAACAGGAAGTCGGTTATTATGGGTTTGGAAAGTCATTTTCTATATTTTTCTTACGACTATTTGGGCAATTTTGGGGCCCTTAACATGCTCAAAAACTCTTGAAACTTTGCACACATGTCAGAACCCGCGGCCATCAGGGCCGAGCTGAAGATGGTACCTGGGCGTGGCAGGGGGGCTCGACAGCGCCCCCTGGAACGGGGTCCGAAAACTTGGTCCATAAATCAAACACGCTTGCATGTAATAATATGAAACTCGGTACACATATAGATCTCATCGGTTCATATATCCTTTGTACTTTTACTTTTTACCCCAGCCCAACAGGAAGTCGTCTATTAAGGGTTGTTTGGAAAACGCATGCAATGGAATTCGATATACTCCTCCTAGAGAATTCAACCAATCGCCACGAAACTCGGTCAGCATGAAGTCAAGAGATTGACGATGAAAAGTTGCGAGGGGATTTTTGATATCTCGAACGGTTTGGCCGTGGCGAGGAAACGAATTTATGGCGAATAATGGAAACAGGAAGTGTGTTATAACTTCTGCATACATTAACTGATCTTGATGAAACTTCAGCAGTGTGTTCGTTGTAAGAGCCCGATCACATGGATGTGACTATTGTGAGTCAATGTTATAGCGCCACCAACTGGCAGCAGGAAGTGTGTCACTTTCAAAATGCTTTGAAATCACCCTCTTATTTTTACCCGATTTGCTTCAAACTTTATGTGTATAATGTAAACACACGCCAGATGTAGACTTGTGAAAGGATTATTGATATGGATGTTTCTGAGAATTTTCTCTCCCTCTCTCTCTGTCTCTGTGTGTGAGGGATTTGTCTATTGCTTTTAATGGATTTCAAGGTTTCAGGGGCTTTTGGGGCTCTTAACGTGCTCAAAAACGCTTGAAATTTTGCACACAGGTCAGAACCCACGGCCATCAGGGCCGGGCTGAAGCTGGTACCCGGGCGTGGCAGGGGGGCTCAACAGCGCCCCCTTGAACGGGGTCCGACAATTTGGTCCATATATCCAACACGCTTGCATGAATTAATATGAAACTCAGTACACATATAGATCTCATCGGGCCGAACATCTTAACCCCGGTCAAGTTTTACGCCAGCCCAACAGGAAGTCGGCTATTATAGGTTGTTTGGAAAACGCTTGCTGTGGAATGTGAAGTACTACTCCTAGGCAATTCATTCAATCATCGCCAAACTCGGTGTGCGTGAAGTCAAGACATTGAGGATGCTAAATTGCGGACGGATTTTTGATATCTCGAACGGTTTGGCCGTGGCGAGGAAATGAATTTTCATGACTAAAAAAGGACATATAAAGTGTGTTATAACTTAGTTAGTTTTACCTACAGTTACAAAACTCAGCGTGTATAGTCTTCTTTTCAAGCCGAACAACTTTCTAATTTAAAGTCATTATCTCTGACCCTCAGAACGTCAGATATTGTGGTTTGAATGTGGATTTCTTGAAATGGTATCTCTCTGTCTCTCTCTGACAGAGAGAGGGCCCCCTCCCCATTCTGTGTGTGTGTGTGTGTGTGGCTGTCTGTGTGGGGAGGGAGGGAGGGAGGGAGGGGGAGGGAGGGCTGGTGTCTGTGTTTATGTGTGTGTGTGTGTGTGTGTGTGTGTGTGTGTGTGTGTGTGTGTGTGTGTGTGTGTGTGTGGCTGGCTGTCTGTACAGTGACAAGAGATTAAGCCTTTCATTGCTGTGTGATTTTTCCTGCATTAAAGGATAAATAAATCTCTAAGGCCTTGTCTTTTTGCATAACAATTTTGTATTTTTTTAAATGACAAAATATGCATAGAACCCAGATCTTTTAAATGTATAGTTTGCTTTAAATACAATTAAGATTGTATTGGTAATTGAAGCTGAATGAATTTTAAATGAATGTGCTATATTTCAGAACAATATATTTGTTTTCCTTAAAAATGTAAAACACTAACTTTATTCTCATCTGAATTACAAATAATTTATTTCTGTATAAAAAAATACTATGACTAAAAACATATTTGATGTTTCTTTTTTAATCAATGTAGAATGTGTAACTTTTATAAATAGATTAGTGTTCTGTTTGAGGACAATAAATTAAAACCAATGCAATATGATGAATGATGTTTTGCAAATCCAGCCTCTACATTTGTACTTACTCCTTTTAAGTGGTTTATTTAATTCCCACCAGACTTTTTCAACATGATGAAAATACATTAAAGATGCTATATTGTGAACGGAAATTGAATATCTCAAATTGTTTTGCTATGGCGAGGGATTAAAAATCATGTCAAAAAAGGAAACACTAAACTAAACCCATTTTATTCTTGTTTTCAATTTAAAAATAATGTACAAGTTTTAAAACAGCCAGAATGCGCTATTCAGTCAAAAAATAAATACATCAAGTAATACATAGGGCTATACTGCCCTCTTGTGTTCAAAATCAGGTAAGCCAATTGTATTTATATATAAATATATTAGGTATGCCCGTGCAGAGGTGAGCATTTTCGTTTAATTTTAAATTTCGGAGGCGGATTGCTTGAATTTACTTTACAAAAGCACAATGTTGTGCTTTGTTGCGAGTGTCCACAAATATAATTAAACACTTTGCAGTTTGAATTATGTCCTCTATGAACAAAATGACGGAGTAGCCTATGTTCTGTGTGTGTGTGTGTGTGTGTGTGTGTGTGTGTGTGTGTGTGTGTGTGTGTGGCTGTCTGTGTGGGGAGGGAGGGCTGGTGTCTGTGTTTATGTGTGTGTGTGTGTGTGTGGCTGGCTGTCTGTTACAGTGACAAGAGATTAAGCCTTTCATTGCTGTGTGATTTTTCCTATATTAAAGGATAAAGAAATCTCTAAGGCCTTGTCTTTTTGCATAACAATTTTGTATTTTTATAAATTACAAAATATGCATAGAACCCAGATCTTTTAAATGTATAGTTTGCTTTAAATACAATTAAGATTGTATTGGTAATTGAAGCTGAATGAATTTAAAATGAATGTGCTATATTTCAGAACAATATATTTGTTTTCCTTAAAATTGTAAAACACTAACTTTATTCTCATCTGAATTACAAATAATTTATTTCTGTATAAAATAATACTATGACTCAAAACACATTTGATGTTTCTTTTTTAATAAATGTAGAATGTTTAACTTAAAAATAAACAGATTAGTGCTCTGTTTGAGGACAAGAAATGAAAACCAATGCAATATGATGAATGTCCAAAAGATGGCACTCACAGACTGTTTTTAAATGAGGTTGGATAAATATTTTTTTGTTTTTAAACTGCGTGCGTGTGTGTGTGTGTGTGTGTGTGTGTGTGTGTGTGTGTGTGTGTGATTGTGCCTTGGTGTCTGTTACAGTTACAAGAGTTTAATCCTTGTTCAAGTTTAAGGCCTTGTCTTTTTGAATCCATTTGCAGCTTTTTATTAAGAATGGTCAAGACAGGCAGGGTGAACAATGGCAAACAGGGCAGAACAGAAAAGGCAGAGACAAATCAGGTTGACAGGCAAAGGACAAAGACTTCCTGATAAATACTAGGCTTCTGGATTTACACATTTAAGTGCTACAAAACATATTGACATATGACATCCTATGACATTAAAAAATATTCTAAATTTAAATTATCTCATATATGTGGCTATTGTGGTTCACAATCATAGGCCCTGTCCCAAATGGCACACTTCATATGAATTTTCGGTCTTGTGTACTTATTTCATGTGTCTGTTAAATCCATGAGACCGTAGGGTGTCTCATTTTTCATTTTAGGTTTCAGAAGGTTGCTCACGCATACTTTGTGGTTGATATGTGCCCTCGATGCGGACTTTTGCAGAGCCCACACTGATGCAAGCTCTACAGCACACTTCTTTTCGACAGTCAAAGCGGGGTTACGTTTTTGCACGTTGTGCACAATAACCCCAAAGGCACCGGGGTGGCGGTGCCACCGGGCTGTTTATATATATATATATAAATATAGCTGCGAGCAGCGATGAAGGGCCAAAGCCGGTGGAACCGCCACCCCGGTGCCTTTAGGTACTAAAGGCACCGGGGTTGCGGTGCCACCGGCTTGGGCCCGTAATCGCTGCTCGCAGCTATATTTCTTATTCTTTTTATTATTATTTTACTACCTTTTGGGCACTTTTGGGGCCCTTAACGTGCTCGAAAACTCTTGAAACTTTGCACACAGATCAGAATCCGCGGCCATCAGGGCCGGACTGAAGCTGGTACCCGGGCGTGGCAGGGGGGCTCGACAGCGCCCCCTGGAACGGGATTTGAACACTTGTCCATATATCAAACACGCTTGCATGTAATAATCTGAAACTCGGTACACTTATAGATCTCATCGGGCCGAACAACTTTCGCACTCTAAGTTTTACGTCAGCCCAACAGGAAGTCGGTTATTATGGGTTTGGAAAGTCATTTTCTATATTTTTCTTACGACTATTTGGGCAATTTTGGGGCCCTTAACGTGCTCAAAAACTCTTGAAACTTTGCACATGGGTCAGAACCCGCGGTTATCAGGGCTGGGCTGAAGCTGGTACCTGGGCGTGGCAGGGGGGCTCGACAGCGCCCCCTGGAACGGGGTCCGAAAACTTGGTCCATAAATCAAACACGCTTGCATGTAATAATATGAAACTCGGTACACATATAGATCTCATCGGTTCATATATCCTTTGTACTTTTACTTTTTACCCCAGCCCAACAGGAAGTCGTCTATTAAGGGTTGTTTGGAAAACGCATGCAATGGAATTCGATATACTCCTCCTAGAGAATTCAACCAATCGCCACGAAACTCGGTCAGCATGAAGTCAAGAGATTGACGATGAAAAGTTGCGAGGGGATTTTTGATATCTCGAACGGTTTGGCCGTGGCGAGGAAACGAATTTATGGCGAATAATGGAAACAGGAAGTGTGTTATAACTTCTGCATACATTAACTGATCTTGATGAAACTTCAGCAGTGTGTTCGTTGTAAGAGTCCAATCACATGGATGTGACTATTGTGAGTCAATGTTATAGCGCCACCAACTGGCAGCAGGAAGTGTGTCACTTTCAAAATGCTTTGAAATCACCCTCTTATTTTTACCCGATTTGCTTCAAACTTTATGTGTATAATGTAAACACACGCCAGATGTAGACTTGTGAAAGGATTATTGATATGGATGTTTCTGAGAATTTTCTCTCCCTCTCTCTCTGTCTCTGTGTGTGAGGGATTTGTCTATTGCTTTTAATGGATTTCAAGGTTTCAAGGGCTTTTGGGGCTCTTAACGTGCTCAAAAACGCTTGAAATTTTGCACACAGGTCAGAACCCACGGCCATCAGGGCCGGGCTGAAGCTGGTACCCGGGCGTGGCAGGGGGGCTCAACAGCGCCCCCTTGAACGGGGTCCGACAATTTGGTCCATATATCCAACACGCTTGCATGAATTAATATGAAACTCAGTACACATATAGATCTCATCGGGCCGAACATCTTAACCCCGGTCAAGTTTTACGCCAGCCCAACAGGAAGTCGGCTATTATAGGTTGTTTGGAAAACGCTTGCTGTGGAATGTGAAGTACTACTCCTAGGCAATTCATTCAATCATCGCCAAACTCGGTGTGCGTGAAGTCAAGACATTGAGGATGCTAAATTGCGGACGGATTTTTGATATCTCGAACGGTTTGGCCGTGGCGAGGAAATGAATTTTCATGACTAAAAAAGGACATATAAAGTGTGTTATAACTTAGTTAGTTTTACCTACAGTTACAAAACTCAGCGTGTATATTCTTCTCCTCAAGCCGAACAACTTTCTAATTTAAAGTCATTATCTCCGACCCTCAGAACGTCAGATATTGTGGTTTGAATGTGGATTTCTTGAAATGGTATCTCTCTGTCTCTCTCTGACAGAGAGAGGGCCCCCTCCCCATTCTGTGTGTGTGTGTGTGTGTGGCTGTCTGTGTGGGGAGGGAGGGAGGGAGGGAGGGGGAGGGAGGGCTGGTGTCTGTGTTTATGTGTGTGTGTGTGTGTGTGTGTGTGTGTGTGTGTGTGTGGCTGGCTGTCTGTACAGTGACAAGAGATTAAGCCTTTCATTGCTGTGTGATTTTTCCTGCATTAAAGGATAAATAAATCTCTAAGGCCTTGTCTTTTTGCATAACAATTTTGTATTTTTTTAAATGACAAAATATGCATAGAACCCAGATCTTTTAAATGTATAGTTTGCTTTAAATACAATTAAGGTTGTATTGGTAATTGAAGCTGAATGAATTTTAAATGAATGTGCTATATTTCAGAACAATATATTTGTTTTCCTTAAAAATGTAAAACACTAACTTTATTCTCATCTGAATTACAAATAATTTATTTCTGTATAAAAAAATACTATGACTAAAAACATATTTGATGTTTCTTTTTTAATCAATGTAGAATGTGTAACTTTTATAAATAGATTAGTGTTCTGTTTGAGGACAATAAATTAAAACCAATGCAATATGATGAATGATGTTTTGCAAATCCAGCCTCTACATTTGTACTTACTCCTTTTAAGTGGTTTATTTAATTCCCACCAGACTTTTTCAACATGATGAAAATACATTAAAGATGCTATATTGTGAACGGAAATTGAATATCTCAAATTGTTTTGCTATGGCGAGGGATTAAAAATCATGTCAAAAAAGGAAACACTAAACTAAACCCATTTTATTCTTGTTTTCAATTTAAAAATAATGTACAAGTTTTAAAACAGCCAGAATGCGCTATTCAGTCAAAAAATAAATACATCAAGTAATACATAGGGCTATACTGCCCTCTTGTGTTCAAAATCAGGTAAGCCAATTGTATTTATATATAAATATATTAGGTATGCCCGTGCAGAGGTGAGCATTTTCGTTTAATTTTAAATTTCGGAGGCGGATTGCTTGAATTTACTTTACAAAAGCACAATGTTGTGCTTTGTTGCGAGTGTCCACAAATATAATTAAACACTTTGCAGTTTGAATTATGTCCTCTATGAACAAAATGACGGAGTAGCCTATGTTCTGTGTGTGTGTGTGTGTGTGTGTGTGTGTGTGTGTGGCTGTCTGTGTGGGGAGGGAGGGGGAGGGAGGGCTGGTGTCTGTGTTTATGTGTGTGTGTGTGTGTGTGGCTGGCTGTCTGTTACAGTGACAAGAGATTAAGCCTTTCATTGCTGTGTGATTTTTCCTATATTAAAGGATAAAGAAATCTCTAAGGCCTTGTCTTTTTGCATAACAATTTTGTATTTTTATAAATTACAAAATATGCATAGAACCCAGATCTTTTAAATGTATAGTTTGCTTTAAATACAATTAAGATTTTATTGGTAATTGAAGCTGAATGAATTTAAAATGAATGTGCTATATTTCAGAACAATATATTTGTTTTCCTTAAAATTGTAAAACACTAACTTTATTCTCATCTGAATTACAAATAATTTATTTCTGTATAAAATAATACTATGACTCAAAACACATTTGATGTTTCTTTTTTAATAAATGTAGAATGTTTAACTTAAAAATAAACAGATTAGTGCTCTGTTTGAGGACAAGAAATGAAAACCAATGCAATATGATGAATGTCCAAAAGATGGCACTCACAGACTGTTTTTAAATGAGGTTGGATAAATATTTTTTTGTTTTTAAACTGCGTGCGTGTGTGTGTGTGTGTGTGTGTGTGTGTGTGTGATTGTGCCTTGGTGTCTGTTACAGTTACAAGAGTTTAATCCTTGTTCAAGTTTAAGGCCTTGTCTTTTTGAATCCATTTGCAGCTTTTTATTAAGAATGGTCAAGACAGGCAGGGTGAACAATGGCAAACAGGGCAGAACAGAAAAGGCAGAGACAAATCAGGTTGACAGGCAAAGGACAAAGACTTCCTGATAAATACTAGGCTTCTGGATTTACACATTTAAGTGCTACAAAACATATTGACATATGACATCCTATGACATTAAAAAATATTCTAAATTTAAATTATCTCATATATGTGGCTATTGTGGTTCACAATCATAGGCCCTGTCCCAAATGGCACACTTCATATGAATTTTCGGTCTTGTGTACGTGCTCGAAAACTCTTGAAACTTTGCACACGGGACAAAACCCGCGGCCATCAGGGCCGGGCTGAAGCTGGTACCCGGGCGTGGCAGGGGGGCTCGACAGCGCCCCCTTGAACGGGTCAGACAATTTGGTCCATATATCCAACACGCTTTACCCTATTTGCTTCAAACTTGATGTGTATAATGTAGACACAAGCCAGATGTAGACCTGTGAAAGGATTGTTGATATCTTAGATGCTGTTGCCGTGACAACGCATCAAACTTTAATATTCTTTTTGGATACTTTTGAGATTCTTAGCGCACTTTTGGGGCCCTTAACATGCTCAAAAACTCTTGAAACTTTGCACACGGGTCAGAAACCGCGGCCATCAGGGCCGGGCTGAAGCTGGTACCCGGGCGTGGCAGGGGGGCTCGACAGCGCCCCCTGGAACGGGGTCCGAAAACTTGGTCCATAAATCAAACAGGCTTTACCCGATTTGCTTCAAACTTGATGTGTATAATGTAGACACACGCCAGATGTAGACCTGTGAAAGGATTGTTGATATCTTAGATGCTGTTGCCGTGACAACGCATCAAACTTTAATATTCCTTTTGGATACTTTTGAGACTCTCAGCGCACTTTTGGGGCCCTTAACATGCTCAAAAACTCTTGAAACTTTGCACACGGGTCAGAACCCGCGGCCATCAGGGCCGGGCTGAAGCTGGTACCCGGGCGTGGCAGGGGGGCTCGACAGCGCCCCCTGGAACAGGGTCCGAAAACTTGGTCCATAAATCAAACACGCTTGCATGTAATAATATGAAACTTGGTACACATATAGATCTCATCGGTTCATATATCCGTTGTACTTTTACTTTTTACCCCAGCCCAACAGGAAGTCGGCTATTAAGGCTTGTTTGGAAAACGCATGCAATGGAATTCGATATACTCCTCCTAGAGAATTCAACCAATCGCCACGAAACTCGGTCAGCATGAAGTCAAGAGATTGACGATGAAAAGTTGCCAGGGGATTTTTGATATCTCGAACGGTTTGGCTGTGGCGAGGAAACGAATTTATGGCGAATAATGGAAACAGGAAGTGTGTTATAACTTCTGCATACATTAACTGATCTTGATGAAACTTCAGCAGTGTGTTCGTTGTAAGAGTCCGATCACATGGATGTGACTATTGTGAGTCAATGTTATAGCGCCACCAACTGGCAGCAGGAAGTGTGTCACTTTCAAAATGCTTTGAAATCACCCTCTTATTTTTACCCGATTTGCTTCAAACTTTATGTGTATAATGTAAACACACGCCAGATGTAGACTTGTGAAAGGATTATTGATGTCTAAGATACTGTTGCCGTGACAACGCATCAAACGCATCAAACTTTAATATTCTTTTTGGATGCTTTTGAGACTCTTAGCATGCCTGAAATTGCTTAAAATTGCATGAAACTCGACAGACAGATCACATTTATTAGCCAGTAGACATGTGCAAAGTTTCAGAAACGGGCGTGGTGCAGGGGCTCAGTAGCGCCACCTTTTGACAAAAGTGGGGGTGTTAGTTATATAGTTTTACCTACAATCATAAAACTCGGTACGCATATTGTTCAGATCAAGCCGGACAACTTTCTAATTAACTGTCATTAGCTCCAAACAACAGCAAGTCAGATATTTAAGTTTGAATGTGGATGTATCTGAGAATTTTCTCTCCCTCTCTCTCTGTCTCTGTGTGTGAGGGATTTGTCTATTGCTTTTAATGGATTTCAAGGTTTCAGGGGCTTTTGGGGCTCTTAACGTGCTCAAAAACTCTTGAAATTTTGCACACAGGTCAGAACCCACGGCCATCAGGGCCGGGCTGAAGCTGGTACCCGGGCGTGGCAGGGGGGCTCAACAGCGCCTTCTTGAACGGGGTCCGACAATTTGGTCCATATATCCAACACGCTTGCATGAATTAATATGAAACTCCGTACACATATAGATCTCATCGGGCCGAACATCTTACCCCCGGTCAAGTTTTACGCCAGCCCAACAGGAAGTCGGCTATTATGGGTTGTTTGGAAAACGCTTGCTGTGGAATTTGAAGTACTACTCCTAGGCAATTCGTTCAATCATCGCCAAACTCGGTGTGCATGATGTCAAGACTTTGAGGATGCTAAATTGCGGACGGACTTTTGATATCTCGAACGGTTTGGCCGTGGCGAGGAAATGAATTTTCATGGCTTAATAAGGACATATAAAGTGTGTTATAACTTAGTTAGTTTTACCTACAGTTACAAAACTCAGCGTGTATATTCTTCTCCTCAAGCCGAACAACTTTCTAATTTACAGTTATTAGCTCCGAACAACAGAAAGTCAGATATTTTGGTTTGAATATGGTCATTTTCTCTCTCTCTCTCTCTCTGAGCCAATATGGCAAGCCGTCTTAACATTTAATCATTTTAACCTACTAGTCTCTATTTTCATGCTACTAGTACTTATTTTTTAGATACTAGTATCTATTCCATTAAGTACTAGTACTTATTCATTAGCGACTAGTGCTTATTCTTTAGGTACTACTGCCTATTCTTTAGATACTAGTGCTTATTCCTTAGGGACTAGTACCTTTTAAAAGATACTAGTACTTATTCATTAGATACTATATTAGTATCTAAAAATACTAGTATCTAAAAAATAAGTACTAGTAGCATGAAAATAGAGACTAGTGGGTTTAAATGATTAAATGTTAAAACGGCTTGCCATAAGCCTACGTCTCTGTGTCTGTGCCTGTCTGTGTGTGTGTGTGTGTGTAGGGGGAGGAGGGCTAGATTAACCATTTCACTGCTGTGTGGTTTGGCCTGCATTAAAAAGGAAAATAAATGTCTTAAGCCTTGTATTTTTTAAATAAGTTTTATTAATAAAGTAAAGGAATCACAGACTGTTTTTAAATGGGGTTGGATAAATATTTTTTTGTTTTTAAACTGTGTGTGCGTGCGTGCATGTGTGTGATTGTGCCTTGGTGTCTGTTACAGTTACAAGAGTTTAATCCTTGTTCAAGTTTAAGTTTAAGGCCTTGTCTTTTTGAATCCATTTGCAGCTTTTTATTAAAGGGGTCATATAATGGTACATGCACTTTTACAAGTTGATTGTACTGAAATGTGTGTTGGCAGTGCCTGTACACAACCATCATATAATGATAAAAATCCATCCAGTGTTTTTGTTTTAATCTCCTTATATGTTTTCCCCTGCCTCAAATTGAGCCGTTCGTTTTTGTGACGTCAATAAAACGGACGCCCCTCCCGCGATTGTTGATTGACAGCAGCGCTTCAACACAGACACGCCCTCGCTCGTGAGCGAGCTGTCAATCATAGTCCGCGTTGATACTGGAGCACTGTCTATGAGCAGAATGGCGTCTAAGCGATTGTGGTGTTCTGTTCTTGGGTGTAATAACAGCAGTCATTTTAATGTTCCTAAATCCGAACCGCTGAAGACGCAGTGGCTGAGTTTGTTTTTGAAGGGAATATTCCCCACGAGCAACGTCAATGCTTTCATGTTTGCGCGAATCACTTCACACCAGACTGCTTTATAAAGGAGGGTCAGTATAAAGCTGGTTTTGCCAAGAAGCTGCTCCTGAATAAAGGATCGGTACCAGCTATTCATGTTCCTGCTGAACCTCCAGAAGAACTGAAGTGAGTGTACGTTTTTTAACCTTTATATTAATATTTAGATTAATCTTTGCAAATCGCTAGCTGCACGCTTCACAATGAATGAATGCGTCTAAGGTTTACACTCAGGATACATTACGGCATGTTTTCTATGTACGACGTTCTCAATATAATTCATAATCCCACGTTTATAATGAACAACGCGTTATGGTTATTGTGTTACAAACGGTGTACGCACAGAACAGAGGGGCGGGGTGAGCAAAGCTTATTATCATTTAAAGACACATGCACTGAAACGGTGTGCTGAAAACAGAGCTGTTTTTGACCAGGTAAAATAAGTGTTTTCTTACAATACTAATGAGAATTTTTAATTAAAGTATATTACAAACTTTTAATTTAGACCCTAAAGAATCATATTAGCTTGTAAAAAAATGGCATTATATGACCCCTTTAAGAATGGTCAAGACAGGCAGGGTGAACAATGGCAAACAGGGCAGAACAGAAAAGGCAGAGAGAAACCAGGTTGACAGGCAAAGGACAAAGACCTCCAGATAAATACTAGGCTTCTGGATTTACACATTTAAGTGCTACAAAACATATTTACATATGACATCCTATGACATTAAAAGTTATTCTAAATTTAAATTATCTCATATATGTGGCTATTGTGGTTCACGATCATAGGCCCTGTCCCAAATGGCACACTTCATATGAATTTTCGGTCTTGTGTACTTATTTCATGTGTCCGTTAAAACCATGAGACCGTAGGGTGTCTCATTTTTCATTTTAGGTTTCAGAAGGTTGCTCATGCATACTTTGTGGTTGATATGTGCCCTCGATGCGCACTTTTGCAGAGCCCACACTGATGCAAGCTCTACAGCACACTTCTTTTCGACAGTCAAAGCGGGGTTACGTTTTTGCACGTCGTGCACAATAACCCCAAAGGCACCGGGGTGGCGGTGCCACCGGGCCGTTTATATATATATATATATATATATATATATATATATATATAAATATAGCTGCGAGCAGCGATGAAGGGCCAAAGCTGGCGGAACCGCCACCCCGGTGCCTTTAGGTACTAAAGGCACCGGGGTTGCGGTGCCACCGGCTTGGGCCCGTAATCGCTGCTCGCAGCTATATTTTATTATTCTTTTTATTATTATTATTATTATTATTATTATTTTACTACCTTTTTGGCACTTTTGGGGCCCTTAACATGCTCGAAAACTCTGGAAACTTTGCACACAGATCAGAACCCGCGGCCATCAGGGCCGGGCTGAAGCTGGTACCCGGGCGTGGCAGGGGGGCTCGACAGCGCCCCCTGGAACGGGTTTTGAACACTTGTCCATATATCAAACACGCTTGCATGTAATAATCTGAAACTCGGTACACTTATAGATCTCATCGGGCCGAACAACTTTCGCGCTCTAAGTTTTACGTCAGCCCAACAGGAAGTCGGTTATTATGGGTTTGGAAAGTCATTTTCTATATTTTTCTTACGACTATTTGGGCAATTTTGGGGCCCTTAACATGCTCAAAAACTCTTGAAACTTTGCACATGGGTCAGAACCCGTGGCCATCAGGGCTGGGCTGAAGCTGGTACCTGGGCGTGGCAGGGGGGCTCGACAGCGCCCCCTGGAACGGGGTCCGAAAACTTGGTCCATAAATCAAACACGCTTGCATGTAATAATATGAAACTCGGTACACATATAGATCTCATCGGTTCATATATCCTTTGTACTTTTACTTTTTACCCCAGCCCAACAGGAAGTCGTCTATTAAGGGTTGTTTGGAAAACGCATGCAATGGAATTCGATATACTCCTCCTAGAGAATTTAACCAATCGCCACGAAACTCGGTCAGCATGAAGTCAAGAGATTGACGATGAAAAGTTGCGAGGGGATTTTTGATATCTCGAACGGTTTGGCCGTGGCGAGGAAACGAATTTATGGCGAATAATGGAAACAGGAAGTGTGTTATAACTTCTGCATACATTAACTGATCTTGATGAAACTTCAGCAGTGTGTTCGTTGTAAGAGTCCGATCACATGGATGTGACTATTGTGAGTCAATGTTATAGCGCCACCAACTGGCAGCAGGAAGTGTGTCACTTTCAAAATGCTTTGAAATCACCCTCTTATTTTTACCCGATTTGCTTCAAACTTTATGTGTATAATGTAAACACACGCCAGATGTAGACTTGTGAAAGGATTATTGATATGGATGTTTCTGAGAATTTTCTCTCCCTCTCTCTCTGTCTCTGTGTGTGAGGGATTTGTCTATTGCTTTTAATGGATTTCAAGGTTTCAAGGGCTTTTGGGGCTCTTAACGTGCTCAAAAACGCTTGAAATTTTGCACACAGGTCAGAACCCACGGCCATCAGGGCCGGGCTGAAGCTGGTACCCGGGCGTGGCAGGGGGGCTCAACAGCGCCCCCTTGAACGGGGTCCGACAATTTGGTCCATATATCCAACACGCTTGCATGAATTAATATGAAACTCAGTACACATATAGATCTCATCGGGCCGAACATCTTAACCCCGGTCAAGTTTTACGCCAGCCCAACAGGAAGTCGGCTATTATAGGTTGTTTGGAAAACGCTTGCTGTGGAATGTGAAGTACTACTCCTAGGCAATTCATTCAATCATCGCCAAACTCGGTGTGCGTGAAGTCAAGACATTGAGGATGCTAAATTGCGGACGGATTTTTGATATCTCGAACGGTTTGGCCGTGGCGAGGAAATGAATTTTCATGACTAAAAAAGGACATATAAAGTGTGTTATAACTTAGTTAGTTTCACCTACAGTTACAAAACTCAGCGTGTATATTCTTCTCTTCAAGCCGAACAACTTTCTAATTTAAAGTCATTATCTCCGACCCTCAGAACGTCAGATATTGTGGTTTGAATGTGGATTTCTTGAAATGGTATCTCTCTGTCTCTCTCTGACAGAGAGAGGGCCCCCTCCCCATTCTGTGTGTGTGTGTGTGTGTGGCTGTCTGTGTGGGGAGGGAGGGAGGGAGGGAGGGGGAGGGAGGGCTGGTGTCTGTGTTTATGTGTGTGTGTGTGTGTGTGTGTGTGTGTGTGTGTGTGTGTGTGTGTGTGTGTGTGGCTGTCTGTCTGTACAGTGACAAGAGATTAAGCCTTTCATTGCTGTGTGATTTTTCCTGCATTAAAGGATAAATAAATCTCTAAGGCCTTGTCTTTTTGCATAACAATTTTGTATTTTTTTAAATGACAAAATATGCATAGAACCCAGATCTTTTAAATGTATAGTTTGCTTTAAATACAATTAAGGTTGTATTGGTAATTGAAGCTGAATGAATTTTAAATGAATGTGCTATATTTCAGAACAATATATTTGTTTTCCTTAAAAATGTAAAACACTAACTTTATTCTCATCTGAATTACAAATAATTTATTTCTGTATAAAAAAATACTATGACTAAAAACATATTTGATGTTTCTTTTTTAATCAATGTAGAATGTGTAACTTTTATAAATAGATTAGTGTTCTGTTTGAGGACAATAAATTAAAACCAATGCAATATGATGAATGATGTTTTGCAAATCCAGCCTCTACATTTGTACTTACTCCTTTTAAGTGGTTTATTTAATTCCCACCAGACTTTTTCAACATGATGAAAATACATTAAAGATGCTATATTGTGAACGGAAATTGAATATCTCAAATTGTTTTGCTATGGCGAGGGATTAAAAATCATGTCAAAAAAGGAAACACTAAACTAAACCCATTTTATTCTTGTTTTCAATTTAAAAATAATGTACAAGTTTTAAAACAGCCAGAATGCGCTATTCAGTCAAAAAATAAATACATCAAGTAATACATAGGGCTATACTGCCCTCTTGTGTTCAAAATCAGGTAAGCCAATTGTATTTATATATAAATATATTAGGTATGCCCGTGCAGAGGTGAGCATTTTCGTTTAATTTTAAATTTCGGAGGCGGATTGCTTGAATTTACTTTACAAAAGCACAATGTTGTGCTTTGTTGCGAGTGTCCACAAATATAATTAAACACTTTGCAGTTTGAATTATGTCCTCTATGAACAAAATGACGGAGTAGCCTATGTTCTGTGTGTGTGTGTGTGTGTGTGTGTGTGTGTGTGTGTGTGTGTGTGTGTGTGTGTGTGTGGCTGTCTGTGTGGGGAGGGAGGGGGAGGGAGGGCTGGTGTCTGTGTTTATGTGTGTGTGTGTGTGTGTGGCTGGCTGTCTGTTACAGTGACAAGAGATTAAGCCTTTCATTGCTGTGTGATTTTTCCTATATTAAAGGATAAAGAAATCTCTAAGGCCTTGTCTTTTTGCATAACAATTTTGTATTTTTATAAATTACAAAATATGCATAGAACCCAGATCTTTTAAATGTATAGTTTGCTTTAAATACAATTAAGATTGTATTGGTAATTGAAGCTGAATGAATTTAAAATGAATGTGCTATATTTCAGAACAATATATTTGTTTTCCTTAAAATTGTAAAACACTAACTTTATTCTCATCTGAATTACAAATAATTTATTTCTGTATAAAATAATACTATGACTCAAAACACATTTGATGTTTCTTTTTTAATAAATGTAGAATGTTTAACTTAAAAATAAACAGATTAGTGCTCTGTTTGAGGACAAGAAATGAAAACCAATGCAATATGATGAATGTCCAAAAGATGGCACTCACAGACTGTTTTTAAATGAGGTTGGATAAATATTTTTTTGTTTTTAAACTGCGTGCGTGTGTGTGTGTGTGTGTGTGTGTGTGTGTGTGTGTGTGATTGTGCCTTGGTGTCTGTTACAGTTACAAGAGTTTAATCCTTGTTCAAGTTTAAGGCCTTGTCTTTTTGAATCCATTTGCAGCTTTTTATTAAGAATGGTCAAGACAGGCAGGGTGAACAATGGCAAACAGGGCAGAACAGAAAAGGCAGAGACAAATCAGGTTGACAGGCAAAGGACAAAGACTTCCTGATAAATACTAGGCTTCTGGATTTACACATTTAAGTGCTACAAAACATATTGACATATGACATCCTATGACATTAAAAAATATTCTAAATTTAAATTATCTCATATATGTGGCTATTGTGGTTCACAATCATAGGCCCTGTCCCAAATGGCACACTTCATATGAATTTTCGGTCTTGTGTACTTATTTCATGTGTCTGTTAAATCCATGAGACCGTAGGGTGTCTCATTTTTCATTTTAGGTTTCAGAAGGTTGCTCACGCATACTTTGTGGTTGATATGTGCCCTCGATGCGGACTTTTGCAGAGCCCACACTGATGCAAGCTCTACAGCACACTTCTTTTCGACAGTCAAAGCGGGGTTACGTTTTTGCACGTTGTGCACAATAACCCCAAAGGCACCGGGGTGGCGGTGCCACCGGGCTGTTTATATATATATATATAAATATAGCTGCGAGCAGCGATGAAGGGCCAAAGCCGGTGGAACCGCCACCCCGGTGCCTTTAGGTACTAAAGGCACCGGGGTTGCGGTGCCACCGGCTTGGGCCCGTAATCGCTGCTCGCAGCTATATTTTATTATTCTTTTTATTATTATTCTTCTTATTATTTTACTACCTTTTTGGCACTTTTGGGGCCCTTAACGTGCTCGAAAACTCTGGAAACTTTGCACACAGATCAGAACCCGCGGCCATCAGGGCCGGGCTGAAGCTGGTACCCGGGCGTGGCAGGGGGGCTCGACAGCGCCCCCTGGAACGGGTTTTGAACACTTGTCCATATATCAAACACGCTTGCATGTAATAATCTGAAACTCGGTACACTTATAGATCTCATCGGGCCGAACAACTTTCGCGCTCTAAGTTTTACGTCAGCCCAACAGGAAGTCGGTTATTATGGGTTTGGAAAGTCATTTTCTATATTTTTCTTACGACTATTTGGGCAATTTTGGGGCCCTTAACATGCTCAAAAACTCTTGAAACTTTGCACATGGGTCAGAACCCGTGGCCATCAGGGCTGGGCTGAAGCTGGTACCTGGGCGTGGCAGGGGGGCTCGACAGCGCCCCCTGGAACGGGGTCCGAAAACTTGGTCCATAAATCAAACACGCTTGCATGTAATAATATGAAACTCGGTACACATATAGATCTCATCGGTTCATATATCCTTTGTACTTTTACTTTTTACCCCAGCCCAACAGGAAGTCGTCTATTAAGGGTTGTTTGGAAAACGCATGCAATGGAATTCGATATACTCCTCCTAGAGAATTCAACCAATCGCCACGAAACTCGGTCAGCATGAAGTCAAGAGATTGACGATGAAAAGTTGCGAGGGGATTTTTGATATCTCGAACGGTTTGGCCGTGGCGAGGAAACGAATTTATGGCGAATAATGGAAACAGGAAGTGTGTTATAACTTCTGCATACATTAACTGATCTTGATGAAACTTCAGCAGTGTGTTTGTTGTAAGAGTCCGATCACATGGATGTGACTATTGTGAGTCAATGTTATAGCGCCACCAACTGGCAGCAGGAAGTGTGTCACTTTCAAAATGCTTTGAAATCACCCTCTTATTTTTACCCGATTTGCTTCAAACTTTATGTGTATAATGTAAACACACGCCAGATGTAGACTTGTGAAAGGATTATTGATGTCTAAAATACTGTTGCCGTGACAACGCATCAAACGCATCAAACTTTAATATTCTTTTTGGATGCTTTTGAGACTCTTAGCATGCCTGAAATTGCTTAAAATTGCATGAAACTCGACAGACAGATCACATTTATTAGCCAGTAGACATGTGCAAAGTTTCAGAAACGGGCGTGGTGCAGGGGCTCAGTAGCGCCACCTTTTGACAAAAGTGGGGGTGTTAGTTATATAGTTTTACCTACAATCATAAAACTCGGTACGCATATTGTTCAGATCAAGCCGGACAACTTTCTAATTAACTGTCATTAGCTCCAAACAACAGCAAATCAGATATTTAAGTTTGAATGTGGATGTATCTGAGAATTTTCTCTCCCTCTCTCTCTGTCTCTGTGTGTGAGGGATTTGTCTATTGCTTTTAATGGATTTCAAGGTTTCAGGGGCTTTTGGGGCTCTTAACGTGCTCAAAAACTCTTGAAATTTTGCACACAGGTCAGAACCCACGGCCATCAGGGCCGGGCTGAAGCTGGTACCCGGGCGTGGCAGGGGGGCTCAACAGCGCCTTCTTGAACGGGGTCCGACAATTTGGTCCATATATCCAACACGCTTGCATGAATTAATATGAAACTCAGTACACATATAGATCTCATCGGGCCGAACATCTTACCCCGGTCAAGTTTTACGCCAGCCCAACAGGAAGTCGGCTATTATGGGTTGTTTGGAAAACGCTTGCTGTGGAATTTGAAGTACTACTCCTAGGCAATTCATTCAATCATCGCCAAACTCGGTGTGCATGATGTCAAGACTTTGAGGATGCTAAATTGCGGACGGACTTTTGATATCTCGAACGGTTTGGCCGTGGCGAGGAAATGAATTTTCATGGCTTAATAAGGACATATAAAGTCTGTTATAACTTAGTTAGTTTTACCTACAGTTACAAAACTCAGCGTGTATATTCTTCTCCTCAAGCCGAACAACTTTCTAATTTACAGTTATTAGCTCCGAACAACAGAAAGTCAGATATTTTGGTTTGAATATGGTCATTTTCTCTCTCTCTCTCTCTGAGCCAATATGGCAAGCCGTCTTAACATTTAATCATTTTAACCTACTAGTCTCTATTTTCATGCTACTAGTACTTATTTTTTAGATACTAGTATCTATTCCATTAAGTACTAGTACTTATTCATTAGCGACTAGTGCTTATTCTTTAGGTACTAGTGCCTATTCTTTAGATACTAGTGCTTATTCCTTAGGGACTAGTACCTTTTAAAAGATACTAGTACTTATTCATTAGATACTATATTAGTATCTAAAAATACTAGTATCTAAAAAATAAGTACTAGTAGCATGAAAATAGAGACTAGTGGGTTTAAATGATTAAATGTTAAAACGGCTTGCCATAAGCCTACGTCTCTGTGTCTGTGCCTGTCTGTGTGTGTGTGTGTGTGTGTAGGGGGAGGAGGGCTAGATTAACCATTTCACTGCTGTGTGGTTTGGCCTGCATTAAAAAGGAAAATAAATGTCTTAATGTTTATTAATAAAGTAAAGGAATCACAGACTGTTTTTAAATGGGGTTGGATAAATATTTTTTTGTTTTTAAACTGTGTGTGCGTGCGTGCGTGCATGTGTGTGATTGTGCCTTGGTGTCTGTTACAGTTACAAGAGTTTAATCCTTGTTCAAATTTAAGTTTAAGGCCTTGTCTTTTTGAATCCATTTGCAGCTTTTTATTAAGAATGGTCAAGACAGGCAGGGTGAACAATGGCAAACAGGGCAGAACAGAAAAGGCAGAGACAAACCAGGTTGACAGGCAAAGGACAAAGACCTCCAGATAAATACTAGGCTTCTGGATTTACACATTTAAGTGCTACAAAACATATTGACATATGACATCCTATGCCATTAAAAATGATTCTAAATTTAAATTATCTCATATATGTGGCTATTGTGGTTCACGATCATAGGCCCTGTCCCAAATGGCACACTTCATATGAATTTTCGGTCTTGTGTACTTATTTCATGTGTCCGTTAAATCCATGAGACCGTAGGGTGTCTCATTTTTCATTTTAGGTTTCAGAAGGTTGCTCACGCATACTTTGTGGTTGATATGTGCCCTCGATGCGCACTTTTGCAGAGCCCACACTGATGCAAGCTCTACAGCACACTTCTTTTCGACAGTCAAAGCGGGGTTACGTTTTTGCACGTCGTGCACAATAACCCCAAAGGCACCGGGGTGGCGGTGCCACCGGGCCGTTTATATATATATATATATAAATATAGCTGCGAGCAGCGATGAAGGGCCAAAGCTGGCGGAACCGCCACCCCGGTGCCTTTAGGTACTAAAGGCACCGGGGTTGCGGTGCCACCGGCTTGGGCCCGTAATCGCTGCTCGCAGCTATATTTTATTATTATTATTATTTTTTTACTACCTTTTGGGCACTTTTGGGGGCCTTAACGTGCTCGAAAACTCTTGAAACTTTGCACACATCTCAGAACCCGCGGCCATCAGGGTCGGGCTGAAGATGGTACCTGGGCGTGGCAGAAGGGCTCGACAGCGCCCCCTGGAACGGGGTTTGAACACTTGGTCCATAAATCAAACACGCTTGCATGTAATAATATGAAACTCAGTACACATATAGATCTCATCGATTCATATATACTTCATGCTCTTACTTTTTACCCCAGCCCAACAGGAAGTCGGCTATTAAGGGTTGTTTGGAAAACACATGCAATGGAATGTGAAATACTCCTCCTAGAGAATTCAAACACACGGCACGAAACTCGGTCAGCATGAAGTCAAGACACTGAGGATGAAAAATTGGCAGGGGATTTTTGATATCTCGAACGGTTTGGCCGTGGCGAGTAAACGAAATTATGGCGAGAAACGTGAAACAGGAAGTGTGTTATAACTACTGCATACATTAACTAATCTTGATGAAACTTCAGCAGTGTGTTCGTTGTAAGAGCCCGATCACATGGATGTGACTATTGTGAGTCAAAGTTATAGCGCCACCAACTGGCAGCAGGAAGTGTGTCACTTTCAAAATGCTTTTAAATCACCCTCTTATTTTTACCCGATTTGCTTCAAACTTCATGTGCATAATGTAGACACACGCCAGATGTAGACCTGTGAAAGGATTATTGATATCTTAGATACTGTTGCCATGGCAATGCATCAAACATTAATGTTCCTTTTTTTAAGCTTTTTCATGCTTTTTTATGCTTTCGGGCACTTTTGGGGTTCTTAACGTGCTCGAAAACTCTTGAAACTTTGCACACGGGACAAAACCCGCGGCCATCAGGGCCGGGCTGAAGCTGGTACCCGGGCGTGGCAGGGGGGCTCGACAGCGCCCCCTGGAACAGGGTCCGAAAACTTGGTCCATAAATCAAACACGCTTGCATGTAATAATATGAAACTTGGTACACATATAGATCTCATCGGTTCATATATCCGTTGTACTTTTACTTTTTACCCCAGCCCAACAGGAAGTCGGCTATTAAGGCTTGTTTGGAAAACGCATGCAATGGAATTCGATATACTCCTCCTAGAGAATTCAACCAATCGCCACGAAACTCGGTCAGCATGAAGTCAAGAGATTGACGATGAAAAGTTGCCAGGGGATTTTTGATATCTCGAACGGTTTGGCCGTGGCGAGGAAACGAATTTATGGCGAATAATGGAAACAGGAAGTGTGTTATAACTTCTGCATACATTAACTGATCTTGATGAAACTTCAGCAGTGTGTTCGTTGTAAGAGTCCGATCACATGGATGTGACTATTGTGAGTCAATGTTATAGCGCCACCAACTGGCAGCAGGAAGTGTGTCACTTTCAAAATGCTTTGAAATCACCCTCTTATTTTTACCCGATTTGCTTCAAACTTTATGTGTATAATGTAAACACACGCCAGATGTAGACTTGTGAAAGGATTATTGATATCTAAGATACTGTTGCCGTGACAACGCATCAAACGCATCAAACTTTAATATTCTTTTTGGATGCTTTTGAGACTCTTAGCATGCCTGAAATTGCTTAAAATTGCATGAAACTCGACAGACAGATAACATTTATTAGCCAGTAGACATGTGCAAAGTTTCAGAAACGGGCGTGGTGCAGGGGCTCAGTAGCGCCACCTTTTGACAAAAGTGGGGGTGTTAGTTATATAGTTTTACCTACAATCATAAAACTCGGTACGCATATTGTTCAGATCAAGCCGGACAACTTTCTAATTAACTGTCATTAGCTCCAAACAACAGCAAGTCAGATATTTAAGTTTGAATGTGGATGTATCTGAGAATTTTCTCTCCCTCTCTCTCTGTCTCTGTGTGTGAGGGATTTGTCTATTGCTTTTAATGGATTTCAAGGTTTCAGGGGCTTTTGGGGCTCTTAACGTGCTCAAAAACTCTTGAAATTTTGCACACAGGTCAGAACCCACGGCCATCAGGGCCGGGCTGAAGCTGGTACCCGGGCGTGGCAGGGGGGCTCAACAGCGCCCTCTTGAACGGCGTCCGACAATTTGGTCCATATATCCAACACGCTTGCATGAATTAATATGAAACTCAGTACACATATAGATCTCATCGGGCCGAACATCTTACCCCCGGTCAAGTTTTACGCCAGCCCAACAGGAAGTCGGCTATTATGGGTTGTTTGGAAAACGCTTGCTGTGGAATTTGAAGTACTACTCCTAGGCAATTCATTCAATCATCGCCAAACTCGGTGTGCATGATGTCAAGACTTTGAGGATGCTAAATTGCGGACGGACTTTTGATATCTCGAACGGTTTGGGCGTGGCGAGGAAATGAATTTTCATGGCTTAATAAGGACATATAAAGTGTGTTATAACTCAGTTAGTTTTACCTACAGTTACAAAACTCAGCGTGTATATTCTTCTCCTCAAGCCGAACAACTTTCTAATTTGCAGTTATTAGCTCCGAACAACAGAAAGTCAGATATTTTGGTTTGAATATGGTCATTTTCTCTCTCTCTCTCTCTGAGCCAATATGGCAAGCCGTCTTAACATTTAATCATTTTAACCTACTAGTCTCTATTTTCATGCTACTAGTACTTATTTTTTAGATACTAGTATCTATTCCATTAAGTACTAGTACTTATTCATTAGCGACTAGTGCTTATTCTTTAGGTACTAGTAACTATTCTTTAGATACTAGTGCTTATTCCTTAGGGACTAGTACCTTTTAAAAGATACTAGTACTAATTCATTAGATACTATATTAGTATCTAAAAATACTAGTATCTAAAAAATAAGTACTAGTAGCATGAAAATAGAGACTAGTGGGTTTAAATGATTAAATGTTAAAACGGCTTGCCATAAGCCTACGTCTCTGTGTCTGTGCCTGTCTGTGTGTGTGTGTGTGTGTAGGGGGAGGAGGGCTAGATTAACCATTTCACTGCTGTGTGGTTTGGCCTGCATTAAAAAGGAAAATAAATGTCTTAATGTTTATTAATAAAGTAAAGGAATCACAGACTGTTTTTAAATGGGGTTGGATAAATATTTTTTTGTTTTTAAACTGTGTGTGCGTGCGTGCGTGCATGTGTGTGATTGTGCCTTGGTGTCTGTTACAGTTACAAGAGTTTAATCCTTGTTCAAATTTAAGTTTAAGGCCTTGTCTTTTTGAATCCATTTGCAGCTTTTTATTAAGAATGGTCAAGACAGGCAGGGTGAACAATGGCAAACAGGGCAGAACAGAAAAGGCAGAGACAAACCAGGTTGACAGGCAAAGGACAAAGACCTCCAGATAAATACTAGGCTTCTGGATTTACACATTTAAGTGCTACAAAACATATTGACATATGACATCCTATGACATTAAAAATGATTCTAAATTTAAATTATCTCATATATGTGGCTATTGTGGTTCACGATCATAGGCCCTGTCCCAAATGGCACACTTCATATGAATTTTCGGTCTTGTGTACTTATTTCATGTGTCCGTTAAATCCATGAGACCGTAGGGTGTCTCATTTTTCATTTTAGGTTTCAGAAGGTTGCTCACGCATACTTTGTGGTTGATATGTGCCCTCGATGCGCACTTTTGCAGAGCCCACACTGATGCAAGCTCTACAGCACACTTCTTTTCGACAGTCAAAGCGGGGTTACGTTTTTGCACGTCGTGCACAATAACCCCAAAGGCACCGGGGTGGCGGTGCCACCGGGCCGTTTATATATATATATATATATATATATATATATATATATATATAAATATAGCTGCGAGCAGCGATGAAGGGCCAAAGCTGGCGGAACCGCCACCCCGGTGCCTTTAGGTACTAAAGGCACCGGGGTTGCGGTGCCACCGGCTTGGGCCCGTAATCGCTGCTCGCAGCTATATTTTATTATTATTTTTTTATAGAAAATGGCCGATCGTTTCTCTAGATAAGTCAAGTATATTTATATAGCGCTTTTCACAATACAGATTGTATCAAAGCAGCTTCACAGTATCAATCAAAACAACATAACAATGTTTGTTTCTTAGTGGAAAAAACATCCAGGTAGGGCTGATCAATGGTATTAATGATTGGTTAATTCATTTGAATATCTCCAACTGAGCAAGCCAAAGGCAACAGTGGCAAGGAACCAAAAAACTCCGTCAAGTGACCTAATGGTGTCCTAAAACTCCATCAGGTGACCCAATGGAGAAAAAAAATCTTGGGAGAACCCAGGCTCAGTCGGGGGCCAGTTCTCCTCTGGCGTTTATGAACTAGAGGCTGGATTTACAGTAACTGTAAGATAAAAAAAAAAAATGAATGCCTGGCTGAAGAGATGCGTCTTTAGGTATGACCAGAAGCCTCGAATTTAGTGATCTTAAAGAGCGTGATGGATTATAGGGCGATAGAAGATCCCTTAAATCAGGGGTGTCAAACTCATTTTGGTCTGGGGGCCGCATACAGCTTAATCTGATCTCAAGTGGGCCAGACCAGTAAACTCATAGCAAAATTACATAGAACTAACAACAAGTATTCTTTTTTTGGTGCAAAGAAGTAGTAAATTATAAAAATCTTTATATTAAATGAATTGTCCTTCTACAAAATATATTATGAACAACCTAAGAGTTTTTAAGAAAAGTATGTGCAATTTCAACAACACTATTACTCAGTTTAACATTTATTAAAGTGCATTATGCATAAAAAATGATCACAGTACAATGTCGCAAAACATTTAGTCACAGTTTTGTGGAACTTAAAAACACTGTCCTGCATGTTAACAAATCAAACACATCAAAATATAAAAATTATTTATAATTAATTTTCCAATTCTGGGATGGAATTCTGAACACATGAATTGACTCCACACACTTAAAATCTTAAGTGGCAGCTCTTTTAAACAGAACATTGATCAAGTAAATTTGTCCCCTGCCTTGTTAATGCATTAAATGTTATAAAAAACTCACATACATATGGTATGCATAAGAAATAATATTTTACTCTACAAAACCCTTTTGTAGTAAATCTGATGCTGACTAGCACTGACTTTTACAGCATTTACTACAGCAAATATTAATTTCACAGCTGTTTATTTTCAGCATTCCATAGGATTTAGTCTTGCTCTGTATTTGCCCCTGAAGCTTGGCATCTTTTAGTCTGCACAAGTGCATCAATATCAGGCATCATGTCCTGAGTAGCAGCCAATTTTAGAATCTCATTTAAGTGCTTATGTGTGAGCTTTGAGCGCAGCTTCGTTTTATTAATGTTCATTACTGAGAATACTTGCTCACACAGGTAGGTAGTCCCAAACATGCATAACATTTTTGCAGCCAGTGCTGTTAATTTAGGATAGCCTGGCAGGAGATACTGATAAAATGTGTCCAAGCCCACAGAGGCAAATTTGTCCTTCAATTCTACATTACACTGCAAATCAATTATTTCAAGTTGCATGTCAACGGGCACATCAGAAGCTCTGACTTTGAATGGTGAGCGAAAAACTGCGAATTCTGTCTCGAGTTCGCTAAAGACCTGAAATCGTTTCTCAAACTCCCTCAGCAACCCTGAAATCTTGTCTTTGTACTGTCTCATGTCAGGATTAACGCTTGATTCGCACACATCTCTTAGACAGGGAAAATGAGCAGGGTCACCGCTTGCCATCTGCGTCTCCCATAACGTGAGCTTTAACTTGAATGCACGTATGCTGTCATAATACTGTGTTACAATTTTTTTGCGTCCTTGCAACATTTTGTTCAGATTATTCAAGTGCTCTGTAATATCAACCATAAATGCAAGGTCCTGCAGCCATAGTGGGCACTGTAATTCCTTAACAGGTTTACCTTTTACCTCCATGAAATGTCCGATTTCCCCACGTAGATCAAAGAAGCGCTTCAGCACAGCACCTCTGCTTAACCATCTTACTTCAGTGTGGTATGGCAGACCATGGGTAATGTTACAATCACTGAGAAGGCTGTCAAACTGACGATGATTGAGACCTCTGGCTCGGAAGAAATTAACAGTTCGGACAACCACCTCCATGACGTGATCCATTTTTAACGACTTGCAGCATAATGCCTCCTGATGCAAAATGCAATGAAATGTCCAAAAATCCCCTCCATTTGCGGCTTGTACTTTCTCTCTGAACTTTGTCGCAGCACCTGCCTTTTTCCCGATCATTGACGGCGCACCATCTGTAGCCAGGCTTACGGCGCGGGACCAGTCCGCCCCGACTCTGTCCAGCGCTCCAACGACGGAGCGGAAAATGTCTTCAGCTGTTGTAGTGTCGGTCATAGGCACCAACTCAAGAAACTCCTCAGTGACAGTCAAACTCTCGTCAACTCCACGAATGAATATGGCCAGTTGAGCGACATCCGTAATATCAGTACTTTCATCAATTGCAACAGAAAATGCCAGAAATGACTCCACTTTGCGTTTCAGTTGGCTGTCCAAATCTGCCGATAGTTCCGAAATCCTGTCTGCCACGGTATTTCTCGTCAAGCTAATATTGGCAAAAGCTTGTCGCTTCTTAGGACATACAATTTCGGCAGCCTTCAGCATGCAAGTTTTGACGAACTCACCCTCACAGTACGGCTTTGATGCTAATGCTATTTTGCTAGCAATTAGGTAGCTGGCTTTCACGGCCGCATCACTGGCCTCTCGGCTCCGGGTGAAAACAGATTGCTGTTTCCTCAGACCCACCAACATTTCATTTACCTTCTGTCTTCTCAGTTCTCCGTGCAAGCTGTTGTATTTTTCGCCATGCTGAGTTTCATAGTGGTGCCGAATATTATATTCCTTAAGCACCGAAACTTGCTGCATGCACACCAGGCACACAGGTTTCCTATTCACCTCCGTGAACATATAGGAAGAGGTCCATTTTTCTTGAAAAATCCGACACTCTGTGTCCACTTTTCTCTTTTTTGACAAAGACATTTCGCTGATGAGGGTGCCAGCCAACAGAAACGCGTAAAAACTAAAACGATAGAACCAAACGCCACTTACAGACCACTTACTGAAGCTCAGGGTTTTTTTTTCTTTTTTCTCTTCTCCATATTCCAGATTTACCCCCCGGGCCGGACTGAACCCCCTGGTGGGCCGTGCGGGCCGTAAGTTTGACACCCCTGCCTTAAATAGACTGGAGCTAAACCATTTAGGGCTTTATAAGTCAGTAGGAATACCTTGTAATTAATACTGAACTTTATAGGTAACCAATGTAGTGATGATAAAATCGGTGTTATATGATCATATTTTCTTGATCTAGTAAGAACTCTAGCGGCTGCATTTTGGACTAACTGTAGCTTGTTTTATTGAGGATGCAGGACAACCAGCTAATAAAGCATTACTGTGATGGCCACAGCCATGGCCTCACAACCAGTTTAAGAGCGGTAACCTCATGCACTTAGACTTGAGTTTATGCTGGTTTTCTTTAGGATTATTTATATACTTTTTGCATACACCTTATATATTTGTTGCAGATATTTATTTAGTTACAAATAACTCACAGGACACTTAGTTTAGTTCACATACATTATACTTTATTTAGTTGACCATACAGAAGTATATTTTTGGGAGCGCGCACCATTAGTTACTTTTGGATTGTCATTCTGTTTGTATATCTTTGTTTCTGAGCTTACCAGTGTTGGATTCCACACCCGGGAGAGATCCAGGAAGTCTGCTGGCTTAAAGGGGTGGCGCTTGGAGCAGGAGCAGCTTTATTGGGGAGGTGGCCTAATTGGACACTACCACTGCTTGTTAGGTCCGGGGTGGGGGGTAGCTTATTCTCTTCATGGTAGCTTATTCTCTTCTTAATATAATATAAATTTAACCTCCCAAATATCTGAGTATTTTTTTAATTAAGGTTAAGTAAAAGTATATATTTTTTTGGAATAAGTTTTAGGTAGGTTTTGTTGTTATTTGTAGTTTGTAGTAGTGTTGTTGTTAGTCTTCCCCTGTGTATCAAAATTGGTCTGATCAGCCAATATATAAGTCCCCATTGTTTCTTTTGTAGCAGGTCAGTTGTGTTTTTGAGTTTGTTATGTTCAGAGCTTTATTTACCGTCTGTTTATTTGACCTCTTTTATGGGCCCAAAACTTTATCTTTATTTTGTTGTAATGATTTATGGGAAATAAAAACCCTTACTTTTGAACTTCCCTTGTGACTCCTCTAGCTTAACTCCTTGGTCCCTGACATATGGTGGCAGCGGTGGGACTAGCCAGTTGAGGAGTACAAGGTTTTTTTATTTTTTTTAATTTTTTATTTGGTGAAGCATGCGAGGAGGGAGAGTGACAAGAGGCGGCCAGACAGAGAATAAGAACATTGAGTCAACCCATATAGAGAGAGGACACCGGGCGTAAGGTGAGGACGCAATGGAAGGTGAAGCACTAAAGGGAGCATCAAGTGGTGAGGGTGAAGATGGCAGAGAGCCAACGCTGAGTGACCTGGCCGGGATCATGCGGTCATTTATGGGTCAGCAGGAGACCAGGGAAGCAAAATTGAGAGAGGAAGCTAACCGCCAGGAGTACCAGTTCAAAGCACTACAGCATAATTTTCGCCTTCTACAGCAAGAGTTAGAGGTTTGCACATCTCCAGTACCAGAGCCTGCTTCCACAGTGCCAGATCCTTCTGAGGACTATGATTTGAATGTGGATCATCCAAAAGCCCAAGCCTCACCCTCTATAGAGTCAATCCACCCCACCATGTCTTCAGCAGGTCAGTCTCGATCTTTTCATGAGCCTAGACTGGAAAAATTAACCGAAAATGATGATGTTGAACATTTTCTAATTACCTTTCAGAGAATTGCAGTGGCATCTCGCGGGCCAAAAGTGGACTGGGTGTTTCGTCTCCTCCCACTGCTGACGGGTAAGGCCAGAGGAGCCTATGTGCATATGGATATAGATGACGCTCATGAATATGATAAAGTGAAAACCGCAATTCTGGAAAAATATGATATTAACCCTGAGACCTACAAGCTGAGGTTCAGATCCCTCTATGTGGAACCTGAGGAAAGCCCCAAGGAGCTGTATGTGAGGCTTAAAGAGCTGTATGTAAAATGGATCCAACCGCAAGGTAAAACACTTCATGAAATTAACGAAACCCTGATCATGGAACAATACTTGAGAATGCTGTCCCCTGAGCTTCAGGTTTGGGTAAAGGAGCATGGGCCATCTGCTGGTGAAGCTGCCACACTTGCTGATGTGTTTGTTGCTGCCCGGAAAAAAGGCCAGCCATGGAGTAGTGTGGGTGGGAAGGTTGGTAAGGACGGCCACAAGCCCATACCCCCTCAGTACCAACAGAGGTCGGCGCCAGGAGGGGGTAAGTCCCCTATGAGGGAGAGCCAATATGCACCATCTAGAGCTCCTAACAGAACGCCCATTTGCTACTTATGTGGACAGGAAGGTCATATTAAACCAATGTGCCCGAAGAATCCAGCCAAGCTGACCCAAATGTGTTTTGTTCCACGCCAGATTGCCAACCCTGAACCAAAAGGTAACCACACCATGAAAATGGCTTGGGTTAAAATCAATGGGGAAAACCTCAGAGCCCTGATTGACACTGGCAGTACTCAGACCCTTGTACAGAGGAAATATGTACCAGCTAATGCTATCTGTACTATTGAGACTGTCCCTATTTGCTGTGTTCATGGTGATGAGAAGCATTACCCCACTGCTGATATTTATCTGGAGATAGAGGGAAAGATGTATCTGTTAAATGTGGGAGTTGCGGATCACTTACCTTTCCCTGTAGTTTTGGGTGAAGATCTGCCAGTACTCTATGACTTGATAAAGCAGGTGCAAAGTTGTAATGTGGTCACTAGAGCACAAGCTAAGCAGGTGGACGCAGACTCCATAGCCCTCAGTGCCTTGCCCTTCTATAATGAAGAGTTTGAGACATGTCCCGGGAAAGCTCACAAGACTCGTAGTCAGAGGAGGCAAGACAAATTTCAGGGCACGGCTATACAACCATCAGCTGAGGCTACTCCAGACATGCCCCTGGGGTTTCAAATACCCACAGATATAATGCAAATGCAGGAAAATGATCCAACCTTGTCTACCCTTTTGCAGAGAGCACGAGGAAGGAAGCAGGAGACTAATGCTAATGGTGAGCAAAAGGAGTATGTCCTACAGAACGGTGTTCTTTACCATCAGAATGGCCAGGTGAAGCAGCTAGTGGTCCCACAGGTGGCCCGAGAAATGGTACTTACCTTGGGTCACTCCATTCCCTGGGCTGGCCACTTAGGGAAACACAAGACCACTGCTCGTATTAAGCGCCATTTCTACTGGCCAGGTTTGCAAACTGATGTCGCCCCAGTTCTGTAGAAGCTGCTCTCAGTGCCAAAAGACATCAATGAAAAGTCCCTCCAAAGCTCCACTCCAACCTCTCCCAGTTACAAGTATCCCCTTTGAGCGTCTTGGGATGGACATTGTTGGTCCGGTGGAGAAAAGCAAAACAGGAAACCGTTTTATGTTGGTAGTAACTGACTATGCAACCAAATATCCAGAAGTCTTCCCATTGAAATCAATTAAAGCAAAAACTGTGGCTTTTTCCTTGGTGCATTTTTTTCTCAAGAGTGGGTTTCCCTTGTGAAATTTTAACGGACCAAGGCACTAATTTCATGTCTGAACTTTTGAAACAGGTTTACCAACTACTCGGCATAAAGACGGTGCGCACTACACCTTACCACCCGCAAACAGATGGGCTGACAGAGCGGTTCAATCAGACCCTCAAGCAAATGCTCCGGAAGTTTGTGAATGAGACTGGATCTGACTGGGATCACTGGCTCCCCTACCTCCTCTTTGCATACAGGGAGGTACCTCAGGCTTCCACAGGTTTTTCCCCTTTTGAACTACTCTATGGTCATGAAGTGAGGGGTCCTCTGGCCTTATTGAGGGACACTTGGGGAGGAGATCAGCGGAAGGAAGGGACCATTAATGTAATCTCCTATGTTGTCCAGATGAGAGAGAAACTGCAGCGAATGGGGGGAACTAGCCCAGACACACATGCTGGAGGCCCAAAAGCACCAAAAGACTTGGTATGACAAGTCAGCTCGACAGCGAGGCTTTCAACCGGGCCAGAAAGTCTTGGCTATGTTGCCTACCAGTGACAGTAAGCTCCTTGCAAAATGGCAGGGGCCCTTTGAGGTGCAGAAAAAGTTGGGGCCTACCACCTATCAGGTCTCCACTCCAGGGCATCAGCGTTCTAGCCGGGTGCTTCATGTGAACCTCCTTAAGGAGTGGGTCCCAAGAGCTGAGGTGTTCCTGATTCAGGCGGTAAAGGAAGAGGAGGAGGCAGATGACCAGTATCTGCCCTTGCCAATGTCCACAGAGCTTGATGTAAGTCACCTATAGATATAGATTTTTCACTGGAGAAAGATGGCGCCAGTGTTTTGGTCGGCTTGCCGTCACCTCCTACCTGTCCGCGTGCTGTTGTGTCTGTTTGTGTTTCTCCTGTTGTCGTTTTGGCACTACACCGATGCCCTAAGGACTTATGATCGTTCTATACTGCTGCATATCCAAAACTCTTTAGATCTACATTCCACGGGGCGTCTTGGCTCTCACTACAGATGCCACTCGACGTTCATCAACTCTCCCGCGGACTGCGTTCGCCAGCTTTCCTGCTGCATTTTCCACCGCAAGAAGCGGCGCAGGAAGCGAGGAAATCGCGGCGGGGTTCGAGTGCGGATCAGGGAGCTTGTGAATGTCTATCATACGCAATCATCACCTCGCCGGCCCTTTATCGACTTTGCAGGAAGCAGAGGCCTCTACCTGGCTCGTCGATCATGGGATCTGAGATATTCCTTTCATCGCTCCATTCTTCCAGTTCGGTCAACGACACCTGATTGCTCTGCAGCTCCACCAAGACTGCGCGTCCGAAGCGGCGGGGTGAACTCCCAGAACATTCGCCTATTGCAACGCTCTCAACTTCCACAGCCTTTGGATTACCTTACTGTTAAAGTGGCGCTACTGAACTGCAGGTCTGTGTTAAACAAGACCTTCATTTTAAACGACTTTTTTATCCAACGGGATCTGGACATGTTGTTTTTAACGGAGACATGGATTGGTTCCGGTGCTGGTGAGTCATCTGTTTTTGGCGAACTTTGCCCCACAAATTGTTCATTCATAAGCACTCCGAGGAGTTCGGGAAGAGGAGGCGGAGTGGCTTTGATTTTTAAAAATCGGCTGAAGGTACAAACACTCTCAGCTGGGAGCTTTTCTTCCTTTGAAGTACAATGTGTAAAAGTAGAATCTGCCACAACACCATTGATATGCGCACTTGTTTACAGGCCTCCCAAACCGAATAAACACTTCATAAAAGAATTCTCAGACTTTCTGTCTCACTATGCAACATCCTATGACCGTTTGTTGATTTTGGGGGATTTTAATATTCATGTATGTTGCCCAGATAAACCCTTGGTTAGTGAGTTTTGCCATGTAATGGAGTCATTTGGCCTCCTTCAGCACATAAATCAGGCGACCCATGTGCATGGGCACACCCTTGATTTGATTTTATCCCATGGGTTTTCCGTTGATAATATAAACATTGAGGATGCATTTCTCTCTGACCATATGCCTATTGTGTTCAATGTTACACTATTCAATTTACTGTATACAGCCAGAACTTCTGGCCATTACTCTCGCCATATTAACCCTTTTACTGCAAATATGTTTTCTGAATGCTACTTGGGATATGATGTCACTGCCTATGATCACCCCTTGAGCCCTGATGAGCTAATATCCTCCTTCTACACATCTTGTTCATCTATTCTTGAAACTGTGGCCCCTCTTAAACTCAGACGCCCTAATTTTAAATCTCAACAGTGGCTTGACGATTCCACCCGCCATCTCAGGCAGGTTTGTCGAAAAGCTGAGCGTAAGTGGAAAAAGGGTCACCTCTCAGTCTCTCTAGAAATATACCGAATTTCCCAGGCCAATTTCCAAGCTGCAGCTAAAAAAGCCAGGGCTAAGTATTTTTCTGATATTATAAGCAAACATTCCCATCGCCCTAGAATTTTATTTAATACCATAAATTCAATTGTTTATCCCCAAGTCTCTTCAGAGGTTGAGGCATCCACCAATAGCTGTGAGGAGTTCCTGAAGTTTTTCACTGAGAAAATTGACCACATCAGAACACCGCTCACTCCAGTTGTATCTGAAATATCACCACATTTCCCCATTGCCACAACAACTTTTGACCAATTTCAAGCAGTGTCCTACACTGATCTATGTGAAATTGTAAAGCATATGAAACCATCAACAGCTCCACATGATCCTATCCCTTCACAGATTATCAAAGATGCGTTTGATGCTATTGGTCCCACCATTCAATTTATTCTTAACTCCTGCCTTGCAACCGGCACTGTTCCTACCTGTTTCAAGCATGCGGTTGTCCAGCCCATGCTAAAGAAACATAATTTGAATGCAAAATGTCATAATATTTTCCGTCCTATTTCCAAACTGCCATTCATCTCTAAAATTTTGGAGAAGGTGGTTTTAACACAGCTGCTTCCATTCCTCAACTCAACAGAGATCCTAGAGCCATTTCAATCTGGGTTCAAAGCCCGTCACAGCACTGAGACAGCCCTGTTAAAGGTGACAAATGACATGTTGCTCACTCTTGACTCAGGCGATAATGCCATCCTGGTCCTGTTGGATCTTAGCGCTGCATTTGACACTGTAGATCATGGTCTATTACTAGAGCGTCTCGATCAATGGGTTGGAATTAAGGGTATAGCTCTTAAACTGTTTCACTCATACCTCCACCAAAGATCTTTTTCTGTGTCCATAGGCCAGTATTCTTCATCCTCTGTCCCTATGTCTTATGGTGTTCCCCAAGGATCCATTTTGGGTCCAATACTTTTCTGTCTTTACATGCTTCCCTTAGGTAACATAATCAGAAAATTTAATATTTCATTCCATTTTTACGCAGATGACTCCCAACTGTACATTCCACTTAAATCTGGCAACTCCATGCAGCCTCTTTTAGACTGTTTGAAAGAAATTAAAATCTGGATGGCAAACAACTTCCTTCAGCTAAATGATAACAAAACTGAAGTTATTGTCTTTGGCCCTTCAAAATCAAAGAATTCCATTCCTGCCAACCTTGGCCCCCTTGCCCCCTATGTTAAAGCCCATGCACGTAACCTGGGTGTTATTTTAGACTCCCATCTTAACCTGCACAAACAAATATCATCTGTTGTAAAGACTAGTTTTTATCAATTAAGAATAATTTAAAAACTCAAGTCTGTTTTGTCATACAACGATCTGGAAAAAGTTATCCATGCCTTCATAACCTCTCGGCCAGTGGCGGATCTAGAGATTTTTTCCTGGGGTGGCAAAGGGGTGGCATGAGGTTTCAGGAGGGGGGCCATGGACATTATTCATAATTTAAAATGCTACGGTTTTCATTGAATGTGTTTTGTTCTCACTACATTACACAGAGTGGGAGTCAAATCAGAGATGTAGCTGGGTTTTTGGATGGTTTGGGTCTTAATTTGTGAATTGTGGACCCTGTGTAATCATTATCAACAGTCTGTGTAAACAGTCTTGTCTCAAAAAATATTAAACATTAGTTTAAGACATAAATAGTGATAGATTCTAGGGCTGTCAATCTTCCTCTATAATACTATTCGAATTCCATTCCTTATTTTATTTAATATTCGAATATTAAATGCTCAAATTCATCCTATTATTAATATTTACGACATTACACTGGTTTATGGATCGCCAATGCCACTATAGCATGTGGTTGTTACACGTTCTGTCCACTAGAGGGACATCTAATAAACATGTTATTCGTGCTAAATATGGCTGAAGCGCTTATCTCCGCGAAAACACCACCAAAAATTCTGAAACTTATATCGTTATTTTCAGTTCGACTAGACGGTTTCAACGAGCTCGCCGAATACGTTGAGTTTTTTGCATTTTTTGCTTCACGGGCGCTTTTTACGTTGTTAAACATTTACCATTTTTGACAGTATTGTTATGATGTTACAACGTGGATTGGAACCGAGAGTTGTCATCTAGTCTCTTTGGTAGAGAGAGAGAGACGAAGAAATTTTGGAAATGGAAAATGGAAATTATCGCGGCTGGAAAAATGGTCGAGCTCATTTTTTTTTTCGTGTGATTAATTTGATTGACTATCGCGACAGGCCTAAGCAGTAGTTTAAACACACACAAAGAGCTAGACTAACGTTAGACCCTTATCTGACCTGACGATCATAGAAAAATTCAATCATACAACAAAGTATTGCGGATGTAAATAACGTAACAATGTGGTTGTTGCAGGGTTAACTGTCTGCTATGGACTTTTTCAAACTAATTACCTCTAAACTCACTGCTAACTGCTTATCAGCCTCTCTTCTCCAAGACACTGCGTACTGCAGACAGATACACTGCCCAGGCTGCCCTGCTGGCGGCGTGACTGGTGATATTTCGCGGGGGTCGCTGCCGTGCTGGTGATGGGCGAAACCATTGTGAGGGGGAGGGGATTCTAAATCGGCGATTTCTGTTTTAGAGGAGTTTGGTGCGGGTCTCCTTGGCCTTCAACGTGTAGGCTATGAACATAAAATATACTTAAAAAATATTATCTGATTTATAAATGGGGTGGCAACAGGGGTGGCAAGACTGATCCCAGGGGTGGCAGCTGCCACCCTTTGCCACCCCGTAGATCCGCCACTGCTCTCGGCTAGACTACTGTAACTCTCTCTACTTTGGTCTTCCCCTGACACTGGTCGCACGGCTTCAGATGGTCCAAAATGCAGCGGCTAGGCTGCTCACAAATACAAAAAAGCGTGAACACATAACACCGGTTCTAGCCTCCTTGCACTGGCTTCCTGTCCAGTCTAGGATACAATTTAAAATGCTGTTGATGGTCTTTAAAGCTCTTCACGCCTTGGCTCCCAGCTACATAGCTGGTATTATTCATCCGCATGTAGCTTCCAGGTCCCTTAGATCTTCCAGCCAAGGTCTCCTCCATGTTCCGCGGTCCCGGCTCAAACAAAAAGGTGATAGAGCCTTTTCCATTGCTGGCCCTCAGCTGTGGAACCAACTCCCACCTGACATCAGAAATGCTTCGTCTATCACAATTTTCAAAACCAGACTCAAAACTCACTTATTTACATTGGCCTTTCCTGCGTTTTAATTGTCTTACTGTGCTATGTCTGTAATTATATTTGTATTTATTTTATTTTATTTTTTATTATTTTTATTATTTTCCGGCTATTGTGCTATGTACAGCACTTTGGTCAGTGCAAGCTGTGTTTAAATGTGCTATAAAAATAAATTTTACTTACTTACCTGTCAAAGGATCAGCAGTCTCAGGTACAAACTTTAATTCACTCAGACACATTTCAAGAATATCCAGGGCGCACGAACCTGGTTGAACATTACATTGTGTTAAAACGTGATGCAACAGTGAGACGTATGAGTTACAGGATACCAGAGCGCCTCCTGGTGTCCTTGAAGAAGGAAGTTGACCTCATGCTGTCTCTGGGGATAATTCAGCGATCTAAGAGTGAGTGGTGCTATCCCGTGGTGCTGGTTCCGAAGAAGGATGGGACAATAAGGTTTTGTATCGACTTCAGGTATCTAAACTCAGTTTCAAAGTTTGACTCTTACCCCACCCCACAAATTGATGACCTCATTGACCGCCTTGGAAAAGCAAAGTATCTAACCACCATTGACCTCTGTAAGGGTTACTGGCAAGTTCCCCTAACCCAACAGTCTCAAGAATTTACAGCCTTCCGAACTCCCTGGGGGCTTTTCCAGTTTACGGTGTTACCATTTGGGCTGCATGGGGCTCCAGCGACATTTCAAAGATTAATGGATCAGGTTCTCTATGGATTGTCTGAGTTTTCTTGTGCATACCTTGATGATATTGTCATTTATAGCACAACGTGGGAGGAACATGTGGGGAATCTCAAAGTGGTCTCGACCGCTTACGGCTTGACAATCAATCCAGCTAAATGTGTCCTGGCCAAGAAGGAAACTGAGTACCTGGGTTTCACCATTGGAGGTGGGTTAATTAAACCTCAGGTTCAAAAGATCCATGCAATTGAGTCATGTCCTCGCCCACAGACCAGGAAGCAGCTAAGATCTTTCCTGGGGATGGCTGGCTTCTACCATCGATTCATCCCCAACTTCTCAGCCAGGGCTGCTCTACTAACGGATAAGACGGGCTCAAGATGTCCCATCCAGGTCCAGTGGACGGGGGAGGCAGTGGCAGCTTTCAAGGACATTCAAAAATCTCTGAGTAAAAGCCCTGTTTTACATAGTCCAAACTTTGAGAAATTGTTCATATTACAGACTGATGCCTCTGAGAGGGGTGTGGGGGCGGTGCTTCTACAGGGACCTAAGGAGGAACAACATCCTGTGGCATATATCAGTCGGAAACTTCTACCCAGAGAGGTCCGCTATTCAACAGTGGAAAAGGAGGCCTTGGCAGTCAAATGGGCCCTGGATTCTTTCAAGTATTACCTGATGGGCAGAGAGTTTACCTTAGAGTCTGACCACAAGGTACTGCAGTGGCTAGAGAGGATGAAATATACCAATGGGCGGATTACCAGGTGGTACCTTGCCATGCAGCCTTTCCGGTTTACCGTCCAGTACACCCCTGGCAAGTTCAACACCACTGCAGACTACCTCTCTCGCTGGCCCAGCAGCAGCTCTGAAGGGGGGGGATGTGTGATGGCCACAGCCATGGCCTCACAACCAGTTTAAGAGCGGTAACCTCATGCACTTACACTTTCCTGAGTTTATGCTGGTTTTCTTTAGGATTAATAATAATAATAATAATACATTTTATTTGAGGCGCCTTTCTTGGCACTCAAGGACACCGTACAGAAATGCAAGACATTTAAAAGCAGCAAAGCCAAAACAATAGAACATTAAAACAAGATAAAAGCAAAATTTAAATCACATGTGGTAGGCAGTTTTAAACAGGTGCGTTTTGAGTTGCGATTTAAAATGAGAGAATGAATCGATGTTTCTAAGGTGAGGTGGTAAAGAGTTCCAGAGGCGGGGGGCAGAGTGGCTGAATGCTCTGCTCCCTATTGTGGTGAGACGAGCAGGGGGTACAGACAGGTGTATGGAGGAAGAGGATCTAAGGGAGCGGGTGGAAGTTGGACCGTGCAGGAGATCAGATAGGTATGAAGGGGCAAGGTTGTGGATGGCCTTGAATGTGAACAGAAGGATTTTGAATTGGATACGGGACAGGACCGGGAGCCAGTGAAGCTGTTGGAGATCAGGAGTGATGTGGTGGATGGATGGTGTTCGGGTTATGATGCGGGCAGCTGAATTCTGGACCAGTTGAAGTTTATGGAGGTATTTGTGAGGGAGGCCGAAAAGCAGAGAGTTGCAATAGTCCAGACGGGAGGTGACTAGACTGTGAACAAGAATGGCGGCAGTTTGGGGGGTAAGGGAGGGGCGAAGGCGATTGATATTACGTAGATGGAAATAGGCAGACCGGGTAATGTTATTGATATGGGACTGAAAGGATAAAGTGCCGTCGAGGATGACTCCCAGACTCTTAACCTGGGGGGAGGGTGAGACGGAGGAATTGTCAATAATGAGAGAAAAGCTGTCAGTTTTGGATAAAGTGGATTTACTTCCAATGAGAAGGATCTCAGTTTTAACACTGTTTAATTTGAGGAAATTATTTGTAAACCAGGTTTTTATTTCCGAGACAAAGTCAATGAGTGAGGTAGGGGGGAGAGAGGACGATGGGTTGGTCGCGAGGTAGAGCTGGGTGTCATCGGCATAGCAGTGGAATTGTATATTAAATTTGCGGAAGATATTGCCCAGGGGAAGGAGATAATTGATGAAAAGTAAGGGCCCCAGGACAGAGCCCTGGGGCACACCTGAAGTGACAGGGGAGGGAGAGGATTTAAAAGACTTAAGTTGAATGAACTGAGTACGGCCAGAGAGATAGGATGTGAACCAGTCTAACGGAGTGTGAGTGATGCCAATAGAGGATAACCGGTTGAGGAGAACAGAGTGACAGATGGTATCAAAGGCGGCACTCAGGTCAAGGAGGATGAGAATGGTAAGTAGTCCAGAATCAGCTGCCACGAGTAGGTCATTGGTGATTTTAATAAGTGCTGTTTCAGTGCTATGAAGGGGACGGAAGCCAGACTGGAACTGTTCATACAGGTTATTATCAGAGAGATGAAGATGGAGTTGAGAGGCAACTGTTTTTTCAAGGATTTTGGAAATGAATGGTAAATTGGATATAGGACGGAAGTTATTTAAGTTAGAGGGGTCTGCGCCAAGTTTTTTCAAAATTGGGGTAATGGTGGCTGTTTTGAATGATGAAGGAACAGTTCCAGTGGTGAGAGAGGAATGGATGATAGCAGAGATGAGGGGAACCAGTGAGGGAAGGCAGGCTTTAACAAGTTGTGTGGGAATGGGATCAAGTTGACAGGTGAAAGGCTTCGATTTCATGATGAGTTCTGTAATTTCTGAGGTAGTGGGAAGCTGGAAGGAGGAGAATGGATGTATGAAAGGGTGAGAGTCTGCAGAGGTTCTGAAGTGAGGAGTAGATCCAAGGTGCTGGTGGATGTTTTTAATTTTTTCAGTGAAAAATGAAATGAGAGAGTTGAAGAAAGATGTTGTGTACAGGTGAGGGGGGAGAAAGTCCTTGGGTTGGGTGATATTAAGTAGGGAGAACAATGACTTGAAGTTTCCTTTATTTTGAGTGATTATACTAGAATAGTAGTGGGTTTTGGTGTTAGAAATAGAGTCCTTGTAATATAAGATGTGGTTATTATACATTTCTTTGTGAATAGTGAGACCAGTTTTCTTGTAGAGACATTCAAGTTGCCGACCTTTGGCTTTCATGAGACGAAGGTCGGGGGTGAACCAAGGGCCAGAGCCGCGGGGTTTACAGATGTAAACAAACCCACTAGGAGTGGATTCATTGAGCTGGGAAAAGTCGTTGGGCTGTTGCCATGTAAGAAAGTCTAGCTTACGGTCGGAGATGAGGTCCTGGATGAGATGTCCCTTGCCTGTCAATGAGCGGATGTTGAGCAGAGCGAAGTTGAGTGCGGTGTTGTCACAGCTGGTGGTGGTGCTAGCCGACCGAGCTAGGCGGGCTAACACGCTGTGGTCGACAGCCCGGTTGGTGATGCGTGGTGGGCGACGAGAGCTGGACCATATAGTCTTTATAACTGTAGAGCTGTTGTGTTGAAAATTCCGGCGAGACCCTCGGTGGATATATCTCGGACGAGGCTGGAACGCGATGTCCGGATGAAGATGGAGAGCCTCAGGCGCAGGTCCAGGCAGGTGAGGGCGCAGCCGGAGCAGGTCAGCGGCCGAAAGCTGAAGTAAGCCCGTCACTAGCAGGTGAGCAGGCAGTAGTAAGAGCCAAACACAGACAAACAAGATGTATGTCCTAGCGGCCCACGTTATAGACACAAGATGTGGCTCAGACCAGAACGGTGGGTTAACTGTGAAGGCTCAGACAACAGTAGTGCAGTAAAAAGTTATGAAGCCATAAGATGAGTCCGACAGTTAAAATATACAAGTTTTACCGGCGAGCAGCGGCAGCAGGTTGCGCCAGCGTTCACTCGCACCCGAAGATTTCGATTTTTGATTAGTTTATATACTTTTTGCATACACCTTATATATTTGTTGCAGATATTTATTTAGTTACAAATAACTCACAGGACACTTAGTTTAGTTCACATACATTATACTTTATTTAGTTGACCATACAGAAGTATATTTTTGGGAGCGCGCACCATTAGTTACTTTTGGATTGTCATTCTGTTTGTATATCTTTGTTTCTGAGCTTACCAGTGTTGGATTCCACACCCGGGAGAGATCCAGGAAATCTGCTGGCTTAAAGGGGTGGCGCTTGGAGCAGGAGCAGCTTTATTGGGGTGGTGGCCTAATTGGACACTACCACTGCTTGTTAGGTCCGGGGTGGGGGGTAGCTTATTCTCTTCATGGTAGCTTATTCTCTTCTTAATATAATATAAATTTAACCTCCAAAATATCTGAGTATTTTTTTAATTAAGATAAGTAAAAGTATATATTTTTTTGGAATAAGTTTTAGGTAGATTTTGTTGTTATTTGTAGTTTGTAGTAGTGTTGTTGTTAGTCTTCCCCTGTGTATCAAAATTGGTCTGATCAGCCAATATATTAGTCCCCATTGTTTCTTTTGTAGCAGGTCAGTTGTGTTTTTGAGTCTGTTATGTTCAGAGCTTTATTTACCGTCTGTTTATTTGACCTCTTTTATGGGCCCAAAACTTTATCTTTATTTTGTTGTAATGATTTATGGGAAATAAAACCCTTACTTTTGAACTTCCCTTGTGACTCCTCTTGCTTAACTGCTTGGTCCCTGACAATTACAGTAATCTAGTCTCGAGGTCATGAATGCATGAACTAACTTTTCTGCATCAGAGACTGATAGCATATTACGTAGCTTAGCAATGTTTCTACGGTGGAAAAAGGCTGTTTTTGTAACATATGAAAAATGATTTTCAAAAGACAGGTTGCAGTCTAATATAACACCCAGGTCTTTTACTGTAGAGGATAAAGTAACAGGGTATCCTACTATGTTAAAGCTGTGTTGTGAGGTTTTGTGAAAAGGTTTTTAGAACCGATAAGTAGTACCTCTGTCTTGTCTGGATTTAATAAAAGAAAATTACGCATCATCCAATCTTTTATATCTTTAACACAATCTGTCACTTTGGATCATTTAGCGTATTCATTTAGCCGTGGTGAAATATATATTTGAGTGTCATCAGCATAACAATGGAAACTAATTCCATGTTTCCTTATAATATTACCAAGTGGCAGCATATATATTGAGAATAATAGAGGGCCTAACACAGATCCCTGCGGCACTCCATAGTTTGCTGAAGTTATGATCGATTTTTCTCCATTTAAATAGACAAAATGGTAGCGGTCAGATAAGTATGACCTGAACCAGCTTAATGCTTGTCCTTGAACACCAGTATAATTTTGTTGTCGATCTAAGAGTATTGTGTGATCTATAGTATCGAAAGCAGCACTAAGATCAAGTAAAACTAGTATTGAGATACAGCTTTGTTCCGAAGCTAAAAGTAAATCATTTGTGATTCTACTGTAACAAGCGCAGTTTCAGTGCTATGATGTGGCCTGAATCCAGACTGAATCCAGATAAGACCCATATTGCTTGGGCGGGATCGAGTAGAGCCCTTTGAAGCTGCATTGAAACTGCAATTTGGACCATCATGATTGATGCATTGGTTGCCATTGAAGTCCACCATATGGAGAAAAATCCTGGAATGTTTTTCTCAAAAAAAAATATTTCTTTTTGACTGAAGAAATAAAGACATAAAGACATGGGGGTGAGAAAATTATCAGGAAATTTTAATTCTGAAGTGAACTAATACTTAAATGTTACATTTTGTAATATTGCATATGTTACATATGTCTTATTTTTTGTGTCATTATTTTGTTATATTTTGTAAAAACATATGTGCACAATAGCCAGATACATTTGTTTTAAGTTTATCAGAAATTAATTTAAAGCTATTTGCTTGTGCATTTGTAGAGAATTCATTTGACCCTGCAAAAATAGCCTCTAAGCTTAGAGAACTGGGTGATGATTATGATGAAAAAGTAATCCAGCCACTGATGAAGAATGTGCAGAGAGCTGCAGCTGATCAGGTGAGTCCAAATGGTCCATCTTCAGATAACACATCAGTTTGTGAACATTGTATATTTTATCAATGTTACTTTGTTCCCAAATCACTAATTAGAGGTTGGGTTGATATATTGATTTTGCCGATTCAGTTATCAGCAATCCACAGCGAAAGTTTTTTCTATTTGCATTCCGGGAATGGCAGAGAAGGGTCCGCTATCAGTACACGGTACGAGAGCGGCCTCTAAAGGCTTAGTAAAAACTACCTTGTGGTGTTTGCTTTGACACATTTCTTTTTATAAATGTCATGTATTGCATATTGAATATTTAAAGCTAGTAATGTGAGAACGTCAATTTATGAAAAAAAATTATGAAAATGATGTAAACTTAAAAGAAAGTATCCTCACTGTAATACATATTTTGTCTATAATCATAATGTTCTCTAAAGAGAGCAAGAAAAGCTGCATATGCATATAAATAAAATGTCAACGCTATGGTCATTTACATAACGGTTTTAACTAAAAACAGAAAATTTTATGCGTTTTGGCTGTTCATTTACAGCGTTTTGGTGGCCTGAAAACTCAAACTTTTGAAAACTGGGTTCAAATGACCTCATGTGTAGGGCTGGGACGGTTACTGCACTACCGCAATACTGCGGTCACGTGGCGCCTACCGCGGGTCTGAGCTCGTCACGTCATCACTGCAAAAACAAAAGTCAATAAAAATACACTATAAATGTAATAAATACAGTAACAATGTAATAAATACAGCAGAAATTTCAATACAATATAAGCATTTAAAAATAATAATAATTAAAAAAAAAAGTTCATAGACTTAAGTTTTGGTGTATCTGGTTACAATTGTAATTGTCCCTAAACCCAGATTTAAGCTGTTTTTTTAAAAGAGGAGAGACTATTTCACTCCCTTAACACATGTGTGCACGTTGTGTCAAATTACATGGATTTATTGATTTAAAGATGGAGCAAATCCGACCTTTCGCGAGTTGGGGAGCGCAATGTTCCATGACACATAATAACATTCCATTTGTATTGACTATTGGGCCTATATGCGAGAATACCTGTGTAATGTCTTGTAGCCTATAATTTGAATTTCATTTTACTAAAGCATAAAATACAGGCGCATGACTCATGAGAAAGCCCCAAAAGCAGGACCTCAGTTTTTAATTGCACGTGCTTATTAAACTCAATTCTCTCAAGTGGTTGCACAGCCGACAATAATGGGTATGTAGATAGGCTACTATTCCATCGAAACATGGCAAAGAGGGCATTTTTCAAACTCTTTGATACAAAAACAGTTCCTGTGTTTAATGTTGATCACATTATATGAATATCCACACGATTTCAAATGTGACATTGATTTTATACAACAGTTCAACAAACGATAGGTATTAATATTAAGGGATATAGATTTTAAACACAGTATTGTCCGTATTTTTTTGCAACAAAACAATAGCTCCAACGAGAGCCAGAGCAATGTTTAGGAACGAATCTGCGGCTTTGAACAAATCGTAAGAGTCGATGATTCATTCATAATCACAGCCAGTTGCTTCGTTACTGATGAATAAATAACTCAATGACTCATTCATAAAGACAGTGACTTGCCACCACCTACTGGTGGATGTCATTTTATATTTAAAAGCGTCACTTCGTTTTTACAATCATTGCATATTTCTCTGTTGAACTTTTTTTATTTAAAGGATTATTTATTTTATAAAGGTAAAAAATGCACAGGAAATAAGTTGGAAAATATTGTCCCTTACTGAAAAAGGTGTGACTGCAGAGGAGGTATGCAGGAGGATGTTAAAAGCCTCATGGGGTACAACACTCTATAAAGTTTGAGAACCACTGGGTTAAGGAATAGAACAAAATCAACATCAAAGCACTATACACATACCAAGGGAAGAAATGAATATACAGAGGTCAAAGGATAAAGATACAAACAAAGAGGGATTCAAACAAACAACATATAATAAGGTAGACTGTGAGCTGAAGAGTAATATTCAGAGAAAAAAAAAAAATGTTAAGAGGTATTTGAATAAGAGAAGGGTGGATGCTTGACGGATGTCTCAAGGAAGAGCCACAACGCTAAAAGACCTGATGACTCCTATGGTTACCAGACTATTGAAACTGTTATGTACACTGAATATGGCACAGCCCCACCTAAGATATTTTTCACCAGCTGCCACTGATCGTAAGCTTTAAAGCAGTTTACTGCAATACCACGGGATGTTTTTGCTTTTCAACCGCGGTAAGAAAGAATCCATACCGTCCCAGCCCTAGTCATGTGCATGCGTATTACATGTTCAGTCTGTTTTTCTTTACAAAGTGACACCGCCAACTACTGGCCTGACATGAATAATACAGCATTTTTAATTGTTTCCGCAGATCCGTGTGAACCGGGATCATTTTGACATCGATAGTCATTTGTCTGTGAAAAAATGCAAAGGAAAAACATTTCAGTTTTTAGTACATCGTTGTTGTGTAAACAAACCCTTTTAGTCAGGCCCGGTTCTACAGGGGTGCTAAAGGACCCTCGAAAGCAAGTGCACCCTCAGTTAATATTGTAATAATATCATATTGGTAAACACTCCAGAGCGTATTTGTTTTTACGTTCAGGAGAGCATTAAAGGTTTCTATTTACAATGTGTTTTTGCAGCGTTGAGCAATTTAGTCATTCAGAGACTGATCTCTTGAATGCAAGGACCAATCAGAGGTTTTTAAGTTTGTCAGAATCCACTCACTGCTGAAAACGCTGGAGTTTTTGTCCAGTACTGACTCTAAAGTCACCTGTTTCAAACAAGTTCAGATTTTGTTATTTCATTTTCAAGTTTTTTTGGGGTGTATCTAATTTTATGTTCTTTCAAGTGTTACTTTTCATTAATTTTGGATATATTTTATTTACTTCAATATTTATTTTATTTACTTCAATATTTATTAATAAAAAAAAAATAATATACACTCACCGGCCACTTTATTAGGTACACCTGTCCAACTGCTCGTTAACACTTAATTTCTAAGCAGCCAATCACATGGCGGCAACTCAGTGCATTTAGGCATGTAGACATGGTCAAGACAATCTCCTGCAGTTCAAACCGAGCATCAGTATGGGGAAGAAAGGTGATTTGAGTGACTTTGAACGTGGCATGATTGTTGGTGCCAGAAGGGCTGGTCTGAGTATTTCAGAAACTGCTAATCTACTGGGATTTTCACGCACAACCATCTCTAGGGTTTACAGAGAATGGTCCGAAAAAGAAAAAACATCCAGTGAGCGGCAGCTCTGTGGGCGGAAATGCCTTGTTGATGCCAGAGGTCAGAGGAGAATGGCCAGACTGGTTCGAGCTGATAGAAGGGCAACAGTGACTCAAATAACCACCCGTTACAACCAAGGTGGGCAGAAGAGCATCTCTGAACGCACAGTACGTAGAACTTTGAGGCAGATGGGCTACAGCAGCAGAAGACCACACCGGGTGCCACTCCTTTCAGCTAAGAACAGGAAACTGAGGCTACAATTTGCACAAGCTCATCGAAATTGGACAATAGAAGATTGGAAAAACGTTGCCTGGTCTGATGAGTCTCGATTTCTGCTGCGACATTCGGATGGTAGGGTCAGAATTTGGCATCTACAACATGAAAGCATGGATCCATCCTGCCTTGTATCAACGGTTCAGGCTGGTGGTGGTGGTGTCATGGTGTGGGGAATATTTTCTTGGCACTCTTTGGGCCCCTTGGTACCAATTGAGCATCGTTGCAACGCCACAGCCTACCTGAGTATTGTTGCTGACCATGTCCATCCCTTTATGACCACAATGTACCCAACTTCTGATGGCTACTTTCAGCAGGATAATGCGCCATGTCATAAAGCTGGAATCATCTCAGACTGGTTTCTTGAACATGACAATGAGTTCGCTGTACTCAAACGGCCTCCACAGTCACCAGATCTCAATCCAATAGAGCATCTTTGGGATGTGGTGGAACGGGAGATTCGCATCATGGATGTGCAGCCGACAAATCTGCGGCAACTGTGTGATGCCATCATGTCAATATGGACCAAACTCCCTGAGGAATGCTTCCAGCACCTTGTTGAATCTATGCCACGAAGAATTGAGGCAGTTCTGAAGGCAAAAGGGGGTCCAACCCGTTACTAGCATGGGGTACCTAATAAAGTGGCCGGTGAGTGTATATATATATATATATATATATATATACACACTCACCGGCCACTTTATTAGGTACACCTGTCCAACTGCTCCTTAACACTTAATTTCTAAGCAGCCAATCACATGGCGGCAACTCCATTGTCAAGACAATCTCCTGCAGTTCAAACCGAGCATCCGTATGGGGAAGAAAGGTGATTTGAGTGACTTTGAACGTGGCATGATTGTTGGTGCCAGAAGGGCTGGTCTGAGTATTTCAGAAACTGCTAATCTACTGGGATTTTCACGCACAACCATCTCTAGGGTTTACAGAGAATGGTCCGAAAAAGAAAAAAACATCCAGTGAGCGGCAGTTCTGTGGGCAGAAATGCCTTGTTGATGCCAGAGGTCAGAGGAGAATGGCCAGACTGGTTCGAGCTGATAGAAGGGCAACAGTGACTCAAATAACCACCCGTTACAACCAAGGTGGGCAGAAGAGCATCTCTGAACGCACAGTACGTCGAACTTTGAGGCAGATGGGCTACAGCAGCAGAAGACCACACCGGGTGCCACTCCTTTCAGCTAAGAACAGGAAACTGAGGCTACAATTTGCACAAGCTCATCGAAATTGGACAATAGAAGATTGGAAAAACGTTGCCTGGTCTGATGAGTCTCGATTTCTGCTGCGACATTCGGATGGTAGGGTCAGAATTTGGCGTCTACAACATGAAAGCATGGATCCATCCTGCCTTGTATCAACGGTTCAGGCTGGTGGTGGTGGTGTCATGGTGTGGGGAATATTTTCTTGGCACTCTTTGGGCCCCTTGGTACCAATTGAGCATCGTTGCAACGCCACAGCCTACCTGAGTATTGTTGCTGACCATGTCCATCCCTTTATGACCACAATGTACCCAACTTCTGATGGCTACTTTCAGCAGGATAATGCGCCATGTCATAAAGCTGGAATCATCTCAGACTGGTTTCTTGAACATGACAATGAGTTCGCTGTACTCAAATGGCCTCCACAGTCACCAGATCTCAATCCAATAGAGCATCTTTGGGATGTGGTGGAACGGGAGATTCGCATCATGGATGTGCAGCCGACAAATCTGCGGCAACTGTGTGATGCCATCATGTCAATATGGACCAAACTCCCTGAGGAATGCTTCCAGCACCTTGTTGAATATATGCCACGAAGAATTGAGGCAGTTCTGAAGGCAAAAGGGGGTCCAACCCGTTACTAGCATGGGGTACCTAATAAAGTGGCCGGTGAGTGTATATTGCTATTGGTTTCATTTTCTTCCCTTAAACTAGTAAAAGTGAGACTTCTTGAGCAACCGAAAAATGTATGCAGTAATTTTTGTTTGGGTCTGATAGCTAAAAAAAAATTTTACTTTAATGATATGGTAACCACATGACAAAGTGAATTGTCAATGTTTAATATTTGACAACAACTGTAGTTAATAACACCTGTGTTTTCTCTTGCTGGTGACTGTGTTCACTGATAGCGTGGACAGCATGTGTAAGATGTGGGTTGTGGAAAGAGCAGAAGTGGCCTCGGAAAAGCAGCTCCTCAAGGCTGCTGTGACACTAGGAGTGTACGTGAAAGAAACCTGCCCTGACATGACAGATGTAGTTGAGGTTGCTATGACGGGATTCGTCAACAACCGTCTAACAAACTGGATTGCGGAGCAAGGTGGCTGGGTGAGGACAGGTTTATCAGATGTTCAATTCAATTCAAATTTATTTGTATAGCGCTTTTCACAATACACATTGTTTCAAAGCAGCTTTACAGAAAGTGCATTAGAAATGTACATAGAAAAATACAGTTAGTTAATCATGTATTAATTTAGGGCATAACATATCGCCGACGTTGAGTCGTCTCTTCACAGGCGTCGAGTCGTCTCTCCACAGGCGTTTAGTCGTCTCATCACAGGCGTTTAGTCGTCTCATCACAGGTGTTGGGTCATCTGAAGTCTCCGTGAGAGGCTGGATACAAACTGGAGCTGACGAACGCTATTTACCTAAGGACTTGCGTCCTGAGATAACAGCAGAAAGGCAGATGAGAAATAATTAGCATAGCTGATGTTCATAATATTAATGCATTCGATCTGATTCGGCAGTAGTAGAAAAGGTAAGCATTATGTGAATGCTTGGTTAAAGAGATGCGTCTTTAATCTAGTTTTAAACTGGGACAGCGAGTCTGAGCCTCGAACAATATCAGGAAGGCTATTCCAGAGTTTAGGAGCTAAATGTGAGAACGCCCTCCCTCCTTTAGTGGACTTAGATATCCTAGGAATGACCAGAAGCCTCGAATTTAGTGATCTTAAAGAGCGTGACGGATTGTAGGGCGATAGAAGATCCATTAAATAGACTGGAGCTAAACCATTTAGGGCTTTATAGGTCAGTACCAATACCTTGTAATTGATACGGAACTTAATAGGTAACCAATGTAGAGATGATAAAATTGGTGTTATATGATCATATTTTCTTGACCTAGTAAGAACTCTAGCGGCTGCATTTTGCACTAACTGTAGCTTGTTTACCAGCTAATAAAGCATTACAGTAATCTAGTCTCGAGGTCATGAATGCATGAACTAACTTTTCTGCATCAGAAACGGATAGCATGTTACGTAGCTTAGCAATGTTTCTAAGGTGGAAAAAGGCTGTTCTTGTAACATATGAAATATGATTTTCGAAAGTCAAGTTGCGGTCAAGTATGACACCCAGGTCTTTTACTGTAGTGGATAAAGTAACAGGACATCCTTCTAAATTAAAGTTGTATTGTAAGGGATTTTGTGGGTAGTTTTTTGGACCAATAAGTAATACCTCTGTTTTATCTGAATTTAATAGCAGGAAATTACACGTCATCCAGCATTTTATATCTTTAAGACATTCTGTCAAGTTAGATAAGTTAGTGTTTTCATCTGGCCGTGATGAGATATATAATTGAGTGTCATCAGCATAACAGTGGAAATTAATTCCATGTTTTCTTATAATATTACCAAGTGGCAGCATATATATTGAGAATAGTAGAGGGCCTAACACAGATCCTTGCGGCACTCCATAGTCTACAGACGTTATCCATTTAAACAGACAAAGTGGTAACGGTCTGATAAGTACGATCTAAACCAGCTTAATGCCTGTCCCTGAACACCAGTGTAGTTTTGTAGTCGATCCTGGAGTATTTTATGATCTATAGTATCAAATGCAGCACTAAGATCGAGTAGAACTAGTATTGAGATGCAGCCTTGGTCAGAAGCTAAAAGTAAATCATTTGTAATTTTAACTAGCGCAGTTTCTGTGCAATGATACGGTCTGAATCCTGACTGAAATTTTTTATAGATATCATTTTCTTGCAAGAAAGAGCACAATTGAGCGGACACAACTTTTTCTAGTATTTTAGACATAAATGGAAGATTTGAAATGGGTCTGTAATTTGCGAGGTTATTTAGATCTAATTGTGGTTTCTTAATAAGAGGTTTTATTACTGCCAGCTTGAATATACTTGGAACGTGACCTAAAAATAAAGATGAATTAATAATATTGAGAAGAGGCTCTTCCACTACAGGTAACACTTCTTTAAGTAGTTTAGTGGGTAATGGATCTAATAAACAAGTTGTTAGTTTAGATGCAATAATAAGTTTATTTAGCTCTTCCTGTCCTATAGTTGTAAAGCGGTGTAGTTGTTCTTGAGGGGTGATAATTGAGGCTGAATCATAAGACACCATAAAAGATTGTACATTTACAATTGTGTTTCTGATGTTTTCTATTTTCTCAGTGAAGAAATTCATAAAATCATTACTACTACATTGTAACGGAATATTTTGCTCAGGTGATGCCTGTTTATTTGTTAGTCTAGCCACGGTGTTAAATAAGAACCTTGGATTATTTTGGTTATTTTCTATTAGTCTGCGGAGATGCTCAGCCCTGGCTGATTTAAGAGCCTTTTTGTAACGTGACATACTGTCTTTCCACGCGATTCTAAAAACCTCTAAATTTGTTTGTTTCCATTTACGCTATAATATATAATATCTATATCGGTTGGATTGGTCCCATATGATATAATTAAATCTAGCGTATGATTTAGACGATGAGTTGGACCACTGACGTTTTGCGTGACCCCGAAGGAGTTTAATAAATCTGTAAACGCAGCCCCTAACGCATCATTTGTGTTATCTACGTGTATGTTAAAATCTCCAACAATTATTGCTTTATCGACATTGACCAATAGATCTGATAGAAAGTCTGCAAACTCTTTTAGGAAATCAGCATAGGGCCCTGGAGGTCTATATACGGTAGCCAAGGTTAGAGATAATAGGGATTTCTTTCTTAAATCTAAGAGCGTATAGCACAAGTACTTCAAACGAACCAATCAGACGGGGCTCATGCTTATAACAGTATCCTGGCGGAGTAGACTCATTTATACCGAAATAATCATTTGGTTTAAGCCAGGTTTCAGTAAGGCAAAGTACATCGAAACTATTATCTGTGACCATTTCATTTACAATAACCGCCTTAGGTGTGAGCGATCTAATGTTTAGAAGACCTAGCTTTAGAAATAGTTTATCACTGATATTGAGATTTTCTGGTTTAATTACAATTAAATTTTTCCTAGATCCTACATTATATATATTGTTTTGCCTTACTAAACGAGGAATAGACACAGTTTCTATAAAATGTTCTACATTGGTACTTATATCAATTAAGTTGGGACAGCAAAGACTGTGATTTGGACTTTGACTTACTAGTTATATGGTGTGTAGCGTCTTGGAGATGTTGCCCGACAGAACAGCCGCTCCGACTCTGCTGGGGTGCAGGCCATCAGCATGGAAGAGCCTAGGTCGCTCCCAGAACAGATTCCAATTATTTACAAAGAGCAGTCTCTGTTCATTACACCACGACTTTAACCATTCATTTAGAGCAAATAATCTACTGCTCTCAAGTCAAGTCAAGTCACCTTTATTTATATAGCGCTTTTTACAATACAAATTGTTTCAAAGCAGCTTTACAGAGATAACAGGAAAACAATGTTGTAATAGTATTGTTAAATTCAAAATTAAATGTTAAATGTCCCCAACTAAGCAAGCCAAAAGCCAATGGCGACAAAAGCGAAGAGAGGCGAAAAAGGCAACAGTGGCAAGGAACCAAAACTCCATCAGGTGACAGAATGGAGAAAAAAAACCTTGGGAGAACCCAGGCTCAGTCAGGGGGCCAGTCCTCCTTTGGCCAATGAACGAACAGTGTATGATTATGAGTTAGGCAGCATAATGTCAGGAGTCAGATGTGATCAGAACTTTCACGATATTTATCCAGTTCATCTGGTTGGGTTGGGTCATCCGGCCGGTGAGGAGATGACTGTGTTGAGGTGTCCATGGGCCTTCACAGTGTTGATGGGGCTGGCTCATCAGGGATGCGTTGTCGTCGTGTCCATGTGATGGTCCTTCCTCAGATCTGGATATGGCCTGGATCCGGCGGTTCGCGGTAAACCTCGGGATAAGCAGAGAGACTAATATTAGCGTAGACGCCATCCTTCTTATGATGTACAAAGTACATCAGGAATTATGGGAAGTGTTCCCGGTTCCGGCTGATCTAAACTATGCAGCCTAACATTGAATTATAGAAATCTATAATGTGTTATGTGTATGCTAAGCCAAAGAGATGTGTTTTTAGTCTAGATTTAAACTGACAGACTGTATCTGCTTCCCGGACTGTGTTAGGAAGATTGTTCCAAAGTTTTGGTGCTAAATAGGAAAAGGATCTACCGCCAGCAGTCGATTTTGATATTCTAGGTATTATCAACTGGCCAGAATTTTGAGATCGCAATAGACGTGAAGGACTATAATGCGTTAAGAGCTCGCTTAAGTACTGGGGAGCTAAACCATTTAGTGCTGTGTAAGTAATCAGCAATATTTTAAAATTTATACGATGTTTAATAGGCAGCCAATGCAGTGTTGACAGAACCGGGCTAATATGGTCATACTTCCTGGTTCTGGTAAGAACTCTAGCGGCTGCGTTTTGAACTAGCTGTAGTTTGTTTATTAAGCGTGCAGGGCAACCACCCAGTAGAGCATTACAATAATCTAGCCTTGATGTCATGAATGCATGAACTAATTGTTCCGCATTTGTCAGTGAGAGCATATGACGTAATTTAGATATATTTTTAAGATGGAAAAATGCGGTTTTACAGATACTAGACACGTGACTTTCAAATGAAAGATTGGTATCAAAGAGCACACCCAGGTTCCTAACTGACGACGAAGACTTAACAGAGCAGCCATCGATTGTTAGACAGTATTCTGGGTTATTACGTGTGGCAGTTTTTTGTCCAATGATTAGAATCTCTGTTTTTTCAGAATTTAGTAATAGGAAATTACTGGTCATCCAATTTTTTATATCAGCTATGCATTCCGTTAATTTTGAGAATTGGTAAGTTTCGTTAGGTTTTGAAGAAATATACAGCATCAGCATAACAGTGGAAGCTAATTCCATATTTCCTAATGATATATCCTAATAGTAGCATGTACAGAGTGAACAGCAGCGGTCCTAGTACTGAGCCTTGTGGTACGCCATACTGAACTTGTGATCGATAAGACATCTCTTCATTTACTGCTACAAACTGAAAACGGTCAGATCGATAAGACATCTCTTCATTTACTGCTACAAACTGAAAACGGTCAGATAAGTATGATTTAAACCATGCTAGTGCAATTCCACTAATGCCAACATAGTTTTCTAGTCTATTTAAAAGAATGTTGTGGTCGATAGTATCAAATGCAGCACTAAGATCAAGTAACACTAATAGAGAGATACAACCACGATCGGATGATAAGAGCAAATCATTTGTGACTTTAATGAGAGCAGTCTCAGTACTATGGTACGGTCTAAATCCGGACTGAAAATCCTCACAGATATTATTTCTTTCTAAAAAGGAACAAAGTTGTGATGAAACTGCTTTTTCTAGTATCTTTGACAGAAAAGGCAGATTCGAGATTGGCCTATAATTGACTAATTCTGTCGGATCAAGTTGCGGTTTTTTAACAAGCGGTTTAATCATAGCCAACTTAAAGGTTTTTGGTACGTATCCTAGAGACAAAGATGAATTAATGATATTTAGAAGAGGATCTATGACCTCTGGAAGCATCTCTTTCAGTAGCTTAGTCGGTATAGGGTCTAGCATACAAGTTGTCGATTTAGATGAATTAACAAGTTTGCAAAATTCTTCCTCTCCTATAGCAACAAATGAATCAAAATGTTCCTCACGGAGACTACAATGCACTCCCTGATGCGCTACTGTAGTAGACGGTTGCATAGTTATAATTTTGTCCCTGATATTATAGATCTTATAAGTGAAGAAGTTCATAAAGTCATTACTGCTGTGTTTCTTGGAAACTTCTGGGCTTGAAGCTTTCTTTTTCGTTAGTTTAGCCACTTGTTCAAATAAATATTTTCTTCTAATAGGGTTGAAAAATAATCCGTTCTAGCATCTTTTAATGCCTCTCTGTAAGCAATCGAGCTCTCCTTCCATGAAATCCGAAATACCTCTAGTTTTGTTTTCTTCCAGTTTCGCTCCATTTTTCTGGCTGCTCTCTTAAGGGCCCGGGTGTGCTCGTTGTACCATGGCGTTGGACTATTTTCTTTAATCTTCTTTAAGCGCAACGGAGCAACTATGTCTAAAGTGCTGGAAAATAGAGATTCAAACGTTTCTGTTGCAATATCAAGTTCTTCTAAGCTATCCGGGATGCTGAGATGATGAAACTGATTAGGAAGATTATTAATAAAGCCATCTTTAGTGGCAGAAGTGATAGGTCTAACATATTTATAACACGGAGTCGGCTTTGCAGCCTTGGCTAAATGTAATTTACACGAGACTAGATAATGATCTGAGATGTCGTCGCTCTGCTGCAGAATTTCAACGGCATCAACATCTATTCCATGAGATAATATTAGATCTAGAGTATGGTTACGACAATGAGTAGGTTCTGACACGTGTTGTCTCACTCCAATTGAGTTTATAATGTCTTTAAATGCCAATCCCAATGCATCTTTTTCATTATCTACATGTATATTAAAATCACCAACAATTAGGACTTTATCGGCAGCCAATACTAATTCTGATAGAAAGTCAGCAAATTCTTTGATAAAATCTTTATGGTGCCCTGGTGGCCTGTAAACAGTAGCCAGCAGAATTCTCAAACGTGATTTATTGTTTACACTATATATTTTTACATTAAGCACCAACACTTCAAAAGAAGTATATTTAAAACTAGATTTCTTAGTGGTTTTGAAAATATTACTATAAATTACAGCAACACCTCCCCCTTTGCTTTTCGGACGAGGCTCATGTTTATAACAGTAATCTTGCGGAGTGGACTCATTTAAAGTAATGTAATCGTTTGGTTTTAGCCAGGTTTCTGTCAAACACAGCACATCTAGGTTATAGTCTGTAATCTTATCATTAACTATGAGCGCTTTTGAATTAAGGGATCGAATATTCAACAACCCAAGCTTTATCGTTTGCTCATCTGTATTATATCTGTTTTTTATTTGTTGAACATCAATTAAACTTTTAACCTTAGAAAGGTTTGGCAGTTTTTTGGATTTCCAAATTCGGGGAACAGACACAGTCTCTATATGATGATATCTAGGTGAAAGAGCCTCTATGTGATGGGATTTATCTGACCTTGGTGACGTGAGGCCGCTAGCAGACGGTCGGTTTAGCCAGTCTGTCTGCTTCCTGACCTGAGCCCCAGGTTGTCATGTTTTATCTCTAAGACTATGAGCCAAATTACTAGAGAGAAGAGCAGCACCATCCCAGGAGGGATGAATACCATCTCTTTTCAACAGGTCAGGTTTGCCCCAAAAACTTTTCCAATTGTCTATGAATTTTATATTATTTTGCGGACACCAATTAGACAACCAGCCATTGAGTGAACACAATCTACTAACTATCTCATCACTCCTTCGAACAGGAAGGGGACCAGAGCAAATTACAGTGCCTGACATCGTACTTGCGAGTTCAAACACCTCTTTAATATTAATTTTGGTGATCTCCGACTGGCGAAGTCGAACATCATTTGTGCCGACGTGAATAACAATCTTAGAGAATTTACGATTAGCATTAGCCAGCACTTTTAAATTTGCTTTGATGTCAGGTGCTCTGGCTCCCGGCAAACATGTGACTATGGTGGGGGGGGCAAGATGGCGTTCATCTGTGCAGACACGTTTTGAGCGTGTCGTCAGGCAACTAAGAGATTTACATGAAACTACTTCTGAAAACCCGATAAATTTGACCGATTATTAGTTTAGTTGTTCTTCTACTACTGTGTGGTTTGTCAGGCCCATATGAGTAAGAAAAGAAACAGAGATAAGACTCAGGAGGATAATACAGACATGGCGACTGACAAATGCAAGTGTCGACGAGATGGACACAGAAGAAGAATCTGCGACATCTTTTCCATGCACTCCGAGTAAAAGTCCACCGGGGAAAAAAGGGAAATTAAAGATGAACATTGATGAGAAAATTGATTCACTCATTAATGCTGTCGCTGAACTTACATCGAAGTGTGACGGCACATTTCAGAGAGTTGAGTCCATGGAGAAGGTATTGGAAAGTACGGCTTCTTCTATTGCCTCTCTTTCTTCCACCGTAAGTGATCTGTTACGTGAGAGCATGTCCCACAAAGAGAAGATTCTGAAACTCGAAAAAAATGTTGCTGTGTTGCAGCAAGAAAATAAGCAACTGAAGGAGGTGTGTATGGGGATGCAAAACTACAAAAGAAGATGGGATCTCAGGATTTACGGGTTAAAGGAAAGTAATCCGGACAAGGAGAGTAACACTAACACACGAGATATTGTTATCAAGATCCTCTCCAGAGTGTCTCCGAAGATTGCGCACAAACTTCCAGATGTCGTGGATTCGGTTCATAGACTGGGACAGGGAAGAGGTGATGGTCGTCCCAGAGTGATAATTATTCAGTTCGCCATGCGTCTTTATCGAGATACAGTGTGGAGAGATGCCAAAGACAACCACTACCTGAAGGAAAACGGGCTACACATCAAAGAAGATCTGTCTTCGGAAGAACGAGCCGCAAGAAAAAAAGCATGGCCACTGGTGAAACGTGCGAGAGAAGAGGGTAAGAAGGCCGGCTTTCGAGGAGGATTTGCCTACATTGAAGGGATGCGCATCAGTGTTCCTGACATTACCTGAGCGGATGGTGCCCGTCAGCAGTTATGGATACATATCGGGGTCAACGCAAGTGTTGTGATTGATGTAATGTTTCATGCTTTCTCAGTTTTAACTTTCTCCAAAGGTACTCGTTCTATACTAGTTAATCAGTAAATTTTTGTAATGGCTGATTACAAGTTTGGTAAGTTCAAATTAATTTCTTTAAATGTTCGAGGCATTCGTGATGCTGTTAAAAGAAAAGCTATATTTCTTTTTGGAAGACATACAGAAGCTCAAATACTTTTTTTTCAAGAGACTCATTCTTGTGACTGATTCGAATTTTTGGAAAACCCAATGGGGAGATTTTGCAACTTTTAGTCATGGATCCAATCACTCTGCAGGTGTCGCAATTTTCTTCAACAAATTCAAAGGCAATGTTTTGGAGTCTATTCGTTCAGATAATGGAAGATGGATTATACTGACTGTTAAACTGGACAATTCCACTTTAATAGTCTGCAATGTCTATGGATTTAATACTCGAGTACACAATTTAGAAATGTTTAAGAAGATTTGTGATACAATAACAGCTTTAAAGAAGAAGTATAAGGATGGATATGTAATTATTGGTGGGGATTTCAATGATGCTCCAGACGACTCTGTTGACCGCTTTCCACCCAAACATAGTTCACGAATTTCAGATTTATTTGATTTTATAGCCTAACTGACAAATTACAAGTTTCTGATGTGTGGAGATATTTGAATCCAAATGGCTGTGACTATACTTGGAGTAATAGCACTTTTTCTTTAAAATCAAGAATAGATTACTGGTTGATTTCTTATGACTTAATCAACTATGTTTCAGAAACAAAAATTACTTGTGCTCCTCTATCAGATCACAAATTGATATCAATCGTTTTTGATGGGTGTAAGAGTAGTAGTATTCGTGGATACTGGAAATTTAACAACAGTCTACTTTGTGACAATTGTTTTGTGGAACAAGTTAAATTGATAGCAAATATTTTTGAAAATAATAACTTAAATTTTGTCCAAAAATGGGAGTTATTTAAGTTTAAAGTCAGGGTAATTGCTATGAGAAGAGGTAAAGAATTAAAGGAAAATAAATGTAGGAAGATTACAGAGATAACAGAGCAACTTAATACTTTAATTAAACAAAATACTCTATCCGAAGATGACAAGTCTAAATTATATCTTCTTAATTTAGAAATAGATAATCTATATATAGAATTAGCTAAGGGTGCTTATGTGAGATCAAGAGCCAAATGGTTTGAGGAAGGGGAAAGAAATACTAGTTATTTATTTTCTCTTGAAAAAAGAAATTATACAAGAAACTCTATTTCATCTTTGACTATAAATGAAAGAATCTCTAATAATCCTTCAGATATAGCATCTTTTGTGTATTCCTTTTATGAAAATCTTTATACTTCCCATTCTGACAATGAAAAAATAAGCACTTATATACAAACAGTTAAACATTTTGTTCCAACAGTTTCTAATGATTATAGTGAATATTGTGAAGATGATATTTCTAAAGCTGAGATCTCTAAAGCTCTTTTTTCAATGAAGAAGGGAAAATCTCCTGGATCAGACGGGTTAACTGTTGAATTGTATTGTGCCTTTTGGGATCTGATAGAAAACCCTTTATTTAGCATGTATAAAGAATGTTTAGAACAGAAAGAAATGAGCACAACAATGAAACAAGGTATTATCAGTTTAATTCCAAAACCAGACAAAGACCCCTTGATCATTGACAACTGGAGACCAATAACTTTATTAAACATTGATTACAAACTTTTAGCCTTAGTTTATTCTACTAGATTAAAGAGTGGTTTAAATAAAATAATTGGAGAATCTCAAACTGGCTTTATGGCAAAGCGTCATATTAGTTCAAACATTAGGCTTATATTGGACCTGCTAGATTATAACCAATTTGTTCATTCAGATGCACTCATTTTATTCCTTGACTTTTACAAGGCGTTTGACACAATTGATCACCAATTTTTATTACAGAGTTTACATACATTTGGTTTTGGAAATAAATTCATTCAGACTGTTAAAATGTTTTAAAAGACATTAATAGTTCCGTTATATTACAGAACAATACTTCTAGAAGGTTCTCCATTAACAGAGGAGTGAGGCAAGGCTGCCCAATTTCCCCATTTTTGTTTTTAATTGTTGTGGAACTATTAGCGATTAGTATAATAAAAAATCCAAATTTACATGGTATAACATTATTTAATAGAGAAATAAAAATATCACAATTGGCTGATGATACAACTTTATTTTTAAAAGATAAAACTCAAATTAAGAATGCAATCGAATTAATTCGAACTTTTTCTGATGCCTCGGGTCTCCAGTTAAATATTAAAAAGTGTGAAATTCTTCCAGTGCATGATTCTTCTGAACATTCAATGTTTAACATTCCAGTGAAAGAATATGTTAAATATTTAGGAATTTATATATCTAAAAATTTGACAATTAGACAGCATCTCAATTTTAATAACAAGATTAAAAAAACAAAAATGATTTTTGACAATTGGTTAAGAAGGGATTTATCTATTTTAGGCAGAATCTTATTAACAAAGGTAGAAGGTTTATCCAGATTTGTTTTTCCTGGGTTGTCTTTATTTGTTCAAGATTCTACTGGTAAAGAAATAAATAGATTATTGATTGATTTTTGCTGGAAAAATAAGCACCACCATCTTAAAAAAACTTTACTAGCTGGAAAGAAATCTGAAGGAGGTTTTGAAATGCTGGATTATGTGGATATGAACAATACTTTTAAGATTAATTGGATCAAAAGGTGTGTTATTGACACTGATTCAATCTGGTCTTTTATTCCACACAATATTTTTAAGAGGGTCGGTGGTCTTAAATTTATTTTAACTTGCAATTTTGTACCATCTAAATTACCTATAAAACTGTCTAAATTCCATGAGCAAGCACTCTTGGCCTGGAAATTGTGCTTTGTGCATAATTTTTCTCCTCACAAAATGAAAATATGGAACAACGAATTGATTACAGTTAAAGGCAAGAGTCTATTTTTTGAGAAATGGTTGGATCACGGATTAATGTATTTAAGTGATTTATTTGATTCATCTTTAAAAATTCACTCTTATGATTCTTTTTTGTCCAAATTCAATTTTCCCATAAAATATTAAGAATTTTCTGTAGTAATTAAAGCTATTCCCTCTGGGCTTATAAATTTAATGTGCAGCCACTTGACTTATTATAAAGTTGAAAATAAAGATTACGATCTCCTTATAAATGGTAAATATATTTTTGATAAAAAATGTACTAACAAAGATATAAGACAAGTATTTAACGAACAAAAGAGAGTTACCCCAAGAGGGAAATTTTATTGGAATTCCATTTTAAGAGATGTTAATTGGAGGAAAGCATGGCTGCTTCCTTACAAATTTTGTATTTCTAACAAAGTAAGAGAAATTCACCTGAAGATCTTACACAAAATATATCCAACTAATATGTGGCTTTCTAATTTTATGGATATTGGGAAAGAATGTTCCTTTTGTAACAACTGTGAGGAATCTTTAAATCATCTATTTGTTGATTGCCAAAGTGTAAAGTCATTTTGGAAAGATTGCTTTTTTACCTTTTCAGTCAAAATGAATCTAATGATAACATTGAATGTAAAAGAAATTATTTGCTACTTTGAGAATGATGATAAAAATATTCACAATTTTGTAAATTTTATCATCTTGAATGGTAAATTTTTCATCCATAAATGTAGATTGTCAAAATCTCCTCCTTTATACAAGGTTTTCTCTAACGAACTCATTCTGTTAATGAAGTCTCTTAAAATTGTTAAAAATTCAAAAGCTATGTCTATTGTAAAATATTATGAATCTGTATTTGGCGTCTTGTGAATGTCTCCTTTATTTTATTTTTATTGTTTTTATTTTTTTATTTATTATTATTTTCTTTTATTTAATCATCTTTGGAGTTTGTTACTCATGCCTGTTTTGCTGTAATGTTATTTACATGTTCTAAATAAAAATAAAAATAAAAAAAAATAAAAAAAATTTAAAATAAAATAAAAAAAATGTGACTATGGTGGCTGGTGTCTCTATTTTCACGTTCCGTGTAATAGAATCGCCAATTACCAGGGCACAATCAACATAATTCTCAGTGGGTGTTTCACTGAGTGGGGCAAATCGATTTGTTATGGTGATCGGAACAGAAGAGTGGTTTTTTGATCCGCGACTAGAGCGATCTCTCACAGTTACCCATCTGCCTGGCTGCACAGGCAATAACTCAGCCGGAACCGAATCATGTAAATGGTTCACTATGCTAGGCGCATCCAAAGTAGTATCTAAGGCTCGAGCACACTTACTATCCTCGATTAAAGTTTGGATGCGTGTCTCTAATTCTGAAATCTTCTCCGTCAGCCTGACTGTCTCGTTGCATTTATCACATTATGTGATAAATGCAACGAGACAGTCAGGCTGACGGAGAAGATTTCAGAATTCCTGTTATTGTCACCTGCACCTCATGCCACGTTTACCATAGCCTTCCCCGTCGGCAATATAGGGTTTATATGTGATTCACATATAAACCCTATATTGCCGACGGGGAAGGCTATGGTAAACGTGGCATGAGGTGCAGGTGACAATAACAGGACAAGACATTACTCACCGTGTTTGTTGACTGATTCTTACTCACCTAGGCTTTTTATGAACTCAGAGGCGCGGGCGCGCACGAGAAAAATAAATAAATAAATAACTGAGCGCACGGGCGGCGCGTTAACAGGCTAACGAGATACAAGCGTGTTGTGTTAACAATAACGGAAGCTAGCGATGTTAGGTTAGTCTGAGATGTTAGGTAAACTGTTTTAGTAGTACAAACACTAGAAATGATCGTAAATGTATGGTTCAAAACAGAGAGAAATACGAGAGTTTAGATGGAGCTTACAGCCCCGGAGCAAACACACTCACACACAGCAGGCAGCGAGGCAGACAGGAGCAATCGATCAATCGATCTAAATGTTATGTTCACTAAAAAAACTTACAAGTATACTTGGACTATTAAACTACTAAATAGGGGTGGGCAAAATAGCCTCACAATTAAATCATGATATTTCAAGAATATTTGCAATAATTATATTTATGACGATATAGAAAAAATAATAAAGAGAAATAAAAAGAAAAGTTTTTGGGTAGGTCTAACAATAGTATTCGGAAATACTACAGAAACTGAATAAGGTAATCAAATGTAAAATAACACTGATACTCTTTTAGTCCTGAGTCCTGACTAAATTAAATACATAGAAATTCTGATTTCTTACAATTAAAGCTATCTTTTGTTGTTTTGACGACAACATTGATGACAGACACATATGGCTGCTGTCACTTTTAAAGCTAGTGCACGGATCCATTACTATTTTCATTATACTGTCTGTCAACACTGTCACATGCGTTTTAGGCTTATTGAAGACATTACCAAATGTTTTTATGAGTATACTAACCTGTATAAAATCTGCCGTGCACACCGCCAAGCGAAATGAGCCCTTGCGCACATCTATTTTGACTATAGATCTCAAACTCCTCCGGTAGCCCCTTAAATAAAAAACGAACAGTCCCTAAATCGTCATCGGAGGCTGACATGCTGCTCTCACGCTCAGACAGGTGTTGTTGTTGTGCGCGCTAGGGAACGTAAATGCGCCATACGTCATCGTCTCGCTATATCATTGATATCGAGATATGACACTTTTTTTATCATGTAAAAATTTATACCGGTGTTATCGTGGACGGTATGAAATGGCACACCCCTACTACTAAACTTGTAGTTTACTGAGAGTATACTTCAAAGTGTACTTTCATAAACTAAAAAATGTGCTACAAGTATTTGACTAGTAAACTATCAATCCGTATACCTAAGTTCACTTGTTAGTTGCAATTATAGTTGCAGTACAAACGAAAAACGTAGTTGTAAAATAGTTGTGTACTCAAATTTTACTACTGTTACACTTAAGGTATACTTAAAAGTATACTTTCATACACTAAAAAGTGGGACAATTTAATCCCAAGTAGTATTGAAACCCTATAAATACAAGTATACTTCTAGTACATTGATATTAGTATACTTAGTAAAGTTTTCTTAAAAATATACTAGAACTTAATGAACATGAAGTACAGTATACTTATTTTTCGTAAGGGATTGTATTTTATAGGCATTCAGTGGGTAGTCCTTAAAGATGTTGATCTTACACACAGCCTCAGAGGTGACCACTTAAACCAGTGTTTCTCAACCTCTCCTGCGGGGACCCCCTGACAGGCCATGTTTCTGTTTTAACCCTGAAATGGCACACCTGATTCAATTCATTGAAGGCTTAATGAGTAGTTATTAGAGTAGGAAGAGTAGGAATTAGTCAATTAATCAATCAGTCAACTACTCATTAAGCCTTTAATTTATTGAATCAGGTGTGCCATTTCAGGGTTAAAACAGAAACATGGCCTGTCAGGGGGTCCCTGCAGGAGAGGTTGAGAAACACTGACTTAAACGATGCATCTAAAGACAATCAATCCCAACTGTGAGTTCCAGCAGATCAAGTCCCGGTAAATAACATTATCCCCATATGGTGTAAGCAACACTTGGGGTCTCATTTTTAAAACCGTGCGTAGGATCCTTACTAAAATTGTGCGTGCGTCCGAAAGCCAAAAATGGCGTACGACAAAAAATATTCAAACTTAAAACCTTGCGTACGCCAGAACCTGCGCAAAATTCCCTATATAAAACCCAGTCAGCGGAAGATTGTGTGTACATGCATCTCCACCCCGTCTCCTCCCCGAAATAACCATATATGGAATTTACAACTTATCCTCATCTGCATATCATTTGCATATGCATATAATTATCTGCCTGATACCATGTTTAGACATTAGAAAGATACGGATGAGCCGTCTCCTTGCCTTGTTTTTGAATAAATAAATCAAAATAGTATAAAATACATTTTAGAGAAAGTTTTTCTCAATCTTTCCACTGGCCAAATAGTATTTTTAATTGCTTTATATTTTTAATGGCAACAGATAGGTATTATTGTGCATTATTGATCATTATTTGAGCAAAAATATTTTCTCAGACCATGAGTTCTGCTATTATCATGCGCTAAGCAATCCTCGCTGTACACAGGAAAAGTGTTCAAAAGCATTTCATCCACTACAAATATTTAAATTTATTAGAATATAAAAAATTTTGTAACTTCTCCGTAATGATTTCATGTAATTTAAGTGCTGTACTCCATTAATGAGAATGGCATATTTAATCTAAATGTGTATATCAGATGTAAAACATAGTGTAAATATATATATATTTTTAAACTGTTATTGTGAACATGCACTATATTTAGGATTAGGACTCAAAATGAGGATTTTAAGTGGTTTTCCTTCATCTGCCGTTAGTCCCTTAGCTCAACATCGGTATCGCCAAACTGCGTTGTCTCCAAAATGTGCATACGCATGGCTCAGAGTTTACTTACAGGTGCACACTTTCTCCCGTCAAGTTGTTTTTTATAGATTACAATCTTTGCGTGGGAAGTGGTGTACATAAATGAGACAGCTGGTGCACTCAAACAAGAAATATAAGTTCACTACACTGTAAAAACGACAACTCAAAATTGTTCACCTTACTAAGATTTTTGCATTCACTGACAATAAAATTGTTAGTTGGAACTTGAACTATTTATTGTAAGCCACGTGAACTCACTTTCAGAGGTTTCTGAGGAAAAGTTCATCTTATGTTATAAATTGAGTTGATTTTATTTTGAAGTTGTAGTTGACACCCAGTTAGAGTGAGGTCAACTTATCTGCGCATGCTCATTTGAAATTTGTCATGGCAACCGGCTGCGACGGGGTTTCCAAGGATTTTCCCAGGAGCTCCAGTGTGAAACGGTTTGAAAGTTTGCGTCCGCCATCTTTTCACGATGCCAGCGGTAACCTTCCCTGACGTCTTTGTCGAAGAGAAACATTCCTTCTAACGGGTAAGCTATGAATATGTATATGCATTTGGTATTTGTATTACATTTCATTGCGGGAAACAAAATCGATAACAGTTAAATCATAACCAGGCAAGGCGTTTATGGCAATACAAAATCCCCCACTAGCTAATCGGTTAGAAACTAGCGTATTTTTAAACAGCTAAGCTCAATATAATTATTGTCCACATATTAATGGAAAGATTTGTGTTTCCGTTATGTTTGTTATTTTCGATGAATGATCATGGCATTGTTTTATGCACGTCTGCTTTGCTCATTGACATGAAGCCGAAGCACCGGCGGTGGTTATAGTTATACTATGGAGTAACGTTAGCGAAAAATGACATGTTGTTCGGTTCCAGATTTTGATACCTAAGGAGTTAACTCGTCAAATAACGTTACATATGAAATGCACATACACGCAAACTCTACACACACAAGACGCGCGGAACTCTCCGCGCACACACTCATATGAGACGCGCGCGTGCACAAACTTTCCACGCGCATACTTACATGAGACGCGAGCAAACACACACAAACTCTCGCACATATGTACGCGAACACACACACACAAACAAACTCTCCGCGCACATATTCATATTAGACGCGTCACGCGAGCACACACACATAATACATTGTGTTATGTTTTTTTCATAATAGTGTATGTAGGTTCATTTGTATTATGGCTTTGAGTTTGCAGTCTTAATTATAACAATGGAATCACACTATCAGCTTGTTGTATTTGTATTGCATTTGTTTCATTCAGATTTGTCAAGAGTTCACTTGTGTGACCGCCCAGGACCTGATGGGAACATTTAAAGCTGCCCTTGAGATGTTCACCCCTAGTCTGCTGAAATTGTATCGAGAGATGGAAACCCCTTTGGAAATGCTTGACAAACAGGTTGTTATATTGACTACAAGGCCTTTTCTTCAGTTTTTCCACTAATATTTAGACCATTCATCAAGAAGGAACTACCAAGCTAGCACTCTGCACTTTTGATGTAATATAACTTAATTATTTTTTTGTATCATCTGCATTGGTGAGCGAGTTCCATCTTGATTGACTATTTAATACAGTAATATTTAAAGGATACGTTAACGGTTTTGCACTTTGAGCCCCCTCTCTGGGTTGATGAAATAGAGTGTTTGACACCAGAATTTTGACTATTGGTCCAGTCTTGAGCTTTTGGCTGATTTAGAATCGTCCCTGCCATGCTTCAGAATGGCTAGCTGCATTCACAAACCTGTCTTTAAATCAACCCTAAACGTTCATTTTCAAAGATGTGCAACTCACTGATTGGTTAGTGGTGTTCGTTGACTGTTCGTCAAACACTCTATTTCATCCAAGATAACCCAGAAAGGGGGCTCAAAGTGCAAAATGGTGAACTTATCCTTAAAAGACAAAAAGAAACACTAACAAACTAACAGAGGCTGCAATTATTTTATCTGCCTACATGCACAATTGTAGAAATGGGAATACAAATGGAACAAGTACAAGCACAAGTGCACATGCACAAGTACATTTCACAGAGCTAAACAAAAGTATTTGTTTGTCTTTATATTCTTCCAAAACAGACATCTGACATCACATGTTATCGCAGACAGGCAGCTGTGGAAGGTCTTCCCATATTTCTGCGGGAGAATACTGGGAAGCTTTTCTCTAGATGCCTGGTGAGTGCAGCTCGGAAGACCTTCAGCTTTTAGTAGTGTTCTTTAGCAAAGAGGCTATACACAAATAGACATCACACTTTATTGACTAGTTTTCTACAGGACATTATTTCAGTGGTGTTTTTGTTTTGTCAGGCAACTGATGCAGATGACAAACTGATGAAAGGCATCAAGATGGCGGATTCACAGTGCTTGATGATGATGACGACGCAGTCATTAATATTGCCCTTTTGTTGGAGGAAACCTTTGTCCTGAAAGACATCCCAGACTGTGCTTGCGTATCTTTTTGGCTTGCTTTATGCCCTCAACATGGAGTTTCCAAAAGACATCAGGTATACCTTTGAAACTATCCAGCACATTTTCATGGAAATGTGCAATTCCACCAATTGCTCACAGCGTGTCCGGAGCTTCAAGACCAAGCTGTTAAACCAGTGATTAATTTTCCATGGGGAATATTCATTTTATCATGTCTGTTCATTTATGTTTGGATATTTTGTGAGTCTTCACATAGACCACCTTATAGTTTTTATTTTGTTCCTTTATTTTGACTAAAAACAAATCTGTTATTTGTAGCTGTCATGTAACTGTGACGAGACTATTGATTGTTTCTCAGTAGAAGCAAGCTTTGTTTCAGCATTGCTGTTATAGTCTGCATCTGGGCTGGTGTGGCAAGTGTCCATGGGGAAGATTTATCATGTCTGTTCATTTATTATGTAATGGATAATGTATAGTGAGGCGGTTGTTATAACGAATACCACCCCGACAGGCTGACTAGGAGCCCGACGCGAAGCGGAGGGATCTTAATCAGCCTGAAGGTTGGTATTCGCTATAACAACCGCCTCGCTATACATTATCCCACTTATTACATGGCTACCTACCAAATAAATCAATAATTTGACTCAAAATATTGATTTAAAAAGGAGTTTATTAATTTAAAAACGATTGTATTGCTTCCGCTAAAGAAAATAGTCCGTTCCGTCTCTGAACTGCGTCCATGGCAACGCTCTGTTTTTCATGGCAACGGTGTGTTATACTAAGCAGCGTCTGTTATCAAGAAATAACACACCGCATTCTACATTGGAATTCTACCAAGCCATGTAATAAGTTTGGATATTTTGTAAGTCTTCACATAGACCAGCTTATAGTTTTTATGTTGTTCCTTTTGATTTCCCCAACTTATTGACATGTGCCTCATTTGCTCTGCACACAAGTGCTTTATTTGAAATAAAACCTGATGTATTTGAATTGGGTATAAGATTACTTGTTTACATTGCCCATATTATGATACTGAAACCTGATGTATTTGCTTTGAGCATAAGATTACTTGTTTACATTGTGGAATTGTAAAGCTGTTTGTGCCAAAGTCGTTCAAATAAAGATGCATAAATTAACTGGTTTACTGTCAGTGGACTGTCAGGGGGGGTAATTTAAACTCAAAATAGTAAGTTATTACAGGGGATGGTAATCTGAACTCAAAATAGTAAGCTTTTACAGACTTGAAAGTTCCAGTAACTTGAATTAAAAAAACTTAGTTGTCAGAACTTGAAAAACTTAGCTGACGCACCTTAATAATTGTAGTTCTTCAAAACTTAAATTAAGTTGATATCTTCAACGCAAAAATTCTGTGCAGTCGGTTGCCTTGAAAATTTGAGTTGAACTAACTTTTTCTTTTTTACAGTGTATCGGTCAGTCACTACAACGTAGGTCATGACTGACCAATAGGAATCTCGCTAGAGAGGCCAATCTACTTCGAGTGAAACTAAACAAGCCAATGCACATTGGCATGCAATCATTTGCATCAGCTGTGCAGCCTCGCAGAGCGGGTATTTAACGAGCAGCAGGTGCGATTGCACTCTACTGTAGCTTTTTGCTTCGGAGCCAAGCACTTCGTATGCTGACTACACAGAGTGAATCTGCAAGCCTTTTCTAGAACTTTCCACTTTGGTGCGGGTGTGACAGCACAGCAGCGCAAGCGTTTTATTTTCTTCTCTCTCTCTTTTTTGTTTAAAAAAAAAGAGCAAAAACAAAAAAGCTGTTTTCACAGCTGGTAAGGTGCGCGGTGAGAACGCTCAACAGCCGTTTTCACGGCTGGTAAGACCAGTTAGAGAGAACAGCGCACAGACAGGTGCACATTCCTGTCTGTTTTCGCGGTGACCGTTCCCCTGCGTGCTTCAGCACCAAGGAGAGCAGTCTCTAAAAGAGCTTACATGGATAGTTTGCGTCTTTTTCAAGATGACGTTCTATCTGTGTGTTTCTGGATGTGGTCGTTACCTGGGGTCACAGGATGTTCACGATCGCTGCCTCGTGTGTCTGGGCCTCATACACGCTGAGGCAGCGTTCGTGGATGAGTCATGTACCCATGTACCCAACGCCATCTCTGGCTGTGTCTGGCCGACATGAGGGAGACCGACAAACTCCGGTTCCTTAACTCCCCTGTGTCCCAGACTGGCCTCTTCGCTGACGTGTTCGAGAACTTCGCCCAGCAGTTCTCGGCTGTACAAAAGCAGACAGAGGCTACCAAACACTTTTTGTACTAGTTTAGCCTACCACGACCATATAGATGGCAAAAAAGTTGGAAAGCACGACCTGGTCGTCAGGTTTCTTAGGGGGGCGGGACGATTAAATCCTCCTCGACCCCCCCCTCTTTACCCTCTTGGGACCTTTCCCTGGTGCTTCGAGCACTTCAGGATGTTCCCTTTGAACCTCTGCAATCAGTAGACTTAAAGCTTCTTTCCATGAAGACTCTGCTACTGGTTGCACTGGCCTCTGTCAAGAGGGTAGGAGACCTGCACACATTTTCAGTCGACAAATCGTGCCTAGAGTTCAGGCAGGGTGACAACCATGTGGTATTAAGACCCCGGCCTGGCTATGTGCCCAAGGTTCCTACCACTCCCTTCAAAAACTAGGTAGTGAACCTGCAAGCGCTGCCTTTGGAGGAGGCAGACCCAGCCCTGGCTTTGCTCTGTCCCGTTTGTGTTCTGCGTATGTACGTGGACAGAACTCAAAGCGTCAGGACCTCAGACCAGCTCTTTGTCTGTTACGGAGGCCAGCAGAAGGGAAAGGCTGTCTCCAAGCAGAGGATGGCCCACTGGATAGTGGATGCCATCGCCTTGGCTTACCAAGCACACGATTGGTGTGGTATATTCTACCAAGCGTGCCCTGCCCGCTCAGGTTGCATGCACACTCCACGAGAGGCGTTGCATCCTCCTGGGCGCTGGCACGTGGCTCCTCGCTAACAGATATCTGTAGAGATAGATATCTACATGGGGGAGCGTCCAGCGCCAAGCCTTTATCCGCTGAATCCTTGAGAACCAGATCTGGGCTGGGTTCCATATGTGTGACCCTATGTGGATCCCATATGTGTATATTCTCCACGGCTGCTCCTAACGGAAGCCCGTGTCTTTCCCTTGGGCTAAACCCCCTTTATTTCATATGCAGTACAACCTTCGGGTTAGTCCATATGTATTCCCACATAACTCTTTAAAGAAGTGGCTTCCGCTCCGTTCTCCTTCCTAAATAGAAAGGGCATGCTTTCCCAGTGTTATCCAATATCTCACTGTATGGGTTAACACGGAACAACAGTGTCAGACTCACTCTGTGTAAGCCTCCTCCTATTGTCCTTCCTGGCAAGAAGGTGTAGAGGCTTGCATGGGGCGCTGGATGGGGTGCAGCGACTGTGGCGCTTTGGTAGGGATTCCTATTGGTCAGTCATTACCTACGTTGTAGTGACCGACCGATAGGGAACGTCTCAGTTACATATGGTAACCCTCGTTCCCTGAGGGAGGTGACGGAGACGTAGGCCCCGTCGCCACATCTGCTTCCGCCCGCTGGGGCGGCCAGCTTTTTCAGGCGTGGCTCCTCAGCAAAAAACTAGAGTGCAATTGCACCTGCTGCTCGTTAAATACCCGCTCTGCGAGGCTGCACAGTTGATACTAATGATTGCACGCCAGGGATGGAAATTAGCACCCGCCACAAGCCAAATGCGGGTGATTTTGTGTTGTGGCGGGTAAACTCGCTTCACCTACCGGCCACCGTGGCGGGTAAATAAAAATAATATCATGCGACGTTCGTCTGTTATAGGACAAATTAGTTTGAATAAACGAGCAGACACTGATTAGCAAGGCAACTAGCAGTGAATGTGCTTTCCATTAGTGAATCACACACAGTAAACATGTGAAAGTGTTTTGTTTCCTTAAAAAAAAAAAACAGGGCTATTCTGGTGGGTGCTGTGATGCGGTGGTGACGCATTCATGTAACATGTAAGGGTGGCGCTGCCATAAAGCTCCTAACATCTGTCACAAAGAACCGGCAAAAGTAATGATTATGAATATGTAAAATATAGCAAGGAGATATTTAAATTATTTATTAATAAACAAGTATTTTCTTTGTCCATGTCAGTTGCAGAGATGAAGTTGACGATCTTCAGTAGTGAACGCGCCAGAGAGAAATGCATATTTCATACGAATTACATAAGCAGAGAGCAGTCTGTGTCTGTTTTCTTTCGTTTTGAATTGTTCTGTTTAAAAGTAGACATGTCTGTGAGAGAGGCTTCCTTATACGCTGAGTTTCGGTTCATTTATGAGACGAGCTCTACTTCACGCGCCGGCGCCTCCGTTTAGTGATTATCTATCGTCTGCTATATTTACTTCTTATTTATTAAATCCAGGCAATCGGTTGATGAAACATTGATTAAAATTAAGATACAATTAATACAAAACGAAATTCACTTTATCTTTTAGTGCCGCTTTCAGAGCGCTCACGTCCGTAACATTGTTTTTTCCTCATATGCGAACTGAAATGATTATCAGTTCATGGTTTGTGTGTGTAGGCTATACGAGAGAAAGATAAAATGCCAGTATTTAATTGAGACTTGAGATTAAATAAACTGCTTAAGTAGGCTATTGTAGATCTTGTAGAATTAATTTTCACATGCAGTTACACATTGTCGGTAAAAGGAACACTCCGACTTTTTGGGACTTTAGCCTATTCACCTTATCCCCCAGAGTTCGAAGCACTGCTACTTGGGCGGAGTGATAACCGCAGCACCTGAGACGCGCTGTGGTGAGGAGCAGAGAGCGCGTCTCAGGTGCTGCGGTTATCACTCCGCCCAAGTAGCAGTGCTTCGCCTTCAGAGAATATAGTTCCCAGTATTTATACGGTTAAAATATGTCTGTGTCTCATGTGACTTTGTTTTTTGTACACTCTGTGACTATACAAATCACAACATGTAAATAGGAAAATGTTTGCGTTATTTTGTCACTTATTTGGATTAGTATGCTAGCTGCAACCATTTACATGCAGTCTTTGTGCTAAGCTAGAATAGCGGTGGGTGCGTCAAACAGACTTATAGCACGCACGGACGGATGAAAAAGGTATGTATGGACTTATCTAACTCTGGGGGATAAGGTGAATAGGCTAAAGTCCCAAAAAGTCGGAGTGTTCCTTTAAAAACAAGAAAGTGGCTGGTAAAAACATTGAGTGGCTGGTAGATTTTGAAATCCATCAGCCACAGTGGCCGGTGGACAAAAAAGTTAATTTTCATCCCTGTTGCACGCCAATGTGTATTGGCTTGTTCAGCTTCACTCGAAGTAGATTGGCCTCTCTAGCGAGATTCCTATTGGTCAGTCATGACCTACGTCTCCGTTACCATATGTAACCAAGACGTTCCACTGAAATTTGTATTTTTTAAATATATATATATAATTTAACCCAGACTCTTAATATATTTATATAATGTGTAATCATTATGTAGCTATTTCTAATTTAACCATTACGGGGTTTTTTTTCTTTCAGATTCTGATGCTTTGTTTTAGACCATTTGGGTGTTTGCAAACACCATGATGTGTTTTGTGGGCGGAGCTTACCTGGTGGAAGAAAATAACAGTTCTAGTAGCAGTCTATGGAAGCCACGGAAACAAATTCTAACTTTTTCCCTCACAATTCTGAGTTTATATCTCAATTCTTAAAAGAAAAATCTGAATGGATATTCTGCCTTTTTCCTCAGAATAGCAAGTTTATATCCCGCAATTCTGACTTTTTTTCTCTGAATTGTGATGCAAACTTTCAATACCGAGAAAATCACAATTGTGAGAGAATTTTTTTTTTATAAGTTTAAATGTTATTTATGTAAAACGTTACAGGTTTAAAAATTATTTAATGCTGTTACTGTAGGGCTAAAAGGCCCCCTATGAACTTCATATGTGAATATAATGTAGATCTGTTGTGAAAAATTCAGACTTTTTCCACAATTGCATGTTTATATATATATAAATTCTGAGAAAAATTCTGAATTGAAGAATTTTCAATTAGGAGAAAAAAAGTCAGAATTGCATGACATGAACTCACAATTCTAGGAAAAAGGGCAAAATATTGAGACTACATCTAGCCATTTTTGTTCTTAGAGTTGCGAGAGTAAATTCTCAATTACCTTTTTTATTATTTTATTCCATGGCTTCCATAGACTGCTACTAACTGTCATTTTCTGCCACCAGGTAGGCTCTGTCCAGAAAACAGGTCTTTTACATGTCTATTTTGCTTTTGGTCTCTACATGGTCAATTTTGCTATTGTTGAAAAGACAATGTCTAATGTTGTTGTTTTTCTCCACAGGTGTCTGTCTCCAAGAACAGCAATTTTTTAGATTAAAGCTCAAAAACATTTCTATGGAGGTTTGAACTGTAATACAGGAAGTAACTGTAAATGTCACACAGGTGCCAATGTGCTCTTTATAGACAATCACAACCAGCAAAAGTTTTTTTTTTATTTTTATTTATTTTTACTGTTTACATTTATACTCTGACACAGGGAGTTGTGTTTGATTATTTCAATTAATACAGGGATTCTCAACCAATTATGCTTTTAAATAAAAAACTTGTATAATAGGACTTATGTGTCTTATAATATAGTTAGATTCTTAATTGTAATAATGTAATTCACAATTGTGTGTACTGTATGTGGACTAAAACTGGAATGTTATTTAACGTCCTTTAAAGTGAAGCATGTTCATCAAATATATCAGTCTCATAGGGAAATGTGTGTTGTGGTAAACATTACAAGTGACGTTCACTAGAGTTAAAATAAACATTGGGTGGACATGGTGAGACATTATTTTGTTGTTTGCACCACATCAATCAATAAGGAAATATCAGGGTTACTAATGACCTGACTGGGGTCATTAGTAACTCAACCTAAGTAATTCAACCTAACCATGGAATTATCTTTACTCGAATAAAATATTAAGTTATTTCTTTCTCTTAGTTGCCATAGAATTACAATTTGCTACACACCCCTCTGCTCTTTTGTGATACCATCACAAGAGGCCACTGCAGTACTGACTTACCATATAATGACTGCTGTTCAAACTAGATAGAGTATTTCACAACTGTAGTTTGAGGAAAAAAAAGAATAGCATTTGTATGATTTAGGCCAAATAAAAGCATGATGTTGTCTGTTGACTAAATAAAGAGGAAGCTGTGATAATATCCTTGTCTGATTACTATTCCCAACACTATTTGTAAATTCCTCACAGTGCGCTATTACAGGTAGGTTAACGCTGCATGGAATTAGATTTAAGAAAAATTGTAACTACGCGTCGAGGCGACGCAGACCGCAAGGACTGTGATTGGTCAGATTCAACGGGATGCAACGCAATCTGACGCAGAACCATAAAACGGCCACAACGCCGTAGGAGTGACGGCGTAGCTACGCCGTGGAGTTGACGCAGAAGCATAATGAGGCCTTTAAGACACTCAACTGATCTAAGTAATATAGAAGCTTGTGAGTCATTTTGAACTGAATACTAAGATGAATCCAGAGTGTTTATGCCCTCAACTTAAATTTTTTTTTTTCTAAAAAGTCAGTTGGCACACACTAAGAAGCCCTGTGGAAACAGAGGTCAACTGACAAGTCTGAATACTGTTCAAGCTGAAACACAGGTCATCCCATATGCTTTTAACTCTACAGGATCTACAGAGGAATTTGGGGAGTAGTTTTGCAGGAACTTCAGGAAGCACCACGCAAGAATCGCGTAAATTCTCTCTGAGGTTGACCAGACCTTGTTATTCTGTAAAGGTCATACCATTTATCAGAGTCAATCAACCTTGTTCACCACCACCTATTTTCTAGGGTGTTGACTGAGTCAAAATCAGGGTATTTTAAGAGCATGAGTGTTTCATAATCAAGTTGTTGGGTGTTATAACACCATTTTATAACATTACAATTTAAGTGACTAGTTCCTTTTCTACTTTGTACACTTGGATACATTTCAGAAATTTGAAAGCTCTGAATGTCCTTGCTTTATTAAAATTTAAAGGGAGACCTGAACATTTGAAAGATCCAAATACAATTGTCCTCACAGATATACACTACCGGTCAAAAGTTTTTGATCAGTAAGATTTTTTATGTTTTTAAATGAAGTCTCTTCTGCTCACCAAGGCTGCTTTATTTGATGAAAAAAAAAAAGACAAACAGTAATATTGTGAAATATTATGACAATTTAAAATGACTGTTTTCTATTTTAATATATTTTTAAAATGTAATTTGAAAGCTGAATTTTCAACATCATTACTCCAGTTTTCAATGTCACATGATCCTTCAGAAATCATTCTAATATGCTGATTTTATGCTCAAAAAACATAAATGATTATTTTCAATGTTGAAAACAGTCGTGTACCATTTTCCCCCCCAAAATTCTATGGTGAATAGAAAGTTCAAAAGAACAGCATTTATTTAAAATGTAATCTTTTCTAACATTATAAATGTTTTTACTGTAACTTTTGATCAATTTAACTCATCCTTGATGAATAAAAGTATTTTCTAATTTCTTTCCCCAAAAATAAAAAATAAATTCTTACTGACCCCAAACTTTTGAATGGTAGTGATTAATGTTACAAAAGCTTTCCATTTCAGATCAATTCTGTTCTTTTGAACTTTCTATTCATCAAAGAATCCTGAAATAAAAATGTAAAAAACTGTTTTCAACATGTTTCTTGAGCATCATATTATAATAATTTCTGTAGGATCATGTGACACTGAAGACTGGAGTAATGATGCTGTAAATTCAGCTTTGATCACAGGAATAAATTACACTTCACTATATATTCACATAGAAAACCGCTGTTTTAAATTGTAATAATATTTCACAATATTACTGGGTTTTTTTGTATTTTTTATCAAATAATTGCAGCCTCGGTGAGCAGAAGAGACTTAATTTAAAAACATAAAAAATCTTACTGATCTAAAACTTTTGACCAGTAGTGTATAGTTTAAGTTAACAACACATCTAAAAAAAAAAAAAAAAAAAAAAAAAACACACACATCAGACCCCTGGCAGTGTAATTTAATCTAGATTTATTCATAGTTCATTCCTGTGTATATGTTTTCATCGCTTCTCAGGCCCTATGGTTTTGAGCAATCTAAATCTTAAATGCAAACTTTGATTACTTTAGTCAAGTCAAGTCACCTTTATTTATATAGCGCTTTTTACAATACAAATTGTTTCAAAGCAGCTTTACAGAGATAACAGAAAAACAATGTTGTAATAGTATTGTTAAATTCAAAATTAAATGTTAAATGTCCCCAACTAAGCAAGCCAAAAGCCAATGGCGACAAAGGCGAAGAGAGGCGAAAAAGGCAACAGTGGCAAGGAACCAAAACTCCATCAGGTGACAGAATGGAGAAAAAAAACCTTGGGAGAACCCAGGCTCAGTCAGGGGGCCAGTCCTCCTTTGGCCAATGAACGAACAGTGTATGATTATGAGTTAGGCAGCATAATGTCAGGAGTCAGATGTGATCAGAACTTTCATGATATTTATCCAGTTCATCTGGTTGGGGTTGGGTCATCCGGCCGGTGAGGAGATGGGTGTGTTGAGGTGTCCATGGGCCTTCACTGTGTTGATGGGCCTGGCTCATCAGGGATGCGTTGTCGTTGTGTCCATGTGATGGTCCTTCCTCAGATCTGGATATGGCCTGGATCCGGCGGTTCGCGGTAAACCTCGGGATAAACAGAGACTAATATTAGCGTAGACGCCATCCTTCTTATGATGTACAAAGTACATCAGGAATTATTGGAAGTGTTCCCGGTTCCGGCTGATCTAAACTATGCAGCCTAACATTGAATTATAGAAATCTATAATGTGTTATGTGTATGCTAAGCCAAAGAGATGTGTTTTTAGTCTAGATTTAAACTGACAGACTGTATCTGCTTCCCGGACTGTGTTAGGAAGATTATTCCAAAGTTTTGGTGCTAAATAGGAAAAGGATCTACCGCCAGCAGTCGATTTTGATATTCTAGGTATAATCAACTGGCCAGAATTTTGAGATCGCAATAGACGTGAAGGACTATAATGCATTAAGAGCTCGCTCAAGTACTGGGGAGCTAAACCATTTAGTGCTTTGTAAGTAATCAGCAATATTTTAAAATTTATACGATGTTTAATAGGCAGCCAATGCAGTGTTGACAGAACCGGGCTAATATGGTCATACTTCCTGGTTCTGGTAAGAACTCTAGCGGCTGCGTTTTGAACTAGCTGTAGTTTGTTTATTAAGCGTGCAGGGCAACCACCCAGAAGAGCATTACAATAATCTAGCCTTGATGTCATGAATGCATGAACTAATTGTTCCGCATTTGTCAGTGAGAGCATATGACGTAATTTAGATATATTTTTAAGATGGAAAAATGCGGTTTTACAGAGCCTTGTGGTACGCCATACTGAACTTGTGATCGATAAGACATCTCTTCATTTACTGCTACAAACTGAAAACGGTCAGATAAGTATGATTTAAACCATGCTAGTGCAATTCCACTAACGCCAACATAGTTTTCTAGTCTATTTAAAAGAATGTTGTGGTCGATAGTATCAAATGCAGCACTAAGATCAAGTAACACTAATAGAGAGATACAACCACGATCGGATGATAAGAGCAAATCATTTGTGACTTTAATGAGAGCAGTCTCAGTACTATGGTACGGTCTAAATCCGGACTGAAAATCCTCGCAGATATTATTTCTTTCTAAAAAGGAACACAGTTGTGATGATACTGCTTTTTCTAGTATCTTTGACAGAAAAGGCAGATTCGAGATTGGCCTGTAATTGACTAATTCTGTAGGATCAAGTTGCGGTTTTTTAACAAGCGGTTTAATCATAGCCAACTTAAAGGTTTTTGGTACGTATCCTAGAGACAAAGATGAATTAATGATATTTAGAAGAGGATCTATGACCTCTGGAAGCATCTCTTTCAGTAGCTTAGTCGGTATAGGGTCTAGCATACAAGTTGTCGATTTAGATGAATTAACAAGTTTGCAAAATTCTTCCTCTCCTATAGCAACAAATGAATCAAAATGTTCCTCACGGAGACTACAATGCACTCCCTGATGCGCTACTGTAGTAGACGGTTGCATAGTTATAATTTTGTCCCTGATATTATAGATCTTATAAGTGAAGAAGTTCATAAAGTCATTACTGCTGTGTTTCTTGGAAACTTCTGGGCTTGAAGCTTTCTTTTTCGTTAGTTTAGCCACTTGTTCAAATAAATACCTAGGATTATGTTTATTTTCTTCTAATAGGGTTGAAAAATAATCCGTTCTAGCATCTTTTAATGCCTCTCTGTAAGCAATCGAGCTCTCCTTCCATGAAATCCGAAATACCTCTAGTTTTGTTTTCTTCCAGTTTCGCTCCATTTTTCTGGCTGCTCTCTTAAGGGCCCGGGTGTGCTCGTTGTACCACGGCGTTGGACTATTTTCTTTAATCTTCTTTAAGCGCAACGGAGCAACTATGTCTAAAGTGCTGGAAAAGAGAGATTTAAACGTTTCTGTTGCAATATCAAGTTCTTCTAAGCTATCCGGGATGCTGAGATGATGAAACTGATTAGGAAGATTATTAATAAAGCCATCTTTAGTGGCAGAAGTGATAGGTCTAACATATTTATAACACGGAGTCGGCTTTGCAGCCTTGGCTAAATGTAATTTACACGAGACTAGATAATGATCTGAGATGTCGTCGCTCTGCTGCAGAATTTCAACGGCATCAACATCTATTCCATGAGATAATATTAGATCTAGAGTATGGTTACGACAATGAGTAGGTTCTAACACGTGTTGTCTCACTCCAATTGAGTTTATAATGTCTTTAAATGCCAATCCCAATGCATCTTTTTCATTATCTACATGTATATTAAAATCACCAACAATTAGGACTTTATCGGCAGCCAATACTAATTCTGATAGAAAGTCAGCAAATTCTTTGATAAAATCTTTATGGTGCCCTGGTGGCCTGTATACAGTAGCCAGCAGAATTTTCAAATGTGATTTATCGTTTACACTATGTATTTTTACATTAAGCACCAACACTTCAAAAGAAGTATATTTAAAACTAGATTTCTTAGTGGTTTTGAAAATATTACTATAAATTACAGCAACACCTCCCCCTTTGCCTTTCGGACGAGGCTCATGTTTATAACAGTAATCTTGCGGAGTGGACTCATTTAAAGTAATGTAATCGTTTGGTTTTAGCCAGGTTTCTGTCAAACACAGCACATCTAGGTTATAGTCTGTAATCTTATCATTAACTATGAGCGCTTTTGAATTAAGGGATCGAATATTCAACAACCCAAGCTTTATCGTTTGCTCATCTGTATTATATCTGTTTTTTATTTTTTGAACATCAATTAAACTTTTAACCTTAGAAAGGTTTGGCAGTTTTTTGGATTTCCAAATTCGGGGAACAGACACAGTCTCTATATGATGATATCTAGGTGAAAGAGCCTCTATGTGATGGGATTTATCTGACCTTGGTGACGCGAGGCCGCTAGCAGACGGTCGGTTTAGCCAGTCTGTCTGCTTCCTGACCTGAGCCCCAGATTGTCATGTTTTATCTCTAAGACTATGAGCCAAATTACTAGAGAGAAGAGCAGCACCATCCCAGGAGGGATGAATACCATCTCTTTTCAACAGGTCAGGTTTGCCCCAAAAACTTTTGTCTATGAATTCTATATTATTTTGCGGACACCAATTAGACAACCAGCCATTGAGTGAACACAATCTACTAACTATCTCATCACTCCTTCGAACAGGAAGGGGGCCAGAGCAAATTACAGTGCCTGACATCGTACTTGCCAGTTCAAACACCTCTTTAATATTAATTTTGGTGATCTCCGACTGGCGAAGTCGAACATCATTTGTGCCGACGTGAATAACAATCTTAGAGAATTTACGATTAGCATTAGCCAGCACTTTTACATTTGCTTTGATGTCAGGCGCTCTGGCTCCCGGCAAACATGTGACTATGGTGGCTGGTGTCTCTATTTTCACGTTCCGTGTAATAGAATCGCCAATTACCAGGGCATAATCAACATAATTCTCAGTGGGTGTTTCACTGAGTGGGGCAAATCGATTTGTTATGGTAATCGGAACAGAAGAGTGGTTTTTTGATCCGCGACTAGAGCGATCTCTCACAGTTACCCATCTGCCTGGCTGCACAGGCAATAACTCAGCCGGAACCGAATCATGTAAATGATTCACTATGCTAGGCGCATCCAAAATAGTATCTAAGGCTCGAGCACACTTACTATCCTCAATTAAAGTTTGGATGCGTGTCTCTAATTCTGAAATCTTCTCCGTCAGCCTGACTGTCTCCTTGCATTTATCACATATAAACCCTATATTGCCGACGGGGAAGGCTATGGTAAACATGTGGCATGAGGTGCAGGTGACAATAACAGCACAAGACATTACTCACCGTGTTTGTTGACTGATTCTTACTCACCTGGGCTTTTTATGAACTCAGAGGCGCGGGCGCGCACGAGAAAAATAAATAAATAACTAAGCGCACGGGCGAAGCGTTAACAGGCTAACGTTATACAAGCGTGTTGTGCTAACAATAACGGAAGCTAGCGATGTTATGTTAGTCTGAGATGTTAGGTAAACTGTATTAGTAGTATAAACACTAGAAATGATCGTAAATTTATGGTTCAAAACAGAGAGAAATACGAGGCTTTAGATGGAGCTTACAGCCTCGGAGCAAACACACTCACACACAGCAGGCAGCGAGGCAGACAGGAGCAAGACAGGAGCAATCGAAGGACTTTAAACATCACACAGTGAAATTGAAGGCTGCCTTTCTTATTTCCCCATAAAAAAAAATTGTCATTCTCATTAAAAAAATGAATCACTTTCCAGTGGTTGTGTTACACCTGTAGAGATTAGTATTAATATGGTAAACTCCTTCATTTAGATCGAAATATCTAAAAAAAAAAATGTATATAATAATTAAACTGGACAAATAAGAGTGCATGTAAAAAATAAAAAATAAAATGTTGGACCATCTAAGGAGTCACATATTGTTAAATTATTTTAAAGTATTATAAAAGTATTGATTTTAGATTGGGAGGAAATTCTTATTAATCATCTGTCCATTAAATTGGACCGCATGCATCTCTAGTTCAGCTACAAATCATACTATTACTGTGACTTGTTCTTGAAAATACTTAATCAGCAGTAACTTTTTGGGTTGTAAATACATTTATTTGTGTTTTAAGAATGTAATTTGCCAAATCTGATTATGCATGTTACTTGTAATGTGTTAATTTACTCGTTACATCAAAAAAGTAATCTGATTACAAAATGCGCATTACATGCAATGTGTTACCCTAACACTGCTAATTTCAGATGAGATTGAAAACACCTAATCACTACTTTCTTTCCACAGTCTGAAAACATAAATTGATCAATGTAGATTTCAGTCCTCATGCTCAGAGGGGAGAGAATTCTGTAGACATTTGTCTATTTTGAACATAATCAGTTAATAAGCATGAGCATTGTATACATAGTCAGAGTTGGGTTTCCACAGAGTTGTACCTCCACCAGAACTTTGATGGAATAAAATCCTCATGTTCAAATATCAAAGACATGCAACGTTTAACTTGGATGAAGTTCTTCTGCATCAGCAGGGTCAAACAGGAACAAACTCAATTGTGTGTTCAAAAATTTAAGCTATGTTGTATTTTTTGTATAGCCTATGTTTCACATGATTTTTTTTTTCTTTTCTTTTTTTCATTGGTTTGTTAAATACATATAGTTTTACTGCATTATGCTTAATACATTATTTCTTAAGTTAAAGGTTGTATTGATCAGTCATTTCAGGCCCAAAAAAGGCTGAAACATGGCGTCCAAAAAACGCGTCTCTGTATGCAGTGTAGGCTCTGAGATCTGTACACAAAAACAAATGGGTATACCACCACTCAAAACCAAAATAAACAGTGTTCCATCCAATCACCGGGTGTTGCCGACTTCGCGTCCAGCCGTGCACGAGCTCAAAACCTCACAACACCCGCCCCTGTCGGTGATTGGTTGAAACACTGTTTATTTTGGTTTTGAGTGGTAGTTGTACCCATTTGTTTTTGTGTGCAGATCTCAAAGCCTAGGCTGCCTACAGAGACGCGGTTTTTTGACGGCATGCTTATGGGGAGGGCAGCTAGCGGATCGTTAGGAAAGATTAGATGAATGTGATCATTTATGTTTCAGTCTTTTTTGGGCCTGAAATGACTGATACAACCTTTAAAACCAAAAATGCATATTGTTCACTCAAGTGGACATCTGAAAATCTCTGAAAAATGTGTAAAAAAAAATAAAATAAAAAAGTTCAGATATTGTTTTGTTTTTGTTTTTTGCGCTAAAAGCAATAAAACCATAGGGGGAAAAAATCCTTACTGAGGTTGTCAATGTCCATGCATGAAAAGGTTAAAGGGATAGAACACACAAAAATGAAAATTCTGTCATTATATTGTTTCTGACCTGTATGACTTTCTTCTGCTTAGCAACAATATTTGAATGAATGTTTCAGCTGGTTTGAATGAAATTCAGTGGGGTCCAAAACAACATTAGACCACACTGACTTTTATTGTAGGCCTATAGTTTTTTTTTTTTTTTTTACATTTCATTTTGTGAAAGAAAGTCAAACAGGTTTGGAATGACATGAGGGTGAGTAAATTATATGAAGGTATTTTTGGTGCAAAACTACGGTGGCCCAGTAGTGCACAACACAACATAATTTAAAAAGCAAACATAAGTTCACAACACAACGAAATTAAGCCACAACACAACGAAATGAATCCACAACACAACGTAAATGAGGGACAACACAACGGAAAATGTACAACACAACGAAATAAAGCCACAACACAACGGAAATGCTTCTGATCACTAGACGGCTCTCGGGTCGCGATAAAGTTAGTTTTCCATTAGTTTACCACAGCGCATGATCCCCAAGGGAACGTCTACCAATTCCTTCAAGTTGTTAAAACGTTTAATTTGTATTAATATGTATTAATTAAAATTACTTTTAACATTCAAAAACAGACATGTTCCAAATCCAAAGCTTAATTGGTTGTATTGGTAGTAGACTAACTTAATACAGCTGACTTTTTTCCCAATAGGTACGTCCCTTCCCTTCATGTATTTACAGTAAACAATTATTTTTTAGGAAATTTCTGTATTAATAAACGTGTTTTTTTCTTTTATCATGTTTCAAAGGTTGTAGTTTCCATCAACCAAACTGACTTACAACAGCTGAAATTGTGCCAGTAGCTCCCTGTATGCACGGTACACAATTTGTTTTTTATAAAGCTTGTGGTAGGTTCCTAGTGACCAGACTGACTTATTACAGGTGAAATTGTGCCAATACCTTCCTGTAATTCTGCAATTCACCCAATGTTTTTTTATTTATTTATCAAATTAATATTATAATAAATTATACGTTTTAATGGTGGAATTGCCAGACGTTCCCTTAGGGTAGCGCGTCAAAGCATTTTTGAATATAAATACACAGCTATAATTCATATAGGTGATTTTGAAGTATATTGTATGTCTGTATACAATGGTTATTGTTAAAACTAATCGTGGTGTGGATATATTAAGACTGCCCACTCTATAGAACAATGGCAAGGAAAACGTCTCGGTTACGTATGTAACCCTCGTTCCCCGAGTGGGGAACGGAGACGTTCCGTCGGATGACGACGATTGGGGTTTCGCTTAGAAGCCTATCATCTTCGAGTATTACAAAACGAGCCAATGGCAAGAAAATGCCATGGGTCTGCGGAATTTGCATAGCGTAACTCCGCCCCACGCTGTCGGTATATAAGGAAGTACGCTGGCATAACGCAGTCATGTTTTCCTGCTGAGGAGCCGAGACTGAACTCGGGCATTTCCAGCGGAACAGCGGAAGTGGCCATAAGACGGAACGTCTCCGTTCCCCACTCGGGGAACGAGGGTTACATACGTAACCGAGACGTTCCCCATCGTTGTCACTCCGAGTTCCGTCGGATGACGACGATTGGGGTTACCAGTCTAATCCCGCCACCTTCACAGCTGTCTTCCAGTGCCCTGCGTAAATCTGAGATCCCTGCCGTGAAAACTTAGCACGGACGAAGGACTCCTATTTAGCACAGGAATACCAAGGTACACTGGGAAGCATATCTCAGTAGAAGTATGCAAACACACTGCCTGCCCGAAGGGAGGACTTACAGAATACACATATGACCCGGAGGGATGCATATGGAAGAACACTGGAGTGTCCAGCCCGCAGGGTGGAATCTTTCAACTCCAGGGTGGCAAGGTGGCTTGCCGAGGGAAAGACACATGCTCAGAGAGTCTTACAGTGGAAATACACATGTGGGGGTCGCCAGGGGGGAACCATGCACATGGGGCACCTGGCCAACACGAAAGCTGCCAGCGGCATAACTCTGGTGTTGACGTCAACAGCGCTGGAGGAACTCAGGGTTTCTCGGGGAAACTCACCTGAGGAGAATATCGCACTGATCCAGTCCGTGGAGTGGAATGGCGAGCAAGCGAAGACACCTGAGCCGATCCTAGCACTGGCTAGTTGAAGCGAGTACATGGGAGGATACTGGCTCCACTCGGAGATTATAGAATCTTGCGAATGTGTTGGGTGGTGCCCAGCCTGCAGCTCTGCAGATGTCTGCCAGCGAGGCGCCATGCGCTAGAGCCCAAGAGGAAGCAACACTCCGTGTTGGGTCTGCCTCCTCCGGGGGCAGCGCATGCAGGTTCACTACCTGGTCTCGAAAAGGAGTGGTAGGAACCTTGGGCACGTATCCAGGCCGGGGTCTCAGGATCACGTGAGAGTTAGCCGGCCCGAACTCCAGGCACGCTTCGTCTACTGAAAATGCCTGCAGGTCACCTACCCTCTTCACAGAGGCCAGTGCAATCAGGAGCACTGTCTTCATTGACAGGAACTTAAGCTCCACTGATTGCAGAGGCTCAAAGGGAGCACTCTTCAGGGCAGTTAAGACCACTGAGAAGTCCCAAGAGGGTACGAGAGAAGAGCGAGGAGGATTCAGTCTCCTTGCGCGCCTCAGAAACCTGATGACCAGGTCATGCTTCCCGATGGATTTACCATCAATAAGGACATGATGGGCGGCAATGGCGGCCACATAGACTTTTAGAGTGGAGGGAGACAGCCTTCTCTCCAACCCATTTTGAAGGAATGAAAGCACAACACTGATAGGGCAAGTACTGGGGTCTTCTCGGTGAGAAGAGCACCAGGAGACGAAGAGGTTCCACTTCAACTCGTAGAGGTGTCTCGTGGACGACGCTCTCGAGGAAGTGATGGTAGCCACCACCGCTGGTGCCAAAGGGTGCCCCGTCTCTGAGAAAGGAGGTCCTCTCTCAGAGGGATTAGCCAGGGAGGGGCTGAAGCGAGGAGCATGAGGTCTGAAAACCAAGTCCGGGTGGGCCAATGGGGCGCAACCAGAAGAACCTGCTCGTCGTCCTCCCTGATCTTGCACAGGGTCTGTGCGAGAAGGCTCACTGGGGGAAACGCATACTTGCGGAGGCCCCGCGGCCAGCTGTGCGCCAGTGCGTCCGTGCCGAGCGTGCCCTAGGACAGGGAGAAAAACAGAGGGCAATGGGAAGAGTCGTGGGAGGCAAACAGATCTACCTGTGCGTCGCCAAACCATTCCCAAATCAGCTGGACCGTCTGGGGATGGAGTCGCCATTCTCCAGAGAGAGGCTGAATCCGTGAGAACTCGTCGGCTGCACGGTTCAGGTCTCCGGGAATGTGGATAGGACGAAGCGACCTCAGATGCTTCTGACTCCATAGGAGGAGGTGGCGAGCGAGTTGTGACATACGGCGAGAGCGTAGACCACCCTGATGGTTGATGTACGCTACGGTCGCGGTATTGTCCGTCCGGACCAGTACATGTTGGTCTTTGAGCATGGCTCGAAAGCGACGCAGAGCCAAATGTACCGCCAACAACTCGAGGCAATTGACATGCCATAGGCGCTGGGGTCCTGTCCAGGAGCCCACGGCAGCATGTCCATTGCACATGGCCCCCCAACCCGTGGCTGAGGCATCCGTTGACACAACAACATGCCTGGAAACTTGAACTAGGGGCACTCCGGCCCGTAGAAGGTTGAGGTCTGACCACGGGGAGAAGGTTTGACGACAGGCCGGGGTAACTGGTACCCGGAGCCAGCCCAAGTGCCATGCCCACCTCGGGACTCGGTCTGATACGGATCTGATACGGATCCTGGACATGCAGGTGCTCGCTGTTCCAGAGCCGGAGCCGGTGTCCGTTCCTGAGCCGGTGTCCACTGTTCCTCAGCCCGAGCCGGTGTCTGCAGTTCCAGAGCCGGAGCCAGTGTCTGTCGTCCCAGAGCCGGAGCCAGTGTCTGTTCCAGAGCCAGAGACAGTTCAGGAGATACCCATTCTCGCAGCCGGGGGAATACCGAGCAACTATCTGGAGCGTCTGGCATGGATCCTGGAGAAACCCTTCAGACCTTTTGTGTCCCTGGTTCCAGAGGCGGAACCAGTGTCTGTTCCAGAGCCAGAGCAAGTGTCTGTTCCAGAGCCAGAGCAAGTGCCTGTTCCAGAGCCGGAGCCGGAGCCAGTGTCTGCTGTTCCGGAGCCGGAGCCAGTGTCTGCTGTTCCGGAGCCGGAGCCAGTGTCTGCTGTTCCGGAGCCGGAGCCAGTGTCTGCTGTTCCGGAGCCGGAGCCAGTGTCTGCTGTTCCGGAGACAGAGCCAGTGTCTGCTGTTCCGGAGCCGGAGCCAGTGTCTGCTGTTCCGGAGCCGGAGCCAGTGTCTGCTGTTCCGGAGCCGGAGCCAGTGTCTGCTGTTCCGGAGCCGGAGCCAGTGTCTGCTGTTCCGGAGCCGGAGCCAGTGTCTGCTGTTCCGGAGCCGGAGCCAGTGTCTGCTGTTCCGGAGCCAGAGCCAGTGTCTGCTGTTCCGGAGCCGGAGCCAGTGTCTGCTGTTCCGGAGCCGGAGCCAGTGTCTGCTGTTCCGGAGCCGGAGCCAGTGTCTGCTGTTCCGGAGCCGGAGCCAGTGTCTGCTGTTCCTGAACCGGAGCCAGTGTCTGCTGTTCCAGAGCCGGAGCCAGTGTCTGCTGTTCCAGAGCTGTGTTTATGTTTGTGGTCACCTGATGGAGTTTTTGGACACCATTAGGTCACTTGATGGAGTTTTTCGGTTCCTTGCCACTGTTGCCTTTGGCTTGCTCAGTTGGTGATTTTCAAATATTTAAATTAATTAACCAATCATTAATTAACCATTGATCAGCCCTACCAAACGTGGAGGTTGAACATTGTTATGTTGTTTTGATTGATACTGTGAAGCTGCTTTGGTGCAATCTGTGTTGTGAAAAGCGCTATATAAATATACTTGACTTGACTATCTATGAGTGAAACTGTCACTTGAATGCGAAAAACAGTGTGAGATTCGTCGCAGCAGATTCAAGCATTTGTAGTTACATACTTGTTTTTGTACTAGAAAAATATATAAGACAATTTGTGAGAAAATATTCTACAAGTGTGCTCTCACTAGATTAATTCACATACTGATTTGCGGATGAGCAAAATTTCTCTGTGACTTCACATTTTTTGATGCAGGTGTGTAAATGCGTTTTGCACCATATTCACTTCAGCAACTGTAGCAAAAATGTGAGCGTACGAGTTTCTTAATTTGTGATTTGTAGAATAGGATTTGTCCACCTGCAATGGACCTGCAAATCTGAGGTGTATGTGTTGTGTTGTGTTTGTGGAAGAGAAAAAAAGTCTACAAGTTTGCAACTCTTAAAACATTTCTCTCTGTGACTTCAAATTTAGGCCTACTGATATTTTTTGCACCAAAAATACCTTCATAAAATTATGCCAGATTTATTATTATTATTATTTATTTATTTAGAAATTATACCTTTGAGAAAAAGTGGGCTTAGCTGGTTACAACTTCCGCTCACCTTGAAAAGCAGCAAATGATGAATTACTCTACCGTATCCCATTCTTTTCAAAATATTAATTCTCTGGCATATAAAATGCATTAGATTACATTCTCATCATCCTTCCTCAAAGTCTTCAGATGCTGTTATACTTATATAAAGTTAATTGTACTTGTATACGTCGACACTTTTAGTTTGCAATTTTGCGCTCATTATATAAAGCCCTTTATGTTATAGCCACATTAAAATGAACCCCAGCACAAAAGGAAATCATAATCAAATAAAGATTCCCACTGATTTGAATGCCAGTTATACTGTGTGGCTATATCTCGAAAACAGACAATTTTCATCTATTAAATGATTACTCACTAATGATGCAATTAATTCTATGCACCAGTGACTTGGCTTTCAAGGAAACAATTTCCAGTAATGTCCGATTGTCATATTTGTGGCAGAAGTATTCTCACATCTCACAGCATACATCACATACTGCATTTCCCTTCAAAACTCATCATCAACTGTCATGTAACTTTCAACTTTAAAAAGTGATTCAAATAGAGGAGAACTGTTGAGCATAGCATCAGATATCATTATGTCGCAGTCTTCTCTCTTTGCTATCTATTCGAAAGCTGGGCCGATCATCCACACGTGGATCCTCCGTGCAGCATACATACTGTTTCCAGATCTTAATGAAGGCATTCCGGAATTTTGTAATGCGGAATGCGTAAACAATTGGATTGACAGCAGAGTTACCATGACTTAGCAAGATAGCCACATAGAGAAGGCACGTGGAATTGTCACAACTAGGACAGAAGAGAGTGATGCAATTCAGGATATGCAATGGCAACCAGCTAACAGCGAACAGGAAGAGCACTAGTGCAAGAGACTTTGCCAGCTTGAGTTCTTTCCCGTAATATCGAGTGGGGTCAGTCTGGTTGGCAGTGACCTTCTTGTTTAGCTGCTTGTGGATTATGTAGAAGATCTCAGTGTAGATGAGCAACATGAGGACGAGAGGTGGCAGTACCCAGCCGAAGAAGTTGAAATAGACCATGTACTCCATACTGATGACATTCTCAAACTCACAGGTTACGAGAAGGTCAGCTCCTACAGTGCCGTTGGTTTGTTGTAGCTTCTCCAGATTGTTCCATCCCAACATGGGTGTCAGACCGACTACGATGGCCACCATCCAGCACACCACCACAGCAGTGCCTGCACGCTTTGGTGTCACCACTCTTTTATAGCTGTGAAAAAAATAAAATAAAATTAAAACAAACAAACGGCCTTGATTCCGGAAGTATTTTTCCCATAGAGATTTTTAGAGAAGCCCTGAGAGTTGTAAGCCATGAACCAAACTAACCAGCTATAAGGTTGTTGAATGAAAACATTACAAACCTTAATTTGAAGCAAAAAAAAAGTATTAGAAAATCTGACAAAAAGACAAAGGCCAAGAGTTTTTGGCCCGCTGAATACCTTGGTCTAAATACATTGTGTACATAGTGTAGGGCCAACTAGGGATTAAGTAGTGGTCATGAACAAAGGCAGAGTTTATCTGAGTCAGGAGAGGGTCAACACCACTGCTAAAATACTACAAAAGGCTACTTATGCTAACCATTGTGATACATACATATATGTTAATGGAAATTATCAGAGACTGCTTGAAGAACTTAGACAAACCATATATGATTATAATCATGTATTTATTTGGTTTCATGTTTCATCTGCCGCCTCTGTGCCTTTGTTAATAGCTGACAAATGCATCTGCACATGTAACAAATGACATATACACCGGTGAACTCATACAACTCCTGTTTTCTATCCGTGAGCTCCGTCTTTTGTTGCTCTGGCTGAAATGATAACAGTTTCACGAGTTCACACTTATGTTGTGGAAATTTTTATTTTACATTGATCAGTGTTTGATTACTAGGTCATGTGTTTCTATTCATTCACTTACAATGGATAATGCAAAGGAATGCCATGTGATTTTGTTATTTGGGGACTTTCCCATTATATATGATTCCTTTGTTTTTCTTCCTAACATATGATAATGTCTGTGGAAAGTTACTGGGAAGGTAGGCCTGGGGGAAGATAGCCTTGGAAAGAACAGTATATAGATTGCTCTGCCCTGTCTTCAAATGTGTCACGCCCTCCACAGGGTAACTGCTGTGTTGGCGACTGGGCCTATTCTTGCAAGAATAAATACTTCTCTTTTATCAATTTGACTCTGAGTGTCTCTTACACAGTGATGATGGTAAATGGACCATTCATATAGCGCTTTCATAGACCCAATGGTCACCAAAGCGCTTTACATTTCTGCCTCTCATTCACCCATTCACTCACTCATTCACACACCGACGGCGGTGTCAGCCATGCAAGGTTAGGTATCTTGCTCATGGACACCTTGACACTTGGTCAGGTGGAACCGGGGATTGAACCACCAACCTTCCGATTTGTAGACAATCTACATGAACCACTAAGCCACTGCCGCCCCTTGATTGTTTAATTGTTTAATTGTTTAATTGTTTAATTGTTTTTTTGCCACAACAATTTGGTGTTTAGAATAGTGGGATTCCTTGGATGTGCCTTCTAGACCCGAGAGCGGACGGTGTTTGGCCACCTGGACTGAACAGTTCCAGCTCTACCTCATAAACTTGAGAGAGAGGGGCCGACCGCTATCGGGGCCAGGATAAGCTCCACTGGAATCAGAAAGTGGCAATAGAAAAAGACATCGCTGGTAAGAAACACGCCAAATTCATTTTATTTTGGGTATAAAACTGAGGGGAACTATACTGTCTGGGTCTTTTTCTGCGGTACGGGATACAATAATTTTCAGGGGGAAATTTAGGCCTGAGGAAAAATTTCCAGTCTGAAACTGAGTTCTCGTGCATGTGTTTTCAAAAGAACCACGCCTGGGTAATTAGGCAAAATTACACAGCACGAAGTGCGAACCCCTGCCCGATTTAGGGAGAGAAATCGGATCTGTCAGAGACGTCTGACAGATTACTAGACACGTGTCCAATTGTGGGAAATCTCAGAGAAAGCTTGCCAGATATGAGGAAATCTCAGAGAAAGCTTGCCAGATATGATACACCGGTATTCTGTCAAATGAGAAAACATTATGGGCAGAAATGTATGCAGGACATAGAAAAATTAATACAGCATCATGATTTTCCCAGAGAGGAAACACTGAGTGCTACCAGATTAAAAGTAGTGAAGGAATCAGTGGAACAGGGCAGTGAAAAGAAAACAGGTTGTTTTGGCTGCGTTCAACATGTGTGTAAAAAGTGTGAACAAACAGTAGATTGCTGGCATCAGGAAGCTGATAAGCGAAAACGAAAACAAATGCAGAAAGAATTAGCATGTAGGACTGAGAATGAAACGTGTGAAAGATCTGAATGTGTGTCAGCACCACCAGAAGAGACTAACAAAATGAGTGTTTGTGTTTCTCCACATGAAATGGTGATTGGGCCGGCGCCACCGGCGTATAATCATCACTATCCAGTAGCGGAGCTGAGAGCCCTGGAACTGAACCCCGACCTCGACTGCTCTCCACCCAGAAGACCAGCACAAGCGCAATCACCAGCACAACTACAACCACAAGCAAAAGGAGCTCCACTCGACTTTGACGATGAAGAAGAATCTACGGATGACAGCACTGAAGAGATCCCTGATCCAGACACTGGAAGGGCCGGCGGACAGAGACCGGTACCGACAAGATCAAAGCTGAAAGAAGAAAAGATCAGCTTCACGGTCCGGATGGCAGGTAACAAATTTTCAACTGAACTAATCACTTCTTGTCAAGAATTCAGTCCAACCACCCAGGATCTGAAACGGCTGCTAGCCGTGAAACTGGGGGCCATGAACCGGCACAAGGTGAGCGCACGGATGAGAGGACAAGGCGACGGGAACAAGAGACGGTGGAAGTGTGGCTTGTGTAACACTGATGATCATGAGTTCAGAAACTGCACAAAATGCATGAATTGAAAGAAGGGCGGACATTGGGCCAAGGAATGTCCGCAACAGCGGAGAGCACAGAGAAGAGGGTGGAAGAAAGGGTGATCAGCTGCTGACTACTACAGAACAGGAAAGTGAAAAAAAATGTTAAGCACACACTTACACAACACAAGCACATACATTGATTTACATACTGCTCTTTGCAATGAAGAAAAAAAGCTTGCAAACCTTTATGACAAATGCCAAGATATCCAATGTTAGCAGATGGAACATTATTTGATTTTCTTGCTGCCCGATTCTACTACACGACCATGTGACTTGCCATGTGTACCGAAGCTGACAGAAACAGTGTGTAACCAAGGTTACCAGGGAGTAACAGAGAATTTAATATTTTTTCATTGTTATTAATATAATAATATAATGATGGGAGAATTATTGAAAACTATTCAAAAGTAGTAACTTTATGAAAGAAAAATATTAATTTCATACTAAGGTATATTTTCATTTGGTAATACTGTGACCAATGGTGATGAGTTTTGAACTTGAGACGAGCCAATACGAGCCCAGAATCTGGCGCAGCGGAAAATTTGATTTCCGGGTTTCGCACGAGGTTTATGCGTGAAGTTAGAGGCAGCTCTCTCTCTCGTGCACGGATAGTTGATGAGCGCGGTGGCACGACGCTCCGGGAAGCAAATAAAGAAAATAATCTTCCAGATGAGTTCTGTCGATGGATTGATGTGAGTGAAATGACGCATTTTTATTTCCTCTTAGTTATGAGTGACGTTGGTATTGTTATGAGAGTGAAACGAACATTCAGTTGGTTAATATAAAAGTGTATGGTGATTTTCATATACTTAAATAGCATCAGAGTGTTGCTAAAGTGTTTATGGAGTGTATTTTTGATTAAAAAGGGTAAAGAGAACGATTTTAATGGGACGTGCTGTACCTGTACCAGTCTGGAATTTTCTGTGAGTTTAACGATCTCCTTGGTAAGTCAAACTGCTTTGAAATTGTTACAAATCAGACTGTTATTGTTGTATAAGAGGAAAAGCAAGAGAGTGATTTATCTGTGAGTTATTTATATCTATAAAAAAAATAGTTTAATGCTGTATTTGGTTAATAACAGCTAAACTGACAGTAAATTGGTTAATATATTAATCAGTACATTATGTTGTATCTTATGTACATTAAGTCACAAACCTTGCCTTTGTAAGAGAAATATTCTTTATTTGAAATGTGATTACAAATGTTCAAGTTATGGGTAAAATGTATGATTAATTTACTGTCATGAGTAAAAATGTTTATTGTATGTTACAATGAAGATATTAATGATACTTTCATGACCTTGTCTGTTCAAGGTCAGGTTTTTTTTTTCTGTTGTTCTGTCTTCCAAATTCACCGTGTATACTGGATTTGTCCCGGCCTTCTTCCTGTGGTTCTGATGAGGGTTTGGACTGGCGAGCCTCCCTTGAGTTTGTTCTTGGAACTTTCAATTGAGGAAATCAAGTAGGCCTATTTGCACTAATTTGAACTGCAACTGGTAGGGAAAAGAATACCTTTCCTCATCTTTTGTTTTTCTCGGATGGACATCTTTTTTCCATTACCCACAGATAAAGGACACTGTCGCTTTCTACAGTTTTTTTTGTTTAAGACACTCCCTTCACAAAGACTGAACATTCTGAATTGAATTGAACATTCTGAATATTTGTTGTGCAATTGGGTCACATATTGTTTATTTGGGGTTTACTTGTTGAAATCCAAAGAGAAAAAATGGTGATCTGAAGAAATATATATCTACATTTTATTTTATTTTCATTTTATTTGTTTATCAGCAAATGTAAATCACCTGTTGTCATTCATTTGAAAATACAGTGAGTGTTCAAACGAGTGTTCACTGTTGTTGTGGCATCTTTCTCAGTAGAGAATCTGATTCTTCTGAAACGCTGGTCCATAAATTGCATTAGGTTAATAGCCAGAGAGTAAGCGCTACAAGTGCATAAAAGCACGTCGGCTTCAGCCCACTTAATTTCTAGAAACATGAGCTGGGGCTACTTCTGTCACAGACATTCACCCTGCTCTGACAGAAGTACCTCCTAAATTGTGGGCAAAACACAAGCCCTATATCACCTTAATGGGAAGCCTTGCAAGGTGTTATGCCAGTTTTGACTCTTTATTGAAAGAGGGCATAATTACACCATGTCATGATTCTCCAGTACGCACTCCAATTTTCCCTGTGAAAAGATCAATACAGGATCTTCAGGCCGTGAATTCAGCTGTCATTGTAGGGGCTGCTCGTGCACCAAGCCATTACACAATTTTGTCAAAAATTAAACAAATTGAATTGTTTTGGCTTTGTTGTAATATGTGGATGATTTACTGATTTGTGCGATGAATCTACTTGTGTAACTGACTCTGTGACTCTCTTAGCATTTGGCAAGAGAGGGCCACAAGGTCAGTCTGTCAAAACTGCAGTATGTTAAACAGGAGATGACATTTTTGGGGCATGTTATCAAACGCCACATTCAAATCCATCTCTGACAAACGAGTGAGGGCCATTAAAGTCATAGATAGACCGTTTGTTGAGATGGTGGATGAGAGAAATGGGTTTGTGACTTCTGTTCTTTAGCAGACTCATGGTGACAGACTGCGACCTGTGGTGTATTTTTCAACAAATCTTGATCCAGTAGCAGCAGGACTTCCACACTGTCTGAGGGCAGTGGCGGCTGCTGAAGTGGTAGTACTGGCATCCAGAGAATTTGTGGGGTATTCTGATTTGACTTTAATGGTTCCACACGCAGTCTCCATGATTTTGCAAGAGCAGAAAATGTCTACAGCCCGATGGCTGAGGTATCACTCAATTTTGCTAGACATGCCGAACATAATTGTTAAACGATGCACAACCATGAATCCTGCCACCCTTCTCCCCAAAGAGAAGGATGGAGAGGAGCATCATTGTTGTCTATCAGTGCTTGAACAGGTGTGCACACCACATCCAGATTTATTAAACACGCCATTGGACAATCCTCTTTGTGGATGGATCAGCTTCAAAAGATCCACAAACAGGACAAAATAAGGTTGGTTATGCGGTAACCACTGAATTTGAGATTGTGGCATCTGGCAAATTGCCATCAAATTATTCGGCTCAGGCAGCTGAATTGGTTGATCTGACAGAAGCGTGTAAACTAGTGTGTAATGATTTACACTAAATCGAGGTATGATTTTTGGGATCACGCACGATTTTGGTGCTTTGTGGAAACACAGAAAATGTTTTTGAACATTTGAACGCCATGAACGCCAATCTTGTGTCTGACCTGTTGGAGGCCATTCTGTTGCCAGACAAGGTTGAAATCTGTAAGTGCACAGCGCAATCTAACGATAACAGTTCAGTCTCAACAGGCAAAAGTCTCCATTCTCTGTAAACAAGCAGAAATGTTGAGGTTAGGGTTAGATATCATAGCTCATATCGCTTCTTTTGTCGCCTGTGCTGCCGTAGCCTTCGCCACCGCGTCCGCTCCGGCGACAAAAGAAGCGATATGAGCTATGATATCTAACCCTAACCTCAACATTTCTGCTTGTTTACAGAGAATGGAGACTTTTGCCACAGGGGCAGAGTAACAGACATGGAGGGTGTCTGGCTGCAGCCTTGTGGAAAATGTGTCAGACACTTCTTTCAACATTATGCTAAGTTGACACATGGTTTAAACACGTGTCAAAGGGAGGGATGTTTAAAATGATGAAAGAATTGTGGTTTACTAAGGGCTTCACAGTGTTTGCTGAACATTTTATGCAAAAGATGTGTGTTTGTATGACTGAATTAAGGGACCAAACAACAGGCCGAAAAACAGCCATTGGCCCTTCAAATACTCTGATAAGTGATTGTGGCATTAAGTAATATTTTTGTTTCAGAGGCAGAGTTTCAAAGGCATAGAAAGACATCTGGGCTTGATTGAGCCCTGCAAGAAGCCATTCTCCCAAACAAAATTCTTGTTTGTAAAAAATGGGGTAGAAAAGGTGCCACACCTGCGCAGCGCATAACTTAAAAATTTACTTTTGCAGAATGGGTGTTAGCCCTCTCCCCAGCCTTTGCGAACTGGATGGATGTGCGGATAGGGGCGGCGGGGGCCTGCTATTCACTTCCTGCCTGCATATCTCCACTACCTCAGCAAGCTTCTTCAGCACCAGGTCGTGCCTCCACCTGTAGCGCCCTTGTGCCAAAGCTGTCTTGCAGCCAGTCATGATGTGTTGGAAGCTCGCGTTGGCAGTGTTACACAGGAGGCAAGATTCTCCGTTGCCAACCATCGGTGGAGGTTGCGGGGGCACGGTAAGGTGTCATATGCTGCTCTGACGAGAAAACTTAGCCTGGCCTGTGCAATCTTCCACACGTCAGACCAAGCCAGCTGTCTGTCTAGGAGGCCTTCCCACAACAGCCAGCCTCCCTGCTGGCCCTGGGACACCGCTTTGATGGTAAGTCTCTCGTGTTCAGCTCTCATCACCTCTGCTGCCACCATGGCCTTCCTCTCTTCTTTGGATGCATTCGACCAGAAGAGGGGGGCCTGTCCCCAACCGAGGCCTGCCCGGCCATCCTGCACTCTGCCAACCACCTCCCTGTGTTGCAGCCTACTTATTGCCAGGTCAACTTCCTCCTTGGCCTTCCATTTTCTCCCGGTTAAAACCTGGGCATCCGCAGCTCTCACCAGATGGTCTGTGGACTCTCTTAGCTCCATGATCAACCGCACCTTCTCCTGCTTCTATCCCCCGCTGATGGAACGCAGGGGCAGCTGCAGCTTGGTCTTGCCAAAGAGACCCACATCAGAAAGGCATCTTGGTAGCCCGAGCCATTTCCTGATGTACGAATTTGCCAAGCTATCCAACTTGCTCACTGTGGAGGAGGGATATATATATATATATATATATATATATATATATACACTCACCGGCCACTTTATTAGGTACACCTGTCCAACTGCTCCTTAACACTTAATTTCTAAGCAGCCAATCACATGGCGGCAACTCTGTGCATTTAGGCATGTAGACATGGTCAAGATTTGAGTGACTTTGAACGTGGCATGATTGTTGGTGCCAGAAGGGCTGGTCTGAGTATTTCAGAAACTGCTAATCTACTGGGATTTTCACGCACAACCATCTCTAGGGTTTACAGAGAATGGTCCGAAAAAGAAAAAACATCCAGTGAGCGGCAGTTCTGTGAGCGGAAATGCCTTGTTGATGCCAGAGGTCAGAGGAGAATGGCCAGACTGGTTCGAGCTGATAGAAGGGCAACAGTGACTCAAATAACCACCCGTTACAACCAAGGTGGGCAGAAGAGCATCTCTGAACTAGGGCTGTCAACGAATATTCTAAATTCGAATATATATTCGAATAGTTTAAAAAAACAGAAATTCGAAGGTGAAAATTAATATTCGAATCATGTGGAAAAACATGCCCGTGGTAGCAGAGGCGCGGCTGTCTGCTTTGCTAGTGGCAAAATTCTGAAGCTTAAAATGTAAAACGCATTTTCCAGCTGCACAGATAGCACAGTGACTGTCTGGCTCACTCATTGGCTGCTGCGGCAACTGCACATCCAATGGCGCGGGCGCCTCGAACGTGTGTGCCAATGAGCTAGCATTACATCATACAGAGCCCGCCAAGGGGTTGTGGCCAGACGTCCCCGAAATAGCCATAGTAGCAGCAGTTTACCACAGCACGAGCTGCGCCTCGGAGAGTTCAATGTCGGTTCTATACTGTAAAACTTACATTAATGTTAATAATATTTGTTTCAATCACTGAATGAAGCCTGCTATATTTAGGACAAGAGTCGCGACCTTAAATTGCTTGCACAAAACTCTTGATCAGCACTCAACATGTGTGTATTATTGTTCATTTAAACCGTTATGCGCAGAGAGCGTGAGGGCGAGAGAGAGAGAGAGCGAGAGAGAGCGCGAGAGAAAGAGTGCCTGCGAGTGCGAGCGAGAGTAAGGTCTGCGGTCTTGGCCATTAGTTGATTTACTTGTTTTTGTGTAAGTTAATACGTTGTCAAATATGTTTAAACTTAAATAAGCTACCTATACAAGTAGTTGTGTCTCTTTGTATTAATTTGTCCTGTTATTGACGTAATGCCTGGTCTGATGAGTCTCGATTTCTGCTGCGGCATTCGGATGGTAGGGTCAGAATTTGGCGTCTACAACATGAAAGCATGGATCCATCCTGCCTTGTATCAACGGTTCAGGCTGGTGGTGGTCAAGTCAAGTCAAGTCAAGTATATTTATATAGCGCTTTTCACAATACAGATTGTATCAAAGCAGCTTCACAGTATCAATCAAAACAACATAACAATGTTTGTTTATTAGTGGAAAACAATAAAATAAAAAAGACATCCAAGTTTGGAAGGGCTGATCAATGTTATTAATGATTGGTTAATTAATTTGAATATCCCCAACTGAGCAAGCCAAAGGCAACAGTGGCAAGGAACCGAAAAACTCCATCAAGTGACCCAGTGGTGTCCTGAAACTCCATCAAGTAACCCAATGGAGAAAAAAAAAACCTTGGGAGAACCCAGGCTCAGTCGGGGGCCAGTTCTCCTCTGGCTTTTATGAACTAGAGGCCGGATTTACAGTAACTGTAAGTTTTAAAATTTTATATGAATGCCTGGCTGAAGAGATGCGTCTTTAGTCTAGTTTTAAACTGGGAGAGCGAGTCTGAGCAACGAACAATATCAGGAAGGCTATTCCAGAGCTTCGGAGCTAAATGTGAAAATGCTCTCCCTCCTTTGGTGGATCTGGATATCCTAGGTATGACCAGAAGCCTCGAATTTAGTGATCTTAAAGAGCGCGATGGATTATAGGGCAATAGAAGGTCCGTTAAATAGACTGGAGCTAAACCATTTAGGGCTTTATAGGTCAGTAGCAATACCTTGTAATTAATACGGAACTTTATAGGTAACCAATGAAGTGATGATAAAATCGGTGTTATATGATCATATTTTCTTGATCTAGTAAGAACTCTAGCGGCTGCATTTTGGACTAACTGTAGCTTGTTTATTGAGGATGCAGGACAACCAGCTAATAAAGCATTACAATAATCTAGTCTCGAGGTCATGAATGCATGAACTAACTTTTCTGCATCAGAGACTGATAGCATATTACGTAGTTTAGCAATGTTTCTAAGGTGGAAAAAGGCTGTTTTTGTAACATATGAAATATGCTTTTCAAAAGACAGGTTGCAGTCTAATATAACACCCAGGTCTTTTACAGTAGAGGATAAAGTAACAGGGCATCCTACTATGTTAAAGTAGTGTTGTGAGAGGTTTTGTGGACGGTTTTTAGAACCGATGAGTATTACCTCTGTCTTGTCTGGATTTAATAAAAGAAAATTACGCGTCATCCAATCTTTTATATCTTTAACACAGTCTGTAAATTTTGATAATTTAGCGTATTCATCTGGCCGTGATGAAATATATATTTGAGTGTCATCGGCGTAACAATGGAAACTAATTCCATGTTTCCTTATAATATTACCAAGTGGCAGCATATATATTGAGAATAATAGAGGGCCTAACACAGATCCCTGTGGCACTCCATAGTTTGCCGAAGTTATGATCGATTTTTCTCCATTTAAATAGACAAAATGGTAGCGGTCGGATAAGTATGACCTGAACCAGCTTAATGCTTGTCCTTGAATACCAGTATAATTTTGTAGTCGATCTAGGAGTATTGTGTGATCTATAGTATCGAACGCTGCACTAAGATCAAGTAAAACTAGTATTGAGATACAGCCTTGGTCCGAAGCTAAAAGTAAATCATTTGTTATTCTAACCAGCGCAGTTTCAGTGCTATGATGCGGTCTGAATCCAGACTGAAACTTTTCATAGATGTCGTTTTCTTGTAAGAAAGAGCCGAGTTGAGCGGACACAACTTTTTCTAATATTTTAGACATAAATGGAAGATTTGAAATGGGTCTGTAATTTACTAGGTTATTTGGATCTAATTGTGGTTTCTTAATAAGAGGTTTTATAACTGCCAGCTTGAACGTTCTTGGAACATGACCTAAAGATAAAGATGAGTTAATAATATTGAGAAGAGGCTCTTCCACTATAGGTAACACTTCTTTCAGTAGTTTAGTTGGTATAGGATCTAATAAACATGTTGTTGTTTTAGATGAAGTGATAAGTTTGTTTAACTCTTTTTGTTCTATAGTTGTAAAGCATTGTAATTGCTCTTGCGGAGCGACAATTGTGGCCGAATCATAAGGCGGGAGCAAGGATTGAACATTTACAATTGTGGTTCTGATGCTTTCAATTTTCTCGTTGAAGAAGTTCATGAAATCATTACTACTAAACTGTAACGAGGTATTTTGTTCAGACGACGTCTGTTTATTTGTTAGTCTAGCCACGGTGTTAAATAAAAACCTTGGATTGTTTTGGTTGTTTTCTATTAGTTTGCGGAGGTGCTCAGCCCTGGCCGCTTTTAGGGCCTTTTTATAACGTGACATACTGTCTTTCCACGCGATTCTAAAGACCACTAAATTAGTTTGTTTCCATTTACGCTCTAAATTACGGGTTTCTCTCTTTAGAGCATGCGTAGTATTATTGTACCATGGTGCTATACTTTTCTCTCTGACCTTTTTTAATCTAATGGGTGCAACAATATCCAATGTTCTAGAGAGAATGGTGCTCATAGTGCTAGTTAGTTCGTCTAGTTCATCTGTTCGTTTGGGTTCAGGCCGCAGCTGAGACAGATCAGATAAGCTATTTGAGAAATTATCTATGGTGGATGGAAGGATTGTTCTGCCTGGTCGATAACATGGCGCAGCATGACATATTACAGACGTACGTAATATGCAAGTTACCAAGTAATGGTCAGTGACATCATCACTTTGTGGAATGATATCTATATCGGTTGGATCGGTTCCATATGATATAATTAAATCGAGTGTATGATTAAGACGATGAGTTGGTCTGGTGACGTTTTGCTTGACCCCGAAGGAGTTTAATAAATCTGTAAACGCAGCCCCTAACGCATCATTTGAATTATCGATGTGTATGTTAAAATCTCCAACAATTAATGCTTTATCGACGTTGACCAATAGATCTGAGAGAAAATCTGCAAACTCTTTTAGGAAAACAGTGTAAGGCCCTGGAGGTCTATATACGGTAGCCAAGGCTAGAGATAATAGGGATTTTTTTCTTACATCTAAGAGCGTAACATTTAGCACAAGTACTTCAAACGAATTAAACCTATGACGAGTTTTCTGAGTAACATTAAGGATATCCCTGTAGATTGTTGCAACACCGCCGCCACGACCGATTAGACGGGGCTCATGCTTATAACAGTATCCTGGCGGAGTAGACTCATTTAGACCGAAATAATCATTTGGTTTAAGCCAGGTTTCAGTAAGGCACAGTACATCGAAATTATTATCTGTGACCATTTCATTTACAATAACCGCCTTAGGTGTGAGCGATCTAATGTTAAGAAGACCTAGCTTTAGAAATTGTTTTTGTTCACTAATAGCGTGTTTTTTTGTTTTAATAACAATTAGATTTTTTCTAGATCCCGCAGTAGATTTATTATTTGATCTCAGTAAACGAGGAATAGACACAGTTTCTATGCAATGTTCTACACTAGTATTAATATAAATTAAATTGGTGCAGCAGAGACTGTGATTTGGATTTTTGGTTACTAGTCAAACGGTGTTTAACATCTTAGAGATGTTATCCGACAGAAGATCTGCCGCGATTCTACTTGGGTGTAAGCCATCAGCGCGGAAGAGCCTCGGTCGCTCCCAGAACAGATTCCAATTATTTACAAAGAGCAGTTTCTGCTCATTGCACCATGACATTAACCATTCATTTAGCGCGAATAATCTACTGAACTTTTCATGCCCTCGTCGGTACGTGGGAAGCGGTCCAGACACAATGATCGTTGTTTCAGGCGATGTGCTGCGAACCGTTTCGATCAGGCTCCTGAAGTCTTTCTTCAGAACCTCTGTCTGTCGCAGCCTAGTGTCGTTAGCTCCCCCGTGCAACACAACAGCTCCGACGCGCTCGTCACCGTTCAAGATCTCAGGTACCCGCGCAGCGATATCAAGAACACGAGCACCAGGAAAGCAATGACTGTGCACCTTACTTTTACCTAACGTAGCGTGGACGTGTCGGACGGTGGAATCGCCGATGATCACAGCATCGCGTTCCGTTTCGCGAAGAGAGGAGAAGCGGTTCTGAGTGGAGATCTCGAAAACCGGAAGGGGCGAGAAGATTCTGGTCCTGGCTCGCGGCTTCCGCGGAACCACCCAGGTTTCGTGGTGTTGTGTCGGAGCCGGAGTGAATGAAACCATGGCTGATCGGGACCTGGACGCTCGGGACCAATGCTGAGAAACGCACGGAGTAGACGCGGCGAGGGTCAGCGGGTTACTAACGTTAATCACCGATCCGTGTGCATCGGTGCGTGATGTTTCAAGAGCTAAACGCCGGTCTCTCAGCTCAGCTTGTCTCTCTAAAAGGTCACGGATCTGTTTCTCAACAGCTTCTAATTCAGACTGCACCGCGAGCATCTCAAATCTGTTCTCATCTGCACCAAAAGGTAGATATACACTCACCGGCCACTTTATTAGGTACACCTGTCCAACTGCTCCTTAACACTTAATTTCTAAGCAGCCAATCACATGGCGGCAACTCAGTGCATTTAGGCATGTATACATGGTCAAGACAATCTCCTGCAGTTCAAACCGAGCATCAGTATGGGGAAGAAAGGTGATTTGAGTGACTTTGAACGTGGCATGATTGTTGGTGCCAGAAGGGCTGGTCTGAGTATTTCAGAAACTGCTAATCTACTGGGATTTTCACGCACAACCATCTCTAGGGTTTACAGAGAATGGTCCGAAAAAGAAAAAACATCCAGTGAGCGGCAGTTCTGTGGGCGGAAATGCCTTGTTGATGCCAGAGGTCAGAGGAGAATGGCCAGACTGGTTCGAGCTGATAGAAGGGCAACAGTGACTCAAATAACCACCCGTTACAACCAAGGTGGGCAGAAGAGCATCTCTGAACGCACAGTACGTCGAACTTTGAGGCAGATGGGCTACAGCAGCAGAAGACCACACCGGGTGCCACTCCTTTCAGCTAAGAACAGGAAACTGAGGCTACAATTTGCACAAGCTCATCGAAATTGGACAATAGAAGATTGGAAAAACGTTGCCTGGTCTGATGAGTCTCGATTTCTGCTGCGACATTCGGATGGTAGGGTCAGAATTTGGCGTCTACAACATGAAAGCATGGATCCATCCTGCCTTGTATCAACGGTTCAGGCTGGTGGTGGTGGTGTCATGGTGTGGGGACTATTTTCTTGGCACTCTTTGGGCCCCTTGGTACCAATTGAGCATCGTTGCAACGCCACAGCCTACCTGAGTATTGTTGCTGACCATGTCCATCCCTTTATGACCACAATGTACCCAACTTCTGATGGCTACTTTCAGCAGGATAATGCGCCATGTCATAAAGCTGGAATCATCTCAGACTGGTTTCTTGAACATGACAATGAGTTTGCTGTACTCAAATGGCCTCCACAGTCACCAGATCTCAATCCAATAGAGCATCTTTGGGATGTGGTGGAACGGGAGATTCGCATCATGGATGTGCAGCCGACAAATCTGCGGCAACTGTGTGATGCCATCATGTCAATATGGACCAAACTCCCTGAGGAATGCTTCCAGCACCTTGTTGAATCTATGCCACGAAGAATTGAGGCAGTTCTGAAGGCAAAAGGGGGTCCAACCCGTTACTAGCATGGGGTACCTAATAAAGTGGCCGGTGAGTGTACATCTGATATATTCGCCATTTTAACAGATGGACAGTAAGTTAGCAACGATGCAACCAGTGATGCTATTAATATTAATACTAATTTATGACTGAAGTCTTGGGTATAATCCGTCTTTTTAGTGGTACGGGTGTAATGTAGATGCACGATAGACGAGAAAATGTTCGTTTGTAAGTGAGTGTAAAGAAGACTCGCTCAGCCGTGACCCACAGGTGTAACGGCCCAGTGTTGGGTCACGCTTGAGACGGTCTGCTCAACAGTCCGAGTTGTAATTATGAGGTAAATGATGGTTCAAAGCAGGATAAAAGAAAGAAATACGGAAAAACAGAAAGAAATATGATGCTAATACGAGGCTTAGACAGCCACGACGCAAACAAACTCACAGCAGGCAGCCAGAAGCAATCGAGCAATCAGAAGCCTGGTGGTGGTGTCATGGTGTGGGGAATATTTTCTTGGCACTCTTTGGGCCCCTTGGTACCAATTGAGCATCGTTGCAACGCCACAGCCTACCTGAGTATTGTTGCTGACCATGTCCATCCCTTTATGACCACAATGTACCCAACTTCTGATGGCTACTTTCAGCAGGATAATGCGCCATGTCATAAAGCTGGAATCATCTCAGACTGGTTTCTTGAACATGACAATGAGTTCGCTGTACTCAAATGGCCTCCACAGTCACCAGATCTCAATCCAATAGAGCATCTTTGGGATGTGGTGGAACGGGAGATTCGCATCATGGATGTGCAGCCGACAAATCTGCGGCAACTGTGTGATGCCATCATGTCAATATGGACCAAACTCCCTGAGGAATGCTTCCAGCACCTTGTTGAATCTATGCCACGAAGAATTGAGGCAGTTCTGAAGGCAAAAGGGGGTCCAACCCGTTACTAGCATGGGGTACCCAATAAAGTGGCCGGTGAGTGTATATATATATATATATACAATCAAAATATAAATGAAAGTCAAAAGCACATTTTTAGTCATACCTAGAAACAAATCCTGGTCAAATAGGCTATATGGGCCATTCTACAGAATTGGTTCAAAGTGGAAACATCTTGAAAAGAAAATTGTCTTTTTCCATAAATGTCTTATAAAGTATTATTATTTTTTTAAAGTAGGCCAATACATTTTATCATACATATTTCAAAGTTAAGGATTCATTATTTTGATATAGCTTGCATTGGAACAAACACTATAACAGTTGATTAGTTTATTTGTGACAAAACATACTATATATTTAACATATGAGCAGAAACTGTTGAACAAATGAACAAAATCTTATTTGATGTCTATTTTATAGAAAAAACTTTAAAATCTATCCAAAACTAGTCAACGAAATGTTGTCATTACAGACACTATTCTGCATCTATATATTCTGCACACAAAAACAAAAGGGTACACCACCACTCAAAACCAAAATAAACAGTGTTTCAACCAATCACCGACAGGGGTGGGTGTTGTGAGGTTTTGAGCTTGTGCACGGATTCGGAGCAACACCCGCCCCTGTCGGTGATTGGTTTGTCACAGGCCGGCTCATAGCCTGTGGCAAAAATGAAGGGACACAAACAACAGGTGACACCCCCCTCCTTAAAATGAGGGTCCCACCCTCAACCCAAAATTTGGCACATCATATTTAAAACAATCCAAAGTGCCCCAAAAACGAATATATATATACCAGTCCCGGCTCCTAGCCGTCACCCCGCGTCCCCTGACTGACTGTCCGCCCCTCCAACTCTGCAGCCCTGGTACCTGGGGAGCAATTTAAGAGAAAAGAGGCGCCGACAACTAGCAGGGGTCAGCAGAGAGAAGATACAAACTAGGGTAACGGAGCACGGGACAGGGCATCAGCAATGATATTATCCTTACCACTAATGTGTCTAATATCAAGGTTGAATGGTTGCATGAACAAAGCCCAACGCATCAGGCGCTGGATGGGATTTTGCAGGGACTTCAGAAAAATTTGTGGGTTGTGGTCAGTGAACACGGTTAAAGGGGTCAAACAAGAACCAACATAGACTTCGAAGTGCTGTAGAGCCCAAATGAGTCCTAAAGCCTCCTTTTCAATTACAGAATAGTTTTACTTATACTTATTAAATTTCCGGGAGAAGAAACTGACTGGACACTCAACATTGTCATAATTTTCCTGGAAAAGCACAGCCCCAGCACCAATTTCACTGGCGTCTACCTGCAATTTGAAAGGTTTCCCAAAATTTGGTGCTGCCAAGACGGGTGCCAAACACAAAAGAGCCTTAACTGCATCAAATGCCTCTTGACATTGGGTGGACCAGATAAATTCAGCCTTGGCCTTCAACAGATTGGTCAGTGGGGACACTACTACCGAAAAGTTTTTATAGAAAGCACGGTAGTACCCCGCCATTCCCAGGAAGCGCATCAGTTCTTTCTTTGTGGAGGGCTGTGGGAACTGCTTCACAGCCTGAACCTTGGCTTCCACGGGACAAACAAAACCCTGACCAACATCCTTGCCTAGGTATGTGACTGTCAAGTCAAGTCAAGTTTATTTATATAGCGCTTTTCACAATATAGATTGCATCAAAGCAGCTTCACAGTGTCAATCAAAACAACATAATGTTCGTTTCTTAGTGGAAAAACATCCACATTTGGTAGAGCTGATCAATGGTATTTATGATTGACTAATTAATTATGAATAATTAATTTGAATATCCCCAACTGAGCAAGCCAGAGGCAACAGTGGCAAGGAACCGAAAAACTCCAAGTGACCTAATGGTGTATTAAAACTCCATCAGGTGACCCAATGGAGAAAAAAAAAACCTTGGGAGAACCCAGGCTCAGTCGGGGGCCAGTTCTCCTCTGGCGTTTATGAACTAGAGGTCGGATTTACAGTAACTGAAGATAAAAATGTATACTTAAACGCAAACCTGTGATAAACGCTGATGGCGTTCACATGCACATTAAGAATTGATTCTATAGTTATGTGCGTTTGAATATATGTGCGCAGGTTTGAAATTCCCTACAAATCCATGCCTGATCAAACTACTTGTTTTTGTCTATAAATTTGATACAGAATTGTTTTATTTATCACTTCGGGGTGGGTACGCGAAACGAAATTCACAACGCTTTATCTGTAGAGTGGGAAAGGGATCCTCCATAGGGTGAGGCTAGTTGGCCCTTCAGCACTGCATTGTCATCGGGTCCAGGCGAAGCTCCTCGTCAGATCTGGATACGGCCTGGATCCGGCAGGCTGCGGGAAAACCTCGGGATAAACAGAGACACTCAAATTAGCGTAGATGCCATTCTTCTTATGATGTAACGAGTACATTGTGATTTAAGGGAAGTGTTCCCAGTTCCGGCTGACCTAATCTATGCAGCCTAACATTAAATTATAGAAGTTTATAATGTATTATGTGTATGCTAGGGCAAAGAGATGTGTCTTTAATCGAGCTTTGAACTGACAGTGTGTGTCTGCTTCCCGGACAATGGTAGGAAGACGGTTCCAAAGCTTTGGTGCTAAATAGGAAAAGGATCTACCGCCAGCAGACGATTTTGATATTCTAGGTATTATTAACTGGCCGGAATTTTGAGATCGCAATAGACGTGAAGAACTATAGTGCATTAAGAGCTCGCTCCGGTACTGCGGAGCTAAACCATTTAGGGCTTTGTAAGTAATCAACAATATTTTAAAATTTATACGATGTTTAATAGGCAGCCAATGCAGTGTTGACAGAACCGGGCTAATATGGTCATATTTCCTGGTTCTGGTAAGAACTCGAGCTGCTGCGTTTTGAACTAGCTGTAGTTTGTTTATTAAGCGTGCAGGGCAACCACCCAGTAGAGCATTACAATAATCTAGTCTTGATGTCATGAACGCATTAACTAATTGTTCCGCATTTGTCAATGAGAGCATATGGCGTAATTTAGCTATATTTTTAAGATGGAAAAATGCGGTTTTACAGATACTAGACACATGACTTTCAAATGAAAGATTGGCATCAAAGAGCACACCCAGGTTCCTAACCGACGACGAAGACTTAACAGAGCAGCCATCAAGTGTTAGACAGTATTCTAGGTTATTACGTGTGGAAGTTTTTTGTCCAATAATCAGAATCTCTGTTTTTTCAGAATTTAGTAGTAGGAAATTACTAGTCATCCAATTTTTTATATCAGCTATGCATTCCGTTAGTTTTGTGAATTGGTAAGTTTCGTTAGGTTTTGAAGAAATATAGAGCTGAGTATCATCGGCATAACAGTGAAAGCTAATTCCATGTTTCTTAATAATATTTCCTAATGGCAGCATGTACAGAGTGAACAGCAGCGGTCCTAGTACTGAGCCTTGCGGTACGCCATACTGAACTTGTGATCGATAAGACATCTCTTCATTTACTGCTACAAACTGATAACGGTCAGATAAGTATGATTTAAACCATGCTAGTACAATTCCACTAATGCCAACATAGTTTTCTAGTCTATTTAAAAGAATGTTGTGGTCAATGGTGTCAAAAGCAGCACTAAGATCAAGTAACACTAATAGGGAGATACAACCACGATCGGATGATAAAAGCAAATCATTTGTGACTCTAACGAGAGCTGTCTCGGTACTATGGTACGGTCTAAATCCGGACTGAAAATCCTCGCAGATATAATTTCTTTCAAGAAAGGAACACAATTGTGAGGATACTGCTTTTTCTAATATCTTTGACAGAAAAGGTAGATTCGAGATCGGCCTGTAATTGACTAATTTTGTATGATCAAGTTGTGATTTTTTAACAAGCGGTTTTATCATAGCCAGCTTAAAGGTTTTTGGTACGTATCCTAGAGACAAAGACGAATTAATGATATTAAGAAGAGGATCTATGACATCTAGAAGGATCTCCTTCAGTAGCTTAGTTGGTATCGGGTCTAACATACAAGTTGTCGATTTAGATGAATTAATGAGTTTGCAAAATTCTTCCTCTCCTATAGCGACAAATGAATAAAATTTTTCCTCAGGGAGCCTACAATGCATTCCCTGATCCGATACTGTAGTAGATGGTTGCATAGTTAGAATTTTGTCCCTGATATTATCAATCTTATAAGTGAAGAAGTTCATAAAGTCATTACTGCTGTGTTGCTTGGACACTTCTGGGCTTGAAGCTTTCTTTTTCGTTAGTTTAGCCACTGTTTCAAATAAATACCTAGGATTATGTTTATTTTCTTCTAATAGGGTTGAAAAATAAGCAGATCTAGCAGCTTTTAAGGCCTCTCTGTAAGCAATCGAACTCTCTTTCCATGAAACCAGAAATGCCTCTAGTTTTGTTTTCTTCCATTTGCGCTCCATTTTTCTGGCTGCTCTCTTAAGGGCCTGAGTGTGCTCGTTGTACCACGGCGTTGGACTATTCTATGGAGCGAATTATGTGCCGAAACCTCACACACACACAAAACGTGTTTTACTCACACCCAATGATTCACAAACAAACTCAATGTGGTTTGTAAATACAAAACATCACTCACAAACTAATGCATATTGTTCTGCAAATAAAAAACGTACCTATCAAACAAATACAGTATGTTTTACATATACATAGAAACGTATTTCTTCAATGACAAAAATATCCTCCAAGTACAAACTAAAATCTTTCAAGTACAAAACAAAATTCTACAAGTACGAAACAAAAACCTTCAAGTACAAAACAAAATTCTACAAGTACGAAACAAAATTCTACAAGTACGAAAAACTGTCACGTGACTTTTGGCACTATTTTTCCGCGTCCAGGCACGCAGGCAGATTTTCTCACAAATGCAGTTGAGCACTTCCTCTTCTAGAACAGTAGATGGCGCTAAGATAGGGGATCAATTTCGCGCTAGTCTCTCGGGAGAAACACTGATGTGAAACGCGTGCTTGCCTTTGCCCATGGGAAAATGAGCGGCGAACAGGTGTGTTTCTGTCTTACTTTATCTATAATTAACCTTATTGAGGTTTTGGTAAATGTTTATTATATAGACAGAAATCCACATTAGCACTTATTAGCACTCCACTCTAGGATAAGGGGATCTATAAACTGAAAGCTGCCATCATGTTGCTTTTTACATTTTTGTAAAAACGTTTCATTTACTGAATGAGTCTATTTCTTTCGTTCTCCATAAATTAATTAGAACATTTCATTTAATTGAAAGGGTCCCACTTATTCATTAATTTAGTTGGAATTCAGTCAGCGTAACTGTTAATGTAATAAAATAATGAATGAACAAAACAAACAATATACAATTGTTTCTTAACTTCCCTGTGACATATTGCCCAAATTATTATTTTGGACAGACAAATGAAACCCTCCTTTCAATTAAATTAAATGTTCTCTTTAATTTATGGAGAACGAAAGAAATAGATTCGTTCAGTGTACATAATCACTAATTTAGTCATTTCACACGCGTCTTATGTAGATTATTATTTTATTTTTTTAAAGCAACATATGACAGAGCTTTCAGCTTAGATTCCCCTGTCCTAGAGAGAGTGGAGTGCTACTAGCGGTAATATGGATTTTTGTCTAGATGTAATAAACATTTTGCAAAAGAAAACCTCAATAAGGTTAATTAGATAAAGTAAGACAGAAACACACCTGTTCACCGCTCATTTTCCTCAGCTGTAGGCAGTGTTGGGAAAACGTATCGTTACAGAATACATGCCCAAAAATGTCATTTGTAACGTATTCCGTTACATTACTTAATCTGAGGGATTATGTCCGCATTGAATTGCCTATATATTGCCTATATGCCTAATACGTTACAAATGACATTTTTGGGCATGTATTCTGTAACGAAATACGTTTTCCCAACACTGCCTACAGCTGGAAAATGAGCGGTGAACAGGTGTGTTTCTGTCTTACTTTATCTAATTAACCTTATTGAGGTTTTCTTTTGCAAAATGTTTATTACATCTAGACAAAAATCCATATTACCGCTAGTAGCACTCCACTCTCTCTAGGACAGGGGAATCTAAGCTGAAAGCTCTGTCATATGTTGCTTTTAAAAAATAATAATAATAATCTACATAAGACGCGTGTGAAATGACTAAATTAGTGATTATGTACACTGAACGAATCTATTTCTTTCGTTCTCCATAAATTAAAGAGAACATTTAATTTAATTGAAAGGAGGGTTTCATTTGTCTGTCCAAAATAATAATTTGGGCAATATGTCACAGGGAAGTTAAGAAACAATTGTATATTGTTTGTTTTGTTCATTCATTATTTTATTACATTAACAGTTACGCTGACTGAATTCCAACTAAATTAATGAATAAGTGGGACCCTTTCAATTAAATGAAATGTTCTAATTAATTTATGGAGAACGAAAGAAATAGACTCATTCAGTAAATGAAACGTTTTTACAAAAATGTAAAAAGCAACATGATGGCAGAGCTTTCAGTTTATAGATCCCCTTATCCTAGAGTGGAGTGCTAATAAGTGCTAATGTGGATTTCTGTCTATATAATAAACATTTACCAAAACCTCAATAAGGTTAATTATAGATAAAGTAAGACAGAAACACACCTGTTCACCGCTCATTTTCCCATGGGCAAAGGCAAGCACGCGTTTCACATCAGTGTTTCTCCCGAGAGACTAGCGCGAAATTGATCCCCTATCTTAGCGCCATCTACTGTTCTAGAAGAGGAAGTGCTCAACTGCATTTGTGAGAAAATCTGCCTGCGTGCCTGGACGCGGAAAAATAGTGCCAAAAGTCACGTGACAGTTTTTCGTACTTGTAGAATTTTGTTTTGTACTTGTAGAATTTTGTTTTGTACTTGAAGGTTTTTGTTTCGTACTTGTAGAATTTTGCTTTGTACCTGAAGGTTTTTGTTTCGTACTTGTAGAATTTTGTTTTGTACTTGAAGGTTTTTGTTTCGTACTTGTAGAATTTTGCTTTGTACTTGAAGGTTTTTGTTTCGTACTTGTAGAATTTTGTTTTGTACTTGAAAGATTTTAGTTTGTACTTGGAGGATATTTTTGTCATTGAAGAAATACGTTTCTATGTATATGTAAAACATACTGTATTTGTTTGATAGGTACGTTTTTTATTTGCAGAACAATATGCATTAGTTTGTGAGTGATGTTTTGTATTTACAAACCACATTGAGTTTGTTTGTGAATCATTGGGTGTGAGTAAAACACGTTTTGTGTGTGTGTGAGGTTTCGGCACATAATTCGCTCCATACTATTTTCTTTAATCTTCTTTAAGCGCAACGGAGCAACTGCATCTAAAGTGCTGGAAAAGAGAGAATTAAAAGTTTCTGTTGCAATATCAAGTTCTTCTAAGCTATCCAGGATGCGGAGACGATGAAACTGATTAGGAAGATTATTGATAAAGCAATCTTTAGTGGCAGAGGTTATAGGTCTTACATATTTATAACAAGTCGGCTTTGCAGCCTTAGCTAAATGTAATTTACATGAGACTAGATAATGATCTGAGATGTCATTGCTCTGCTGCAGAATTTCAACGGCATCAACATCTATTCCATGTGATAGTATTAGATCTAGAGTATGATTACGACAATGAGTAGGTCCTGACACGTGTTGTCTAACTCCAATTGAGTTCACAATGTCTTTAAATGCCAATCCCAATGCATCATTTTCATTATCTACATGTATATTAAAATCACCAACTATTAGTACTTTATCTGCAGCCAATACTAATTCTGATGGAAAGTCTGCAAATTCTTTGATAAAATCTTTATGGTGCCCTGGTGGCCTGTATACAGTAGCCAGCAGAATTCTCAAATGTGATTTATTCTTTTCATTATATATTTTTACATTAAGCACCAACACTTCAAAAGAAGTATATTTAAAACTAGATTTCTTAGTGGTTTTGAAAATATTACTATAAATTACAGCAACACCTCCCCCTTTGCCTTTCAGACTGTAGCTTTGGCAAACTCACACTTTGCCAAATTGACAGTCAACCTGGCCCACACCAGTCTTCCAAACAGGGCTTGCACTCTCCGGACATGCTCCTCCCAGGAGTCTGAGTAGACGACCACATCGTCCAAATACACGGCACACCCTTCCAGACCTGAGACCACCCGATTCATCAGTCTCTGGAAGGTGGCCGGAGCATTCTGCAAGCCGAAAGGCATCACTGTATAAGATAACAAACCAGATGGAGTTATAAAGGCAGCAATCTCACGAGCTCTTTTGGTAAGGGGTACTTGCCAATATCCCTTTAAAAGATCAAATTTGCTAACATACTTTGCTGACCTAACTTGATCAATACAGTCCTCCATCCTAGGAAGAGGGTAAAGGTCTGCTTTAGTAATATTGTTTACTTTTCTATAATCAGTGCAGGGTCTGAAAGTGGAATCAGACTTTTTAACCAGAAGGCAGGGTGAAGCCCAATTTGAACAACATGGCTCAGCAATACCATTGTCCAACATATACTGCACCTCTGTTTCCAATTGCAGTCTCTTCTCCTCAGATACACGATAAAATCTCTGTTTGATAGGCTTAGCATCTCCAATGTCTAGGTCATGCTCAATTAAGTGGGTTTCCGATGGGGTGTCAGAAAACAAAACGAGGTAGTTTCTGACAAGCGCCACCAATTCATCACGTTTCTCAGGGTCCAAATGATCTACCAAAACCCCAAGGTTTCGCAAAGTCTGGGAGTTTTTCAGCCGACCTTGTAAGACCTCATCCGAAACCATAACTACCCCCTCTTCTTCCCCCTCCACAAAGCTAAAGCCACCAAATGCAGCGACTGGAGCAGCAGTCAACGCTGACCTTACTGCTGGAGTGTCTTCAACTTTGCTTAGATCACGGGAATGATAACACTTTAACAGGTTCACATGGTACAATTTAGAAGACTTCCTATGACCAGGGGTTTCAATAAGATAGTTCAAATCAGACACTTTGCGCAACACAGTAAAAGGACCACAGTATTTTGCCTGAAAAGGTGAACTTACAAGAGGCAAAAGAACGAGTACACGATCACCAGGACCAAACTCACGCAGCTCAGCCTGTCTGTCATATCTCCGTTTCATTTTCTTTTGAGAAGATTCTAGTTTTTATTTTGCCAGTTCACCAGCCCTATACAACTTCAGCCTAAAACCGTTTACATAGTCAATAAGGTTCTGAGGTGGTTCCTCAGGCAAACAACCATCTTGCAGCACTGCTAAAGGCCCACGTACCTTATGACCAAACACTATGTCATTAGGGCTAAACCCTGTGCTTTCCTGCACTACCTCACGAGCAGCTAGTAGCAGCTGGGCATGGAACGCAGTAGACTCGTTATGTTTAACTTTAAGCTGCTTGAGAACCTGAGCAAATAAGTGGGAGGTAAAGTTAGACCCCTGATCTGACTGGATGATTTTTGGAATCCCAAATATTGAAATAAATTGAGTTAATGCTTTAACTACTGATTTTGAAGTTATGGTATGCAAGGAAAAGGCTGCCGGATATCTAGTTGCTTGACACATAACCGTTAATAAGTAGCTATGACCTGACTTGGACCGTGGTAAAGGCCCAACACAATCGATAATCAGATGCTCAAAAGGTTGCCCCACAGCTGGTATTGGATATAAAGGTGCTGGCTTTACAACCTGGTTTGGCTTACTTGTGCGCTGACACGTATGACAAGTTTTAATGAACTGAGCTACATCCCGCTTTAAACGTGGCCAGAAGAAATAACAGAGTATGCGATCATAAGTTTTATGAACACCCATATGACCTGCCACATCACCATGTGATGTTTGCAGCACTTTATTTCGCAAAGTAGTAGGTACAACTATTTGAAAAACAGGTTCTCCTAGACCCCGATCACAGTGTGGAACCCATTTCCTGACCAACAGCCCATCAAGAAGAAAATAGCACTGAGCACTATTTCTCACCACTGAGTCAGGAACGACTTTATCAAAGAGATCGGCCAAAGTAGTATCGGCCTTTTGCTCAGGCATCAATGAATCTCTAGAACTAGTCAATTGTTCTATCTGGAGTTTAACAGGCAACTCAAGACTTTCTGGCTTACTCTCAACTTCCTTACGAGAGGCAGAGCGGGTAATAGCACAAACTGGAAATACCTCAGGAGACACACTGCTGCAGTCTAGAGATACACTTGCAGGTGGCGCTGAAGGTTGCTTCTTAAAGATGTTTAGGTTGCCATCTGCCCACACCTTACCACCAGCCAAGTCATTCCCCAAAATCATATGGACTCCCTCTACTGGCTACTGAGGTCTAACCCCAACAGCTACATGACCCTCTACCAGACCACATTTTAGGGTAACTTCATGTAAAGGAGAAGAGAATGGAACTAAACCCATGCCACATACCATCACACAACTGCCAGTATCAGACTCCTTAGAGAACGGCAGAACAGATTGCAGAATAAAATAATCTAAAGCTCCAGTGTCTCTTAAGATCTTAATTGGAACATTTTGGTTGCCATCTACCAGGGACACTACACCATCTGAAATAAAGGCTGAAAAATCACAGTGGGAAGACTGAGAACCAAACTCAACTAGTGGCTGAAAAGGCTCACCTTGGTGGTGAGAGGCTGTAGCAGGAGCTGCCATCACAGCAGGTTTAAAGTGACCTGACTTTTTTTATTTAAGCAGAGGACAATCTTTCTTTCAATGTCCTTCAACTAAACAGTAGCGACAGGTATTAGCATTAACTGGTGCTTTAGGTCCCCCAGAACCAAACTTCTGCTGAGGCCTTTGGAAAGAAGCTCCAGAAAAAGGTGACCTACTATTCCTAGGAGGAAAATTATTTATATGGTGCATGTCACTGTTTGACTCAAAATGGCTTTTATGTGTTAGCCTGTACTCATCAGCAAGGACTGCTGCATCAATTGGAGACTTAACTTTACGTTAATTAATGTATGTAGCCACCTGGTCAGACACATAATTTTTGAACTGTTCTAACACAATCAAGTTAGACAGACCCTTAAAAGTGCTAATTTCAGAAGCTGTACACCAACGATTAAATACGGAAGTCAAATCACGAAAAAACTCAGAATAGGTTTGTGAATCTAGCTTTTTCCTGTAACGAAATCGTTGGCGATATGCCTCCGGCACAAGCTCGTAGACCTTCAGAACTGCTGATTTATCATACTTTATCATAAACTCTACTGTCAGCTACACTTAGTGCTGAAAAAGCCTCATGTGCTTTACCAGTAAGTACACATTGCAACAACATAGTCCTATCTAAATCTGACCAAGCTCTAGCTCCCGCAATACGCTCAAATAAAGTAAAGTATGTATCTGGTTCTGACTCATCAAATTTAGGCAACAAACAAAGATTCTGTGAAACATCAAACTGTGGTGGTCCTTCTTCTGGTCTATTGGCATTTCGCAATCGTGCTATCTCTAACTGCATTTGCAACAGCTCCCTCTGCTGCTCAAAAGTTAATGAAGGGCTAGACTGAAAACTTGCACCCTCACTACTACCTGACTGACCACCAAGAACACCACCTTCCCTAAGACCTTGCTTTAATACAGCTTTCACAGTCTCTTTAAGTTTTTTTATCAACAACCTCAATCTGATAATGTTCAGCTATTTCAATTAACTGCTCCTTAGTACACAACTCTAAGGCCAACTCTGAAGGACCCTGAACAAAACTTCTCAAAGTGGAAGACATTTTCCTCAACCAATACAACTATTACAAATGCCCCCCAAAAAATTATGTTACACAACTCACCTGCTGCCAGTCTGGGTTTAAGGACAGGAGCCACACCCCACTATCCTCGAAAAACAACTAACTAACTGATCCCTTGTCTTCGTGCAGTCACATGTGGTGGGGTTTTATACACACAAAACCAGTGGAATGGAAAAGACAACCAGAAACTGGCGGCCCCCCCATATCCACGGACGTGCTCCCGAGCCGATGTAGGGAAAAAGGGAAAGGGAAGCTCTACCCACGTTCACTGCCACCTAAAAAAAAAAACACCACAAGCCTCCTATTGACACTCGCTGATAAGCCTCAACAGGAGAGGACTCCCACCTAAACAAAAACCCAGAAAAGGCACAGAGTGAATTGCTAAACAAATTTAGCTACAAAGCTAACTGAACAAAATGGAACACATGGCTCTCAACGCTCTCTCCAACAATATTGGCCCAACCAAAGTATCCCCTCAAACAAAACATTGGCAATCTGAACTAAACTAACAAAAACTACTAACCCAAGTTAACTTCAAAACAATAGTCAAATAAGCCAAACTATAAATAAACAAACATATCAATAAGTCAAAGCCAAACTAGACAAAACCTTAACCAACTATGACACCATGTTAAAGTAAACTAAAATACTAAAGTAAGACTAAAGTACAATTAACTTTAACTTAAGGACGAGCCCCCACTTGTCACAGGCCGGCTCATAGCCTGTGGCAAAAATGAGGGGACACAAACAACAGGTATAGGCCAATCAAAAAAGGTTCTTTATTGTAAACCAAAAACTATTAACTTTAAACAAAGAAAAAGGAATGAGGTGTGAAAATGTCATAATGTAAGGTGTATGTAAAGTGCAGGGATGCGTGAATATGTGTGTGTGGACATGACTGAATGGAAACTAAGTTAAACTACAAAGGAACAAACAAAGCAGGATCATACCTGGAGGAGCAGAGAGAGAGAGATCAGAGTGGTTAGTGAAGCAGTTTAACCCTCTGGGGTCTGAGGTGTTTTGGGGGTCCTTGAGATGTTTTGACATGCTCTGACATTTGTGCTTTTTTCAGTTGCTTATAAACATATTAATGGCACAGGTGAAATTACACTCTATTTAGCACAAATAGGACTACCATAATATCTGAGCAACACGTATGTACATGTTTGTATTTTTGAGAGAATATTGTTTATACGTGGTTATTGAAAAAACAAAAAAATAAAGTTTTTGAAATAAGGCCACAAAAAACATTCTAAATATCTGTCCACAAGACTTTTGACTAATGGATGTAGTCGCCTAGAGTTTTTTCTTCAAAATGATCTGAAAATCATCCTGCCTAATTATTCACATAAAACAATACATTACTTTACATTTTGAAACACACTTTTTGTTTGGAAAGCCAATATGCGCAGGGGCGTGACTTGCTGTGAGAAAGGCGTGATTCCCACCTGAGAAGACAATGGCCCCGCATAATGAGCGCATAATGGGGCTGCATACTAATGAGCCTTTCATTCAGGTGTGTCACTGAGCCACAAGAATGCAAGGACAATATACACTCACCGGCCACTTTATTAGGTACACCTGTCCAACTGCTCGTTAACACTTAATTTCTAAGCAGCCAATCACATGGCGGCAACTCAGTGCATTTAGGCATGTAGACATGGTCAAGACAATCTCCTGCAGTTCAAACCGAGCATCAGTATGGGGAAGAAAGGTGATTTGAGTGACTTTGAACGTGGCATGATTGTTGGTGCCAGAAGGGCTGGTCTGAGTATTTCAGAAACTGCTAATCTACTGGGATTTTCACGCACAACCATCTCTAGGGTTTACAGAGAATGGTCCGAAAAAGAAAAAACATCCAGTGAGCGGCAGTTCTGTGGGCGGAAATGCCTTGTTGATGCCAGAGGTCAGAGGAGAATGGCCAGACTGGTTCGAGCTGATAGAAGGGCAACAGTGACTCAAATAACCACCCGTTACAACCAAGGTGGGCAGAAGAGCATCTCTGAACGCACAGTACGTCGAACTTTGAGGCAGATGGGCTACAGCAGCAGAAGACCACACCGGGTGCCACTCCTTTCAGCTAAGAACAGGAAACTGAGGCTACAATTTGCACAAGCTCATCGAAATTGGACAATAGAAGATTGGAAAAACGTTGCCTGGTCTGATGAGTCTCGATTTCTGCTGCGACATTCAGATGGTAGGGTCAGAATTTGGCGTCTACAACATGAAAGCATGGATTCATCCTGCCTTGTATCAACGGTTCAGGCTGGTGGTGGTGGTGTCATGGTGTGGGGAATATTTTCTTGGCACTCTTTTGGCCCCTTGGTACCAATTGAGCATCGTTGCAACGCCACAGCCTACCTGAGTATTGTTGCTGACCATGTCCATCCCTTTATGACCACAATGTACCCAACTTCTGATGGCTACTTTCAGCAGGATAATGCGCCATGTCATAAAGCTGGAATCATCTCAGACTGGTTTCTTGAACATGACAATGAGTTCGCTGTACTCAAATGGCCTCCACAGTAACCAGATCTCAATCCAATAGAGCATCTTTGGGATGTGGTGGAACGGGAGATTCGCATCATGGATGTGCAGCCGACAAATCTGCGGCAACTGTGTGATGCCATCATGTCAATATGGACCAAACTCCCTGAGGAATGCTTCCAGCACCTTGTTGAATCTATGCCACGAAGAATTGAGGCAGTTCTGAAGGCAAAAGGGGGTCCAACCCGTTACTAGCATGGGGTACCTAATAAAGTGGCCGGTGAGTGTATATGTATATATATATATATATATATATATATATATATATAGAGAGAGAGAGAGAGAGAGAGAGAGAGAGAGAATACAAAATTGGTTCACAGTTCAATTTTTTTTCAAACTGTGCTTACAAAATGTATAATATCCAAGGTAAACATTTCTAGTAATTGTGCAGTTAATTCTCATACTGTATTTACAGAAAGTTTTGGAATATATCCAAAATGTGTCATTAATAAAACACAATACAAATAATTTAAAGAGAAGGCTATATTAACCTTTTAAGATTTTGTTTACATCTACCTTGTAGGCCTACATATATTTTTGCTATTTTATTACAAATGTTACAATTAATCTTTCTTTGTATAAACTAAAGTATACATTTTATCATACATATTTCACAGTTATGGATTCAGTAGTTTGAATATAACCTATATAGAACAAACACTATAATAACATCTTAGTTGATGACTTTATTTTGACAAAACATAATACAATCTATCAAAAATTTGTCAACGACATGTTGTCTTTCATATCTTTTCATGTCTTTCATCGTTTTTATGATATATTAGGGCATATAAAATGTTCATTTGCAGTTTAATACGTTGCTTATACAAAAATATTTTATTTCAACATATTTCAGTCGATTTTTATTCATCTCAGTAGGCTATAGCACACACAAAAACGCGATTCATATTCAAACAGTCTTTTTGCGTTTACAGACATTATTCCACATCGCGATTAGAACAAAGCACTTGAGAATAAAGAACTTACCTATTCCTCAGCTGGATCCGTTGCTCAAATGAACCTGCACTTCTGAGGTATATTTCCAGGATTATTATTACGATATAATTATTCCTCACAGCGTCGTAAATATGAGTCTCTGAGTAAACTCGGTGGGTTTATCCAGCTGATGTGGGTGGGCGTGGATCGCCTCAGATCATTTGTGTTTGAATAGCACGCGCTCTCAGTGGGCGTGGTCAGATTAACTTTTAATGAGCTGAGACGAGAACGACTGACAACTCTCTCTTTTCGCACAGATTACATAAAATGTAAACATTTGTTTTTTATATAAATTACTTCATTTAAAAGAGGATAATTCAGGCTTCATGCCTGTGTGCCTGTATACCTGTTTGACTGAGTATTAGCTGAGTTATAGTTAATTTTCGGACGCGTTTCAGAATGGACTGCACTGACAGAGAGAAGGCAAAGCTCGCATCATGTTTATTTTTCTTTATTTTACAAAAAGCACAACACTTTGTTTTTATTGTGAGTATACAGAAAAATAATAGACACTTAACAGGATCGAATTATGTATAACACTTATATATAAGATCAAAATCAACAGAGTATTTTGAGTCTCTTTTGTACTGATAAGAAAAAAAGTGCGCCTATCGCGCCGGCGCGATAGCCGACCCCAGGGGGTTAAATACCCTGAGCCCAGGTGGCTCCAATCACTAACGACCCTCCAATGCCTGCAGGAGGAACCACCCCTGCAAGGCAGAGGAGGGGCCATGACAGGTTGAAACACTGTTTATTTTGGTTTTGAGTGGTGGTGTACCCATTTGTTTTTGTGTGCAGATTTCAGAGGCTAGGCTGCCTACAGAGACGCGGTTTTTGGACGGCATGCTTATGGGGTGGGCAGCTAGCGGATCATTAGGATAGATTAGATGAATGTGATCATTTATGTTTCGGCCTTTTTTGGGCCTGAAATGACTGATACAACCTTTAACGCGTAATTAGGTATCATGAGCTGTAAAAAAATACTGACATCACTCTCTTTTCATACAGATTACATAAGCTGAAAATATTTTTTTTTTTTTATAAATTACTTTATGTAAAAGAAGAGAATGCAAGCTTCATGAAGACATATGTCTCGTGCCTGTGTGACAAGTATTTGCAGAGTTACAGTTAGTTTACGGACGCGTTTCAGAATGGACTTCACTGACAGAGAGCAGAACTCGCATGTAACGAAACTAGCTCAGGTTTGGGGAATACGTATGCAATACTTATTGAATCAAATTCAACAATTATTGGACACGGGTTGAACCAGATTCACCATACATAATGTGTGTGACCACAGCTCATTTGAATCGCATTCAATCACCATCACTAGTCCTATAAAAATCCATTTTGTAGTTATCTATCGTCCCCCAGGTCAGCTTGGCAGTTTCTTGGAGGAGCTTGATATGCTACTCTCATCCTTCCCTGAGGATGGTACTCCTCTCATAGTTCTTGGAGACTTCAACATACACATAGAAAAACGTCAGGCTGCTGATTTCCACACTCTGCTCGCCTCATTCGACCTCAAACGAGTATCTACTGCAGCTACTCACAAATCAGGTAACCAATTAGACCTTATTTACACACGCCACTGCTCCACTGACCATACACTGGTCACTCCACTGCACACCTCAGACCACTTCCTCCTCACTCTCAGCCTCAACCTACCTCAGAACACAACACGCACTCCTCCACAGGTCACTTTTCGGCGAAACCTACGCTCTCTCTCACCCTCTCGCCTATCCTCTTTGGTCTCATCCACACTTCCTCCACCTGACAAGTTCTCAACACTTGATACTAACAGTGCAACTGACTCTCTTTTCTCCACTCTAACACACTGCTTGGACAACTTCTGCCCCCTTTCTTCCAGGCCAGCCCGCACCACACCCTCTGCCCCCTGGTTATCCGATGTTCTCCGTGAACATCGTTCTAAACTCAGGGGTGCAGAGAGGAAGTGGCACAAATCGAAAGATCCTACTGACCTTGGTCTTTATCAATCCCTCCTCTCTTCCTTCTCTGCTAATGTCTCTACTGCTAAAATGACTTACTATCACAACAAAATTAACAATTCTTCTGACTCTCGCATGCTTTTTAAAACCTTCTCCTCTCTTCTCAACCCTCCTCCTCCTCCTCCTTCATCGACCCTAACAGCTGACGACTTTGCCACATTCTTCATGAATAAAAAAACCACCATCAGCGGCCAATTTAACAATCCACAAACTGACACACACATTTTACCAGCTAACACATTATACCCTCATTCTCTCTGCTTTCAGAGGCAGAAGTCTCCAAACTACTCCTTTCCAATCGCCCTACTACCTGTCCGCTTGATCCTATTCCTACTAACCTACTTCAAGCCATTTCTTCCTCAGTTATCCCCGCACTCACGCACATCATAAACACCTCTCTTCACACTGGTACATTTCCCACAGCATTTAAGCAGGCTCGATCAACCCCACTGCTTAAGAAACCTAGTCTTAATCCAGCACATCTGGATAATTACAGACCGGTATCCCTTCTTCCATTCGTCGCGAAGACACTTGAACGAGTTGTTTTCAACCAGATCTCTTCCTTTCTCACACAGAACAACCTCTTGGACAACAATCAGTCTGGTTTCAAAAGTGGACACTCAACTGAGACTGTGCTGCTCTCAGTAATCGAAGCTCTGAAACTGGCAAGAGCAGCTTCCAAATCCTCAGTTCTCATCCTGCTAGATCTGTCTGCTGCCTTTGACACAGTTAACCACCAGATCCTCCTGTCAATCCTAAAGACGAAGGGAATCTCGGGAACCGCACTCCAATGGTTCAAGTCTTACCTCTCAAATAGGTCCTTCAGGGTGTCGTGGAGGAGTGAGGTGTCGAAGTCACAACATCTACTTACTGGAGTGCCTCAGGGCTCGGTGCTTGGACCACTTCTCTTCTCCATCTACATGACATCACTAGGAACTGTGATTCAGAAACATGGCTTTTCCTATCACTGCTACGCTGATGACACACAAATCTACCACTCATTCCAGCCTGATGATCCGACAGTAGCTGCTCGCATCTCAGCATGCCTGACAGACATCTCTGGCTGGATGAAAGACCACCACCTTCAACTTAACCTTGCGAAGACAGAGCTACTTGTGATCTCGGCCAATCCAACACTTTGTTACAACTTCACTATTCAGCTAGGCCCGTCATCCATAACTCCATCACGGTCAGCCAGGAACCTTGGAGTTGTTATTGATGATCAATTGAACTTCACAGACCACATTACTAGAACTGCCCGGTCCTGCAGATTTGCTTTGTATAACATTAGGAAGATCAGGCGCTTCCTATCAGAGCATGCTACACAACTCTTTGTTCAAGCGCTTGTTCTATCCAGACTGGACTTTTGCAATGCTCTCCTGGCTGGTCTTCCAGCTTGCACGATCAAACCTCTTCAGCTAATCCAAAATGCTGCAGCTAGAGTGGTTTTTAACGAGCCGAAGAGAGCACACGTCACTCCTCTCCTCACAAAACTGCACTGGCTGCCAGTTGCAGCTCGCGTCAAATTCAAGTCACTGACGCTTGCTTATAGAACAACCACTGGCTCTGCTCCCTTTTACCTAAACTCATTACTTCAGACTTATGTCCCATGCAGAAATTTGCGCTCTGCAAGCGAACAGCGTCTTGTGGTGCCACGTCAAAGAGGCACAAGATCTCTTTCTCAGACCTTTACCATGACTGTTCCCTGCTGGTGGAATGACCTTCCCAACTCAACCAGAGCTGCTGAGTCCGTAGCCATTTTCAAGAAACGGTTGAAGACGCATCTCTTTCGGCAGCACTTGTTCCAGTAATACTAACACTTTTTCTTCCTTTCTATTTAAAAAAAAAAAAAAAAAAAAATGTACGGGTTCTACGTTGGATTAAACTGTGAAAGGTTATAGCACTTACATTTTGTTGTCCTGCTGTTAAGTTTAACTGCTTCTATGGTTCTCATTTTTAAGTCGCTTTGGATAAAAGCGTCTGCTAAATGAATAAATGTAAATGTAAATGTAAATACATAAAAATCACCCAAAAGGGGATGATATAGTCCACGCGTCTGCTTCAGATATACATTGGTAATTAACACAACAAATTGTAATTAATTAAGAATATATATCATATGCAGACTAGGGATGCAACGGTACACAGTAAAATCCCGGACCGTTCGGTCAGCACTGCATGGGACAATCTACCCTCGTGTCCCGCGGGACTTCGGTTTTGCCACTGAGTTCGCGCTGATCCTTTTAGTTTTTGCTTTACACGCCTTCAGGTGCGTTTGCCTGTCCAGGCAGACGAAAGCCCGCCCCCGCAAGTTAATGTGTCCAATCAATCACTGTTGTGCACCCACACGCAAACTTGCACTCACTGGCTCGTATTACTAGCAGGGCTCTCAAGTGTCACGCATTGAGCGTGACAGTCACTCATTTCGGTCTTTTGTCACGCTCTCCCGCCACACATTGTATTTCTCACGCTGAAAAACTATTTGTAATATATTTAATATGCCGCAGCAGCGCCCAAAACTCTGGCCGTGCCGCACTCACTGTGGAACCGGCAGGAATCAAGCGCGTCTGGATTCGTCTGGTGTTGTTAGCCAATCAGAAAATAGCACTATTGTATCTGGGTAAGATTTAACGCAACAACCAATGACACTCCGATAATTTTTTTTTTTTATTATATTATTTTGCTCTGCTTTTTTTTATTCAAACCACAAGCTAATTTGTTTGTTTAAAGGTAAAAGTGCACTTTTTCTTTCACATTGATCACTTCATATACCAGTTATCAAGGTTTGGAATTGGGATCCACTTGAATATTCTAAAGTGTGTTTGTTTACATTTTGTATTTCATAAGTGGTAGAGGTTGTATTACTTAGTGTTGTTCAGTACAGACTAGAGTGTTAATTTATTCCATACACATTGATGTTCTTCCTACTGTGACATTCTGTTTATGCTCATAAGAAAAATAAAACATATTTTTGGGATGAAATAGCAGTCTCTTTCTGCACAAAACATGTACCGAAACCGAACCGAGACCGTGGCCCAAAAACCGAGGTACGGACCGTACCGTGGGCTATCTGTACCGTTGCACCCCTAATGCAGACAAGCTATATTAATTTTCAGAAATACCTTAATAGAATTAACCGCACCTCAAACAATCAGTTCGTCCACCGAACTGCTGTTAGGTACTCTTTATCAATTCTCAAGAAGGTTTCTTCTTAGCGTAAGTTTACTTATCAGTTTACTTAACAATGTCAGCTCGTAGCTTAAGATCACACATTAAAGAGGCTTTGTTTTATGATCAACAAACAGAGACAATCAAGAGTATAATGGAGTTTAATAAAATGAACTAGAATATGCAACTACATCTAACAACTAACATATAGAATAATGTAAGCAAAAACAGGAAGAAAGAGAAATGGAAACAGGAAAATACCATTTCTACCCCAGCCGACCTTAAGAGACAACAAGGAACATACACACTTTAACGCATCTAAATTTGGATAGAACAATATACTTGCACAGGGACCTTTGGTGTCGCTGAACGTGCGCGTGTGGATGTCCTCTTTGCTCTGGATGGAGGCGTTCTTTCAGAGCGCGTCTTGTTCGCGGGAGATTCAAAACGTCCTAATGGTACGCAGTGGAGGAGAGCCCGTTCACCCGGAGGATATCGGACTGAGGAAAGTGCAGAGTTCGGTCTGGAGACGTGAACGGAGCACTAACAAAAAAAAGACTGGGCTAAACGCAAAATAAACAAAAGACAAATAAGACGAAACAAAGGCAGCACTAACAAAAAGGTAACATGAAGAAGAAGAGATGACGATGAAGAAGAGAGTGAGAGAAAGGGGTCGCAATCTTTTAAAGTGAAAGTTAACACCCCTTCTTTGGAGGAACGGACCAATCGAACCGCACACGTTTGGGTGCGCAAAAGTTCCTTTGTCTACTCCTGGTGACGTAATTTGCGTGTTTCTATGAGATCTCAAGTTTGGATCTTTTACTTTAAATCTGGGAAAAACATAGTGGACTACTTTTTACCGTGGTCTTTTTCATATATTTGGTTAGAGTGAGTCAAGACATTTCGTTTGATATTAATCAGCTGGGGTATAGTGTGCAGACAAGGATATGTGTACTGTTAAGTTCTTAATAGATGCTTTTAGGGTTTAACTACACAATTGACGATCTTAGCTACTTAATACAACAGTATAACATTCAAACATGCAGGAATACATCATATATACCTTTCAGAATCATTAATTTCGGGGTTTTACTGTCAGGAATGCATCGGTGTGCATGTTTGTGTGTGTGTGTTTGTGTGTTTTGCCGCATCTGGCATTCCTCCCCGCTGGGGAGGGGTTTGACGATAAAGTTTTTTCCTTTGATGTCATCTCACGGATGCATCGGAGTGTGTGTGTGGATCTCTGGTTAAAATCGTTATATTGTAAATGTGTCAGGAATCACTTAAAACTTCAGACTAGCTGGCGCTAACTAATGATCTAGATAGGGGAGTTTGTGAGGTGTGGGCTTTATGACCCGTTCGCAAGAATATGTGTACGGCGTTCAGAATTACGTAGAATCATGCGCTACAGTCCCCCTTTTCGTCGGGTGACGTCCCTGTGGGGACCTCACCAGGCGACAGTCATCACAATAGCGGATCGCAGGTGAATCATGAAGGTCTTGTAGCAGGTGGTTATTAGGGCTGAAGTCTCAGCTCGATGAGGTCCACTGCGGTCTCTGGCATGGTCCCCTCTTTCCGGGGGTTTCGTCGGAAACCTCCAGACACGGCTCTCGTAAGTTTGGCGGTAGATGTTCGCATCTCGTTGAGTCTCCTGTACAGGATGAAGGCCACGCCTAGTGTCAGGATGTGGCCGACTGCCAAAGAGAGACACAGCGCAGTGTCAGCTGCGGTTCAGGCTTGGACAACAGGTGAGGTAGTCAAAATGGGCAGTCGAGACAAAGCTTGGAGGGCTGTGTCGATAGGAGCAATGTCAATTAGCTGGGACCCCCCTTTTTCAATCCCCAGTTCCAGTTTTGGGTCCAGGGTGAAGTTCTGGTTCTTGAAAAAGGATGGGATTTCCAGTTCTGATTCATATTCGTTGCTTGGAAGATGGTACAATGCCAAGTCATCTAGGTGGAGGATGGCAACTTTAGGTACTTGAATCCACATGCTCTGGTTGAGCAGGGTGACACGAGTGGCAGTGTCGTGCTGGTCATAGGTGAGGGTAGCCGCGCGCACTGGGGTGTTGACAAGCCATCTGTCACCAACGATCTCTGCTCGTGTCTTGGTGACTTGAGTGCGGGGTTTGGCTTCGGCAGGGTACCAGGTGTCGCTAGCCATGGGTTGTAAAACGCAGATTCCATCAGTGTTGTCTCTGAAGAAGGGTTTGCTAGGACAGAGATAATGAATGTCTTTAGTCTAGGTGCACATGTGCAGATTCGGGGCCAAGTACAACTGTGTGTCACTGTCGTGATAGGCCACTACGTCTGGAGAGCGGATTTTGATGTGTGTGTTGCCTTTCCAAAACCCGACATTGACAATGTCCTTAAGTCTGTAAATTCGGCTTGACTCTATGATGGGTAGGTTCAGGAGAAAGCCCACTTCTCTCTGCTCGGGGTCGACGTAGAGTGGGATAGCACTACCCAGAGAGTAGGCCAGGTGTGGTTGTAGAGGGTCAGTTGGCGTGGTGATGGCGGAAGCCAGCACGGTTTGCACAAGGCTTAAAGGTATCAGGTACGGTGGAATTCTACCCATGGCGAGGCTGTCAATGGAGGAGCTCACCTCCCGCAGCATGTCTGTCATCAGGGCTGTTACCAGCTGAGTTTGAGCAAAGTCATTCTGAAAGACAGTAAACAGCTGTTTCATGGAGTTCACAGTCTGGTTGAGCAGGACACTGTGGGTTTTGAGAATTACTACAGTTCCCCTCAAGGTCTTGCCGATGGTCTGCAGGGATGCACTCTGTGTGGTGAGTTGCTCTTTTAGCTGTGGTATTTCAGTCTGAATTTCAGCCACATGCCGCCTTACGGTGGCTAGGTTCACTGCGTTGACACTTGACATACCGATGTTGAACAGAGTTCCGACGGCCGCAGCGTCTCCTAGCAAAGCTCCTAGGAACCGTTTGGAGCGTCGGTTGTTGTGGCCACCCAGCTCTGCTTGTGTGACCATCATTTTCACAAGTAGGTTGAGCATATGTTTGACATCAGCCTCAGCGTGTGTGAGGGAGTCCTCTGTCCATCGGGCACCTGCCCAGCTGTATTGGGCTACTGCGCGGGGGTAGTGGGCCCGGTAGACATTGTGGGGGTCGAGACTGACATACACTTTCTCAAAAGGGAAGAGACCAAGAGAAAGGGAGAGAGAGAGAGAGAGAGAGAGGCAGTAGGTCAGCGAGGTTTGTCCTTGGTTGGACAGGACAGTCTTTTCGCTCCTACGACGGTAATCAGGTTAGTTTGCATTGGCCCCTCCCCGCCTTTCCATGCCCGCAGCAACATGTCTTTTAATTTGATTACGGTGGACCCATTTCAAAACTGGGTCTTTCTGTCCCCGACTTAGTTGGAGTCGGTACGCCACCGGGGAGAGTTTGTCAACAATCTCGTGAGGTCCTGTCCAGTGGGGCAGAAATTTCTTTGACAGCCGATGGGAGGCCGTGTGGGATGGCGGTGTGAAGCTGTAATACCAGACCCTGTCGCCCACGTCCAGTTCCTGGTGTGACGCTTTCCGGTCATAGTAGGCTTTATGGCCTTCAGCACTCTTTTGAAGCTGTTGTTGGGCGAAAGCAAATGTTGCTCTCAGGTGCCGGTGTAGCTCGTCGAGGTACTGGTGAAGAGTGCAGGCTGTAATGAGGCTGGAGTCTCCTGGCTGATACAGCAGATGCAGTGGCAGTGTCATCTGCCGCCCCGTCATTAGTTCGAAGGGGGACACGCGAGTTGAGTCCTGTGGGGTGGCCCTGAGGGCCATTAACACCTGCGGGAGTTTCACGTCCCAGTCTTTCTGGTTGGCAGACACATACTTTTTCAGCATACTGACGACGGTTCGATTTGATCTTTCCACTTGGCCAGCTGAGATTGGATGATGGCTGACGTGTAGTTGACTTTGGACTCCCAGGAGTTTCCAGATCTGCTGCATAATCTCAGCTGTAAAGTGAGTGCCTCTGTCTGAGTTGACTCTCAGTGGCAGTCCGAACCTGGAGAAGATGTGGTTCATCAGGAGGTATGCCGTGGTCTGGGCTGTGTCATTGGATGCTGGAAGACCCTCGACTGTGAGGAAGTATTTGTTACCCCTCGTTGACCTGGGCAGAGGTCCTACCCAGTCGATTTGAAGGTCTGACCATGGGAAGGTGACTCTTCTGCGTTGCAGTGGAGCTATGTGGTTTGGGTTTGCTGGTTGAAACTGGCAGCAAACCAGGCATTCTCTGACATATTCCGCAACATCTTTCTGCATGCGGGGCCAGTATGCCACTTGCTTCAGTGTCTCATAAGTGGCTCTGGTACCGTGGTGTCCGGCACATGGTGCGTCGTGGGCATACATTAGCATGACCCCCCTTAGGCACTGTGGCACCACAAGCCTTGGCGCTGTGGTGTCATCAGGTGCATACCACAGAATGTTGTCTTTCACACGCAGCATGTGTTTGATGTCATGCAGTCGTCTGAGGCATGGGTTATCAGTGAGTTCAGACGGCGCGACAGGTTGGTTGGAGGGGTCTGAGAGGTGGTTTAGAAAAGTCTGTATGGATGTGTCAGAGGCTTGCATGTCCGCTATGTCGTTGTTTGACATCTGTGGAGCCAGCGTTAGAGGCTGTGAGGTGGGCACTGTTGCAGGAAAGGTTCGATTGCGGCGGGTTATCAGTGCAACGTTACAGGTGGGTGGGTGGGTTGGAGGTGACCATAGATTGCCATGTAGTGCGCCAGTCTTGGCAAGGGCATCAGTTTGGTCATTCAAGTCTTTGTCAAGGCCCGGTTGCCTTGAGTGTCCTTTCACCTTTTTCCAGTAGACAATTATGTTGTGTTTTCTTGTGATGTCATCGCATTCTTGGAACAGGTGTTGGTGTTTGACAGACTTGTTGTTTGAAGTCTTAAAGCCATTTTGTTTCCAGCCTGGAAGGTGGCATGTGAAACTGAGTCTGGCATAGTTAGAGACTGTGCAGATAAGGAGTTCTCTGATGTTATGTGTCGATGCGATTTGCAGCGTTATGAGAATGGCTGCTACTTCAGCATATTGTGATGACTGTGGGTCCAACTTGAAGTGTTGTGGTGGGCACGGCAGGTCATTTACCCATAGTACACCAGCACCTGCTTGACGGGTGCCCTCGTGGTTGTGGGAGCATCCATCGACGTAGGCTGTGGGCATACCTTGGCACGCATTCTCTTCGAAGTACCTGTGACAGGTCAGTTGTTGTTGTTGGGGTTCTTCTGCATCCACCGTCGCAGCTGGTGGGTTGTCAGAGCAGTTTTGGCAAGCAGCCAGGCCGTTGCCTAGCGCAGACTTGTGATTCTGCGCGTATCATGCCTCAACATTGCGCCCCTGGAGGGCCATTAACCACGTGGCTATGCGTGAGTTGGTGACCACGCCATCTCGGGTATGCTGGCTGTTGAGGAACATTACAGGCTAGTGGCAAGTCTCTATGATAACCTTTTGGGCTCCAATGTAGTTGGAAAATCTCTGGATGGCCCATACAGTGCAGAGCAGAGCTTTTTCACAGTTTGAGAATTTGTTCTCTGACGGAAGAAGTGTCTTGCTGGCACATGCGACGACTCCTTTGTCTTGATCATGCCTTTGGTACAGGCCAGCACTGAGACAGTTGTTGGAGAACCAAGCTTTTGTGTAGAACTGTAAGTAGAACTCCTTTTGTGGGTCGGGGTAAGCCAGACATGGAGCTGTGCATAGGTGTCGTTTTAGCTCATTCATGGCATTTTCTTGAACTTCTGTCCATACAAATGGGCAGTCCTTCTTCAAAAGGGCAGTTAGAGGTTTTGCAATGTCTGAGTAGCTTTCAATGAACTGCCGTGAGTAATTACACACCCCTAGAAAACTTTGCAGTTCTGAGATGTTAGTGGGTGGCTTAATGTTTTGAACGGCTTGAATACGGCTGGTCTGCGGTTCGATGCCTTGTGATCCGATGAGTAGGCCGACGTAGTTGACCTTGTTTCAACACCATTGTCCTTTGTGGAGGGCGATCTTGGCGCAGGCAGTGGATAATTGGTTCAAAACATAGTCTATTTCTTTCAAGTGGTCACCCACAGTTGTGCTCTTCATGAGAACATCATCTACGTAGATAAGGTTACCTCTCACTCTTGCATCGGGCCATGCTTTGTTTAGGAAGATGTTGAACTCAGCCGTTGAGTTGGCACAGCCGAACGGACACCTTGTGAAAGTGAATTGTCGGTTGCCAAACGTGAAAGCTAGCTTGTGTTGGCCTTCTGGATGCAGTTCATTGATTTTAATATGATGATTTGATGCTCAAAAAACATTCATTATTATTTTCAATGTTGAAAACAGTTGTGTACAATTTTTTTTTCAAAATTCTTTGATGAATAGAAAGTTCAAAAGAACAGCGTTTATTTAAAATAGAATATTTTCTAACATTATAAATGTCTTTACTGTAACTTTTGATCAGTTTAACTCATCCTTGATGAATAAAAGTATTGATTTATTATATTTCTTTCCCCATTAAATACAATTTAAATTCTTACTGACCCCAAACTTTTGAAGGGTAGAGTTTAATGTTACAAAAGCTTTAGATTTCAGATAAATGCTGTTCTTTTTTAGTTTCTATTCATCATAGCATCATGAAATAAAAATGTACAAAACTGTTTTCAACACTGATAATAATCATAAATGTTTCTTGAGCATCAAATCATCATATTAGAATGATTTTTGAAGGATCATGTGACACTGAAGACTGGAGTAATGATGATGAAAATTCAGCTTTGATCACAGGAATAAATTACACTTCACTATATATTCACATAGAAAACCGCTGTTTTAAATTGTAATAATGTTTCACAATATTACTGTTTTTTTAAATATTTTTTATCAAATAATTGCAGCCTTGGTGAGCAGAAGAGACTTCTTTTAAAAACATAAAAAATCTTACCGATCTAAAACTTTTGCACAGAACTGTACATGATTTCCATTACACGAGAGTAGATGTTAAAACTTCATGCTGATTTGTACTTGGCTTTCGCCAAGATAAGCAACACTAAGACGTAGCTTTACAGTAAACTATGCTTCTCCATCCATTTACGCTTCTTTCCATATGAGGGTGTGACTCCCCTTCTGTCCGGCGTTAACGGCTGCAGTGTACTTTGCGCGTCAGCACACACGACGGCTGCAACTACAGTGTGGTCTCCCTAGTGGACCAGCACGACAACCGTCTGGATTGAGCCGAGTAGGGGACATCTCTAGGGTCTTCAAGTGGGCACCTTCCGTCCTCAGAGTTTCGTCGACTAGCCCACGACACCTCAAGAGGGCTCGACAGTGACTCTGGCGTCCCAGAGTCACCCCCCTCCGTCCCCCACTCAACTCAGCCCAGCTTACTGACCTCTACTTCCCTCCTGCTGCTGAGACCTAACCACAATCTCACAATCTCTCCGCAACCCAACCATACGCGCCAACCCGTTTGCCTTAGGCTGTCGAGCCCCACTGGTGGGTTAAAGCAATTTCAGTGGCAACGGTTCCGTATGGCATACCACCTACCGCAAAACACAATATCTGCCCAACCACCCGTCATTCACGCAATATACACAGGAACGTAATGACTAACGCAATGACCTAACCACAATCTCACAATCTCTCCGCAACCCAACCATACGCGCCAACCCGTTTGACTAAGGCTGTCGAGCCCCACTGGTGCGTTAAAGCAATTTCAGTGGCAACGGTTCCGTATGGCATACCACCTACCGCAAAACACAATACCTGCCCAACCATCCGTCATTCACGCAATATACACAGGAACGTAATGACTGTAAATACTATACAACCTATACAAATAAACCAACAGACTCTTCAAGTTTTTCAAGAATTCTACGAAATCGTAGCGTGGCAGCCTGTACACAGCCAGCTAGAATCTTTCCGTCTCAACCACAGCTAGTTGCTAATTAGGTAATTAACACAACGAATTGTAATTAATTAAGAATATATATCATATGCAGACAGGCTATATTAATTTTCAGAAATACCTTATTAGAATTAACCGCACCTCAAACAATCGGTTCGTCCGCCGAACTAGTAAGTTTACTAATCAAATCAGTTTACTTAACAATGTCAGCTCGTAGCTTAAGATCACACATTAAAGAGGCTTTGTTTTATGATCAACAAACAGAGACAATCAAGAGTATAATGGAGTTTAATAAAATGAACTAGAATATGCAACTACATCTAACAACTAACATTTAGAATAATGTAAGCAAAGACAGGAAGAAAGAGAAATGGAAACAGGAAAATATACTTTCTACACCAGCCGACCTTAAGAGACAACAAGGAACATACACACTTTAACGCATCTAAATTTGGATAGAACAATATACTTGCACAGGGACCTTTGGTGTCGCTGAACGTGCGCGTGTGGATGTCCTCTTTGCTCAGGATGGAGGCGTTCTTTCAGAGCGCGTCTTGTTTGCGGGAGATTCAAAACGTCCTAATGGTACGCAGTGGAGGAGAGCCCGTTCACCCGGAGGATATCGGACTGAGGAAAGTTAAAGTGCGAAGTTCGGTCCGGAGACGTGAACGGAGCACTAACAAAAAGAAGACTGGGCTAAACGCAAAATAAACAAAAGACAAATAAGACGAAACGAAGGCAGCACTAACAAAAAGGTAACATGAAGAAGAAGAGATGACGATGAAGAAGAGAGTGAGAGAAAGGGGTCGCAATCTTTTAAAGTGAAAGTTAACGCCCCTTCTTTGGAGGAACGGACCAATCAAACCTCACACGTTTGGGCGCGCAAAAGTTCCTTTGTCTACTCCTGGTGACGTAATTTGCGTGTTTCTATGAGATCTCAAGTTTGGATCTTTTACTTTAAAGCTGGGAAAAACATAGTGGACTACTTTTTACCGTGGTCTTTTTCATATATTTGGTTAGAGCGAGTCAAGACATTTCGTTTGATATTAATCAGCTGGGGTATAGTGTGCAGACAAGGATATGTGTGCAGTGAAGTTCTTAATAGATGCTTTTAGGGTTTAACCACACAATTGACGATCTTAGCTACTTAATACAACAGTATAACATTTAAACATGCAGGAATACGTCATATATACCTTTCAGAATCATTAATTTCGGGGTTTTAATGTCAGGAATGCATCGGTGTGCGTGTTTGTGTGTGTGTGTTTGTGTCTTTTGCCGCATCTGGCATTCCTCCACGCTGTGGAGGGGTTTGAAGATAACGTTTTTTCCTTTGATGTCATCTCACGGATGCATCGGAGTGTGTGTGCGGATCTCTGGTTAAAATCGTTATTTTGTAAAGGTGTCAGGAATCACTTAAAACTTCAGACTAGCTGGCGCTAATGATCTAGATAGGGGAGTTTGTGAGGTGTGGGCTTTATGACCCGTTCGCAAGAATGTGTGTACGGCGTTCAGAATTACTGAAATCATGATTCTTCATTCATACACTACACGCATCATGTTTGTTTTTCTTTATTTGGCCAAAAGCACAACACTTTGTTTTTATTGTGAGTATCCACAAAAAAATAGACACTTAACAGAATGATGTACAACACTTACATGTAAGATCAAAATCAACCGAGTATTTTGAGTTTCTTTTGCACTGATAAGAAAAAAAGCGAGACAATCGCGCCGGCGCGATAGAAGACCCCAGAGGGTTAAGTGAGCACGTACTATTAAGTGATAATGTGTTTCAGTTTATAAAATGAGAAGAAACAGAGTTGAATTGGCTAAAATGTAAACAAATGGTGAACATTTAAGTTTGTCAAAAGAAAAGTGACGCTAGACAAGCGGTCACTAACAAAAATACTTAGATTTTCCATTGACAGGAAAATAGCCAGGAAATGGTTCAATCCTCAGACAAGGTTGCAAGGTTGGAGATGTGACACCTAAGTCCAAGCATCTTAAACTACACCAACCAACCTCAGCTACCCCAAATGCAAACGCCAACGCGAAGCATAAAGTGGGGGGATCAAGGACGTGCTAGTAACGTAACCTCCCTCACCAACGAGGGAAAACCCAGGCCTACAGCTTGCATAAAGTCAACCTGGCGAAGACGGAACGTCCATGGGGCAACGATCAACACACCTAGAAGAGGATGTGGTAAAACTAACGGTTTAAGTTTAGCAGAAGAATCTGTTTTTGTGATGATTTTGATGATTTTATTTGAATGAATCAAACTAGGTATTAATATAGATCTAATGATTGGAGCAAATGTTTTCAGGAAAAGTAGAAAATCTATTAATTATGGAAGTACGGTAATAAGCTAAAAAGATAGTACGTAATGGAAATATTAGAGTTAATTTTGAACAACTACATTGATTAGGAGAATGGAAAAAATATACAACTTTTCTGGAAAGATTTTATTAAATAGGGCACTAAATAGGGCTTACTAAGTAAAACCATTGACTGATTGAATCAAAAGTTAACAAAATATGGTTAGGAAAATGGAGGCGTTGATTAATGTTTATGTGTTATTCTGATAATGTTGTTATTCATGGATGAATAGGAGTCTGTTCAATTGAAAAATGACAGTCTATCCCAAGGATGAATGGAATTATGCAGAGTACACATTATCTGATCAATGGATGACACCCGGAGCAAACATAGGGTAGTCAGTTTTTCTAGGGGTGGTCATTGTTCTTGGGGGTAGATACAACGGTAACAATTAATAAGATAAATGGGTTAGCATGGACTGTACTAGCAATAGAGAATAGCACAGAAAATGCAATGACATTAGATGTCTGAGAGAATTACAATTTATGTTATAAAGGTTGAAGGATGAAGCAGCTATATGGCTGTCTTTGTGATTTAGGGCTTGAGATCTGAGTAACATAATATTTTGGTTTGTGAAAAAAAACAGTAAAGATAAGTGGGACTGAGACAATGACGGCGTAAGAGACATGGTGGAAGAGGAAGGTGAAAAGTAAAACAAAAAGGTTGTGTGATATGTATGGGTGGATTGTAAGCAAACAATCATGTACTGGTTAGATGCGGTAGAGAGAAAAGGATGTAGAAGGAACTGGGAAATAGGGAAAGATGAGAAGAAATGTAGTAGGAAAATGTATGTTATGAAAATAAAATAGATCGAATTTATGGAATTTTTTATGAACGTTAAGTCAAATTAAGGGTTACACTTTATTTCGATAGTCCACTTTAGACATTCTACTAACTATAAGTAACTTTTCAACTACATGTCAACTACATACAGAGTATTAGTAGACTATAGTAGACTGTCAGTAGACTGGTAGGTTATGGTGAGCTGTTAGGGTTCGGGTTAGGAGAATAAGTTGACTTGTAGTTGCCAAGTTACTTATAGTCAGTAGAATGTCTGTTGGGGGACCAACAAAATAAAGTTTTTATCAAATATTGAGCAGTCAGTCTACTAGTCAAGTCAAGTCAAGTCAAGTATATTTATATAGCGCTTTTCACAATACAGATTGTATCAATGCAGCTTCACAGTATCAATCAAAACAACATAACAATGTTTGTTTATTAGTGGAAAACAATAAAATAAAAAAAGACATCCAAGTTTGGAAGGGCTGATCAATGTTATTAATGATTGGTTAATTAATTTGAATATCCCCAACTGAGCAAGCCAAAGGCAACAGTGGCAAGGAACCGAAAAACTCCATCAAGTGACCCAGTGGTGTCCTGAAACTCCATCAAGTAACCCAATGGAGAAAAAAAAACCTTGGGAGAACCCAGGCTCAGTCGGAGGCCAGTTCTCCTCTGGCTTTTATGAACTAGAGGCCGGATTTACAGTAACTGTAAGTTTTAAAATTTTATATGAATGCCTGGCTGAAGAGATGCGTCTTTAGTCTAGTTTTAAACTGGGAGAGCGAGTCTGAGCAACGAACAATATCAGGAAGGCTATTCCAGAGCTTCGGAGCTAAATGTGAAAATGCTCTCCCTCCTTTGGTGGATCTGGATATCCTAGGTATGACCAGAAGCCTCGAATTTAGTGATCTTAAAGAGCGCGATGGATTATAGGGCGATAGAAGGTCCGTTAAATAGACTGGAGCTAAACCATTTAGGGCTTTATAGGTCAGTAGCAATACCTTGTAATTAATACGGAACTTTATAGGTAACCAATGAAGTGATGATAAAATCGGTGTTATGTGATCATATTTTCTTGATCTAGTAAGAACTCTAGCGGCTGCATTTTGGACTAACTGTAGATTGTTTATTGAGGATGCAGGACAACCAGCTAATAAAGCATTACAATAATCTAGTCTCGAGGTCATGAATGCATGAACTAACTTTTCTGCATCAGAGACTGATAGCATATTACGTAGTTTAGCAATGTTTCTAAGGTGGAAAAAGGCTGTTTTTGTAACACATGAAATATGCTTTTCAAAAGACAGGTTGCAGTCTAATATAACACCCAGGTCTTTTACAGTAGAGGATAAAGTAACAGGGCATCCTACTATGTTAAAGTAGTGTTGTGAGAGGTTTTGTGGACGGTTTTTAGAACCGATAAGTATTACTTCTGTCTTGTCTGGATTTAATAAAAGAAAATTACGCGTCATCCAATCTTTTATATCTTTAACACAGTCTGTCAATTTGGATAATTTAGCGTATTCATCTGGCCGTGATGAAATATGTATTTGAGTGTCATCGGCGTAACAATGGAAACTAATTCCATGTTTCCTTATAATATTACCAAGTGGCAGCATATATATTGAGAATAATAGAGGGCCTAACACAGATCCCTGTGGCACTCCATAGTTTGCCGAAGTTATGATCGATTTTTCTCCATTTAAATAGACAAAATGGTAGCGGTCGGATAAGTATGACCTGAACCAGCTTAATGCTTGTCCTTGAATACCAGTATAATTTTGTAGTCGATCTAGGAGTATTGTGTGATCTATAGTATCGAACGCTGCACTAAGATCAAGTAAAACTAGTATTGAGATACAGCCTTGGTCCGAAGCTAAAAGTAAATCATTTGTTATTCTAACCAGCGCAGTTTCAGTGCTATGATGCGGTCTGAATCCAGACTGAAACTTTTCATAGATGTCGTTTGTAAGAAAGAGCCGAGTTGAGCGGACACAACTTTTTCTAATATTTTAGACATAAATGGAAGATTTGAAATGGGTCTGTAATTTACTAGGTTATTTGGATCTAATTGTGGTTTCTTAATAAGAGGTTTTATAACTGCCAGCTTGAACGTTCTTGGAACATGACCTAAAGATAAAGATGAGTTAATAATATTGAGAAGAGGCTCTTCCACTATAGGTAACACTTCTTTCAGTAGTTTAGTTGGTATAGGATCTAATAAACATGTTGTTGTTTTAGATGAAGTGATAAGTTTGTTTAACTCTTTTTGTTCTATAGTTGTAAAGCATTGTAATTGCTCTTGCGGAGCGACAATTGTGGCCGAATCATAAGGCGGGAGCAAGGATTGAACATTTACAATTGTGGTTCTGATGCTTTCAATTTTCTCGTTGAAGAAGTTCATGAAATCATTACTACTAAACTGTAACGAGGTATTTTGTTCAGACGACGTCTGTTTATTTGTTAATCTAGCCACGGTGTTAACGGAACCTTTTTTTTATCTAATGGGTGCAACAATATCCAATGTTCTAGAGAGAATGGTGCTCATAGTGCTAGTTAGTTCGTCTAGTTCATCTGTTCGTTTGGGTTCAGGCCGCAGCTGAGACAGATCAGATAAGCTATTTGAGAAATTATCTATGGTGGATGGAAGGATTGTTCTGCCTGGTCGATAACATGGCGCAGCATGACATATTACAGACGTACGTAATATGCAAGTTACCATGTAATGGTCAGTGACATCATCACTTTGTGGAATGATATCTATATCGGTTGGATCGGTTCCATATGATATAATTAAATCGAGTGTATGATTAAGACGATGAGTTGGTCTGGTGAAGTTTTGCTTGACCCCGAAGGAGTTTAATAAATCTGTAAACGCAGCCCCTAACGCATCATTTGAATTATCGATGTGTATGTTAAAATCTCCAACAATTAATGCTTTATCGACGTTGACCAATAGATCTGAGAGAAAATCTGCAAACTCTTTTAGGAAAACAGTGTAAGGCCCTGGAGGTCTATACGGTAGCCAAGGCTAGAGATAATAGGGATTTTTTTCTTACATCTAAGAGCGTAACATTTAGCACAAGTACTTCAAACGAATTAAACCTATGACGAGTTTTCTGAGTAACATTAAGGATATCCCTGTAGATTGTTGCAACACCGCCGCCACGACCGATTAGACGGGGCTCATGCTTATAACAGTATCCTGGCGGAGTAGACTCATTTAGACCGAAATAATCATTTGGTTTAAGCCAGGTTTCAGTAAGGCACAGTACATCGAAATTATTATCTGTGACCATTTCATTTACAATAACCGCCTTAGGTGTGAGCGATCTAATGTTAAGAAGACCTAGCTTTAGAAATTGTTTTTGTTCACTAATAGCATGTTTTTTTGTTTTAATAACAATTAGATTTTTTCTAGATCCCGCAGTAGATTTATTATTTGATCTCAGTAAACGAGGAATAGACACAGTTTCTATGCAATGTTCTACACTAGTATTAATATAAATTAAATTGGTGCAGCAGAGACTGTGATTTGGATTTTTGGTTACTAGTCAAACGGTGTTTAACATCTTAGAGATGTTATCCGACAGAAGATCTGCCCCGATTCTACTTGGGTGTAAGCCATCAGCGCGGAAGAGCCTCGGTCGCTCCCAGAACAGATTCCAATTATTTACAAAGAGCAGTTTCTGCTCATTGCACCATGACATTAACCATTCATTTAGCGCGAATAATCTACTGAACTTTTCATGCCCTCGTCGGTACGTGGGAAGCGGACACAATGATCGTTGTTTCAGGCGATGTGCTGCGAACCGTTTCGATCAGGCTCCTGAAGTCTTTCTTCAGAACCTCTGTCTGTCGCAGCCTAGTGTCGTTAGCTCCCCCGTGCAACACAACAGCTCCGACGCGCTCGTCACCGTTCAAGATCTCAGGTACCCGCGCAACGATATCAAGAACACGAGCACCAGGAAAGCAATGACTGTGCACCTTACTTTTACCTAACGTAGCGTGGACGTGTCGGACGGTAGAATCGCCGATGATCACAGCATCGCGTTCCGTTTCGCGAAGAGAGGAGAAGCGGTTCTGAGTGGAGATCTCGAAAACCGGAAGGGGCGAAAAGATTCTGGTCCTGGCTCGCGGCTTCCGCGGAACCACCCAGGCTTCGTGGTGTTGTGTCGGAGCCGGAGTGAATGAAACCATGGCTGATCGGGACCTGGACGCTCGGGACCAATGCTGAGAAACGCACGGAGTAGACGCGGCGAGGGTCAGCGGGTTACTAACGTTAATCACCGATCCGTGTGCATCGGTGCGTGATGTTTCAAGAGCTAAACGCCGGTCTCTCAGCTCAGCTTGTCTCTCTAAAAGGTCACGGATCTGTTTCTCAACAGCTTCTAATTCAGACTGCACCGCGAGCATCTCAAATCTGTTCTCATCTGCACCAAAAGGTAGATATACATCTGATATATTCGCCATTTTAACAGATGGACAGTAAGTTAGCAACGATGCAACCAGTGATGCTATTAATATTAATACTAATTTATGACTGAAGTCTTGGGTATAATCCGTCTTTTTAGTGGTACGGGTGTAATGTAGACGCACGATAGACGAGAAAATGTTCGTTTGTAAGTGAGTGTAAAGAAGACTCGCTCAGCCGTGACCCACAGGTGTAACGGCCCAGTGTTGGGTCACGCTTGAGACGGTCTGCTCAACAGTCCGAGTTGTAATTATGAGGTAAATGATGGTTCAAAGCAGGATAAAAGAAAGAAATACGGAAAAACAGAAAGAAATACGATGCTAATACGAGGCTTAGACAGCCACGACGCAAACAAACTCACAGCAGGCAGCCAGAAGCAATCGAGCAATCAGAATTTCCCCACCTCTAATGAAAGTTAGAATTAATCTAATAAATCAGAATTAATCCTCTAATGAAAGTTAGTTGACATGCAGTTGCAAAGTTGCTTATAGTTAGAATGTCTAAAAAGTGGACTATCGAAATAAAGTGTTACCAAATTAAGTTGAAATGGTATGGAAAAAATTAGTTTCAGATTAAAAATAATGAGGCATTGAGCATCAATAGGGTTGTTGATACTGTTTTGATTACCATGCATTATGAAGTGCATTTCCAGCTCAGTACAGAGACTGGTTAAAGCAGGAACATCTGTTACACTGGTGAAAATGACAGTCTATCCAAATGATGATGACAAGAACGAGAAATATTATGACGATGCGAGTAGCGGAAGCTACAGTGAAATGTATTAAGTATGTTTTCTGAAAGCAATGATAAGAAATGAGGGTCAGAAGCAGCAGTCTTCCGTGTTACGAGAATGATGAACAATTATAGGGAACTGAGAGATTTTTTATTATACTTTTATTCTTTGTATTTTGATGACCTGCTGTAATAACCGGATGGTTTGTGTTTTTTTCTTACTGATCTGTACACTATTTCTTGGTGAGGTGACTGAGGTTCCAGCTATATGTTGGGAGTGCAATAACAGTGTTTATTCATTCAGCCCGGCTTCACATAAAATCTTTACTTGCTTGCTAATAGTTAAGGGACTATCCCTACAAAAAACAGCCCAAGCTTTTATTGTTTAAAAATGTTATTTCACAAATGTTTAAGAAGAGTGATCATTTATGCAAAAATCAGAGTGTGATTATGTGACAAAAAATTTGTCTTATTGTTTATTATTATGATTATGGGTAATCTGAATGATAAAAAGCAGGGAACTGTTGTGGAAATTTGAATTTTACATTGATCGGTATTTGATTACTTGGTCATGTGTTTCTATTCATTCACTTACAATGGATAATGCAAAGGAATGTCATGTGACTTTCCCATTATATATGATTCCTTTGTTTTTCTTCCTATCATATGATAATGTCTGTGGAAAGTTACTGGGAAGGCAGGCCTGGGGGAAGATAGCCTTGGAAAGAACAGTATAAAGATTGCTCTGCCCTGTCTTCAAATGTGTCACGCCCTCCACAGGGTAACTGTTGTGTTGGCGACTGGGCCTATTCTTGCAAGAATAAATACTTCTCTTTTATTAATTTGACTCTGAGTGTCTCTTACGCAGTGATGATTGTTTAATGTGAATTTTTGCCACAACACATAATTAGAAAGAGTAAAAGAGTATGCATATTTCAGTGCTGTCTGGGGGAGGGCAACAAGCTCAAAATATGGCCCGAACCCAGAGCCAAGAGTGAGGAGTCAAGAAAATGAAGGTGAGTTGGCTATATATAGGCCTCCAATCGTACTGATTGGCTAGATCATTTGAACATGCTCCTCCCGAAATGTGTTGATAAAACATCATATAGTGAGACGGGAGAGACCACCTCAGACCTCCTCAGATGGCATAATTTTGAGAAAATTAAAAGAAATAGCTCACTCTTTCTAAAGAAATGTGACATAAACATGATATTTGATCAAATAAAAAGCCTTGATGGAGTTGTTTTGTGCATTCCTGTGATCATCGATAAATGGAAGCAGGCGCAAATGAATAGGTCCTATGTGTTCTGTTTTTATGCGGACTGGTAAATTCTAGTTTGTTTCAGCATCTTTGATGTGCATCATCATCAATCGGCTGCGAACAGGGTAGGTTTGCAGTTGGTCACCAATTTTTTTCCATTCCCTGCGATCTTTGGCAACTTCCCTCAGTTTGTTCGCTGTAGCTGGTACGTCCTTGTTGATGAGCTTGCCGATGTATTGATGGTACAGTTTATGTGGTCCTCCTCGTCCTCTTTTGCCATGCCGTTCTTGTGGTGCATACAAAATACATTTTTTTCAAAATCACTTGAAATCCTATTCATAACTAGCCTGGGTTTCCCCATCCTGCCTTGTGCGCTGCTAGGCAGTCTGGACACCATGGACCAAATTTTCGCCTCAGATAGGGAACCAATCACAGAACGGGGAGGGAGCAGCAAGGCGATGACGAAGTCTATGCGACACACCGAAGCAGTTTGTTTATATCTATGGATCCAATACAGCAGACACGAAGTTACCTTTCAAGTTTATTTAGACAAAATAGCAACTTAAACCATTTCATAACCAAGAAGGATGTTTTTTCCCTGCTACCAACAGGCTTTGGCAAAAGCCTCATATATCAACTAACGTTAGCCCCGTTAGTGGCTATAGCAGTGGGGCTTAGGCTAGCGAGACCCCAGTCGTTATGGTTGTCTCGCCATAAATCTCTGCATTTACACTTGGCATTAACATGCGATCACCATGATCCGATCAAGCAGATCAGGACACGGTGTGTTTACATTTGTTCACAATAAGTAACGTTAGCCCCTGTATCTGGATAACGGATCGGATTTCTGTTTCTGCATAATATTTAAATTAGGTCTGTAGCACGACACCAGATGATACAAATTAAGCAGTCCCAATTGCTTTCACTCACTCACTTTACTTTCCTATGCAATCTCCAGTCTTAGTTCAAATTACGATTTTTGAATGAAGGAATATTTCCAGAGCTGATCATACAAAAATAACCGGGTTGATCATGTTAAACAAGTCACATCATCGATAATCAGGATTTAAGGTTATAGCGTGCAATGGCTATATTAAAGGCATACTATGCAGGAATTTTACCTTAATATAACAGCTTCAAAGTAATTTCGGTGGTAAACAAACTCATAATAGGGCGAATCATCCTGGTAGTAAAGCTTGGGGGAGTCGCCGCTGGAAATACCAGCAATGCAAGTCTGAGAGGGGCGCCCCTGACAAATCTCGCGAGAATCGCGACTTGCTTTACGGCAACGACGTCACACACAACAACAACATATGAAGCACGAAGACACTTGCGCTCATTTCAGATGATGGAAAAAGCAAAGAAAACGCGGTAGGAAGAAAGTAGGAAAAGGAAGGCTTTCACTCTTTGGCGCAAGTTAAAAAGTAGCACTGGATGCAACAGCGATGCTGATCTGGCGATCTTTTTGATGGACTAGTAAGTAAATATCTTACTTGTAAACTTGTTTGCGTCATATGTTGTATGTTGTTGCGCAACTTGCGCTTGATTGTAGTATGCCATTGTTTTTGTGATGCTGTTCATTCATTCATTGGTGATAATTAGACCAGTCCAATAATTTCCACATATGTTTAGCTAGATTTCGATTATCTAATTATCTAGTGTAAACGAGCACAATTTGCAAACTATTATGATAAATTGCAATAATCATGTCTAATGACATCATAAAGGCCAATGTTATGAAATAATGCGACGTACATTTAACTTTATTGATGTCATCAGGCATTTTGTAATGTTTACATTACAATCAAAAAACATAAATGAAATTATACATTAGGCCTAGACTATAGGCTATTTACTTGTGATTTAGCTGCAATCATGTAAAAACGTTATAAGCTGCCAAACGCGATAGGCTACTTTATTATTATAAAGTAGTCTAACACTTATATTATAAGACATATTATCCGATTTTGAACATCATCATTAGTTCAGTAGACTATGCAGTATATGCAATAGCCCAATATTTTTATGAAATCGTGAAACATTACCTGGTCAATATCTTTGGTGTCTTGTGCCTGTTCCATGACCAACGCTACTATCCTACCGAACAGGGATGGAAATTAGCACCCACCACCAGCCAAATGCGGGTGTTACGAAGCATAGGAGACGTTTAGATCCAAATGCAGCTTTATTATAGAAAGGTCGACAGGCAGGGTAAATCAACAGCAGACAGAACAACGGAGAGAACACAGAGCAGATCGGGGTCACAGGCAAGGGTCGAGGCAGGCAGCAGAAAGCACGGTCCAATAAACAATCCGGGTCAAGGCAGGCAGCAGAACAATCAGGCAACGGTGTAACAATCCAAGATCAGACAAACCAGAAATCAAACACGGGAAAATAACGCTCAGAAATGCAGTAACAGTACAACAAGACTTCGCGGTGAGTGAATAAATGAACATGGTATAAATAGACTGAGACTAGCAGGATGACAAGACACAGGTGAATACAATCAGTGACAATGAGGTGCAGGTGAATGTGATCAGTGATGATGAGTCCAGGCAGTGAGTATGGGAAATGTAGTTTGTGAGGAAGTGATTATAGTCTATTGTGGAGCGCCCTCTGGTGGCTCTCGAGGGCACTCCAGCTGGTGATCGTTACATAGGGTGATTTTGTGTTGTTGCGGGTAAACTCGCCTCACCTACCGGCCACCGTGGCGGGTAAATAAAAATAACATCATGCAACGTTCGTCTGTTAGGACAAATTAGTTTGAATAAATGAGCAGACACTGATTAGCAAGACAACCAGCAGTGAATGTGCTTTCCATTAAATTAATCACACACACAGTAAACAAATCCTTAACAAAAAAACAAAACAAAAAAACAGGGCTATTCTGGTGGGTACAGTGATGCGGTGGTGACGCGTTCATGTAAGGGTGGCGCTGCCAAGAAAGCTCCTAAAATCTGTCACAAATAACAGGCAAAAGTAATGATTATGAATATGTAAACTATAGCAAGGAGATATTTTAATTATTTATTAATAAACAAGTATTTTCTTTGTCCGTGTCTGTTGCAAAGATGAAGTTGACGATGCTGATCGTGATCTTCGCAGTAGTGACCGCGCAAGAGAGAAATGGACATTTCATACGAATTGCATAAGCAGAGAGCAGTCTGTGTCTGTTTTCTTTCGTTTTTAATAGTTCTGTTTAAAAGTAGACATGTCTGTCTGTGAGGCTAGACTACCTTATACGCTGAGTTTCGGTTCATTTATGAGATGAGAGCAGTTAACGCGCCGTCGCCTCCGTTTCGTGATTATCTACCGTCTGCTATATTTAATTATTATTTATTAAATCCAGGAAATTGGTTGATGAAACATTGATTAAAATTAAGATACAATTAATACAAAACGAAATTCACTTTAAAGAAAGGTTTTGTGCTTTCTGTCTCTGTGAAAGTTTGTACGTCTGTAACATTGTTTTTTCCTCATATGGGAACTGAAATGAATATCAGTTCATGGTTTGTGTGTGTAGGCTATAAGAGAGAAAGAGAAAATGCCAGTATTTCATTGAGACTTGAGATTAAATAAACTGCTTAAGTATTGTAGATCTTGTAGTATTAATTTTCACATGCAGTTACACTTTGTCGGTTAAAAATAAGAAAGTGGCTGGTAAAAACATTGAGTGGCTGGTAGATTTTGAAATCCACCAGTCACAGTGGCCGGTGGACAAAAAAGTTAATTTCCATCCCTGCTACCGAACAGGTACCGGTGTACAGGGTGGGGGGTGTATTTACGACAGTGCAAGTATTGCACAGCGACTCTGGGGGTCGCTGTTTGACAAAAACACAATTTCTGCATAGTATGCCTTTAACAGAAATGGTAGATTAATAAACGTGCTGAAACAATAAAAACATTCAACATTTAAAACATTAAAAAATAAAAAGTGTATTCCCATTATTCCTCTGGCAAAGCAGTGCACGCTCTTCATCTCATGACTGATCACAGCTGTGATATATTGTACAGGCGATCGCCTCATTATCGCCCCACAGATAATGTTGCACAATTAAAATGAAAAATGACAAACACCGTATCATGTAAGTCTAAATAAACTGTTTTAAATATTGACATTTTTTGTAAGGTTCAAATAAGTTTAATTTCTTGTCTAAACTGCGTTTTTACATACGTCATCTGGTATAATTGAAACCATTGGCTATGATCTACGTACAGGCGCATTTGATAGACATTCGTAGCACCCAATAAAATGGCTTTGGGCATTCGTAAACCACGCCTCAAATACGAGAAAATGAACATGTGGTTCCCAGAACACGTATCATTCTCAATGAGACGTGGGGTCTGACGTTAGCCAGGCTAATTCATAACCCACTTACAGGCACTGAGTTAGAAGCACTGAAATGAAAATTAATCAATTTAATCATCTGTGGAACGGGCAGGACTCGAAAAACTCCAGCCAATCATTTCCAAGACCACCTAGAATCATTGGACAGTAAGTCCGTCAATCAAACGGTCGTACCATACCCACCTCCCCCACCCCCGCGCATGTGTCGTGACCACTTCGTGCGCATACTCAAAGCACATTGCTATGAATTTTGCTTTGAATAGAAGACCGCTGTACAGACACCAGGGCTGAGTCTCGCGCATCTTTCATGTTTTTTCAGCTTTTGCTCGTGCATGATTGCATGTCCATGTTCTTCGAATGGGTGGAGTCAGGGCCAGCGTTGGAGTAAAGAAGTTATAACCTTTTGAGTTGTGTATTTTCAAAATCTGACGGCCGTTTTGGAAATCACATACCCCACCTTTAAGTTGTTCTTCTGAGGCAGTGGCCTACAAATCTCAACTGCCTCTGTTGCACTCGGAGGACGAGTTGGTCGCGGTCGACTTGCTTGTAGATGTCTTTGTTCCTGATTTTGTCTAGACATTTGATGCCGAGCATTATTCTGTAGCAGTTGGTGGCGAACCTGTTGAGCTGGTCTTTGATCTCACTGTTGATGATCCAACTCTTGCAGCCGTAGAGAAGGATTGAGATGCATCCGGCTTCGAATATGTTGATCTTGAGTTTGATTGAAAGGGTCTTTGCCTGAAAGACGTTTTTCATCTTCCAAAAGGTCCCCATGCTTGGCCTTTTCGTGCTCTGACGTCTGACTCTGTAGAGGCTATTTGAGATCCGAGATATTTGAAGTTCTTGGTACACTCGATGTTCTGACCATTTAGCTGTTTGTACTGTTGGGTGTGGATTGCCATGTCTAGGCTCTAGACCAGAGGTTCTCAAACTTTTTACACCAAGTACCACCTCAGAAAATATTTGGCTCTCCAAGTACCACCATAATGACCAATATGAAAATACAGTAGCGTAGTAGGCCTAACTACTCAGCTACAGTTATGCACAGCTCAAAAATGAGGTGAATTCAAAAATGAATTCCATGGTGAAGGACGCGTCATTGCTTGTCACGTGACACACCGCAGCCACAATAGCGCTGAATGACAACTGATCTGCTTTCATTTCCTTTTTTTTATTCAAAATATTCACAAATTTGTTAGCTATGTCATGAAATATCAGACATTCCGATTGTCAAATATATGCAAGTGGAAGTGATCGCGTTAGTTGAGCTATATGCGCCACCATGTTAGTTTGTGCCATTGTTCAGAGAATCGGATCTGTTGGATTTACAGGACGTGAATTCATCCTTTCTCCCGAAATACATGAAAGTAAGCGGCCGGTGAACTGGGAGAAGAATAGAGTTAACTTTAAAGTTACTTACACAATGTGTATCTGATATGAATAAAACGTGTCGTCTAATTATAATGGAAATTATTATTATTTCCGCTTCCATAGACGTCAGTGTGTATTTTACAAATTCGAAATGTATTTTTTTTAGGGCCGGGACTTTAACGCGTTAATTAAGATTAATTCATTACAGACTTTAACGCGTTAATTAACGCGATAACTGATTTTAATCGCTTATTTTTGCACCGCGGAACTTTCTCACTGGATGAATAACATTCTCATTTTCCACTAGATATTTTCCTATATCTCATCAGGCTCAGCAATATTGTGATGTCGGCCTGCTCTGCAGCAGCTGACCACTAGCGAATGTACAGTGAAGTGACAACTGCCAGATTCAAACTGTGCTTTCGCGCTGTGGCTGGCTGAGCCAAAGACGGACGCGCTCAGCGCTTGTCATAGGCGATCACAACTGTTCACATTATGTTTATTTTAGGTTTTAGACATTTACATATAATTTATAGCAAAACAACACATTTAAAGTTTGTAAAATACACAATGGTGTCTATGGAAGCAGCAATAACAACCCAAGAAAATATATTTGCCGACGGTTTTTATTCATATCAGACACACAGTGTAAATAACTATAAAGTCAACTCTATTCTACTCCCAGTTCACCGGCCACTTACTTTCATGTATTTCGGGAGAAACTGATGAATTCACGCGCTGTAATAAACCCAACAGACAGGAATCTCTGAACTGCGGCCCAAACACGGCGCCCATCTCACGTTACAGATAATTTATAAAGATTTTTTAAACAACAAAACAAACTCACTTACACATATTTGAGAATCGGAAAAGAAAAAAGTTTATGACATGGTAAGCAAGTTTTTTAATATTTAGAAATTAAAGCGCTACATCTGTCATGCAGCGCTATTTTGGCTGTGGTGAATGTCACGTGTCAAGCCTGACGCGTCACCCTGGAAACCTTTTTTAACTTAAAAAAACGTTTACAGAAACGTTTAAAGTTTACAGAAGGTCTTCCTAACTATAGGCTACCTGAATTTCTAAAATGTAGGCCTACTATATTTCTAAATATGCTATTGCTACATTTAATGGCAAAAATTGCACTGGTCTGCTGGACTTGGTTGAACAAAAATAAACAATATTTTGTTGCTTAAGCTTATGTATTCAGTCATTATTCAATGGTATACTAAAAATCCACGTGAAAAAAATTACTTCACACTGTTCTTAGGTCAAATATTTATGCGATTAAAATGCGATTAATTTCGATTAATTAATTACAAAGCCTCTAATTAATTAGATTAATTTTTTTAATCGAGTCCCGGCCCTAATTTTTTTTTTATTACTTATGTGAATTTAAATGTCTGAAACCTAAAATAAACATTATGTGGTTAAAAACACTGAATAATTGTGATATTTGACAGCGTCTGAGTGGCGCGCGTCCGTCTGGCTCAGCGCCAGCCAACTGCGCGAAAGCACATTTGAATTTAGCAGTTGATCACGTGATGCACTGGCTGTTCTACTCACACCGGTGTAATCGTATTGTACGCTCCAGGGTACATAGACTGGGTACCAAGACTGATCACACCGGTTTGATCTTACGTGCGAAATTCAGTGATTCCTCTGCGTACCACTAGAGGGAGCCCACCACACTTTGAGAACCACTGCTCTAGACTCTACTCTCCTGGCCCACTTTGCTGTTGTTGTGAGTTGTTGCTGCGATCTTTCCAGGGTACTTTCGAATAGGGCAATGTCATCGGCAAAGTCCAGGTCAAATAGTGAGACATTAATTTGCCTAGTTGACTCTCTTAGACATGTTACGATGCCGTTGGATTGGGTGGTGTCAGCATGTCCCTACTCAGCTTTTGTTAGTACGTAGTCGAGAACGATGATGAACAGAAAAGGAGCTAGTGTGTCGCCTTGTAGGTCATAGGTTGAGATGTCGAATTGGTCTGACAGCTTCCCCTCGACTAGTACATGGCTCTTGGAGTTGGTGTAGATTGCTCGGAATGCTCTTACCAATTTATTTGGTATGCTGTAGTGTCTCATGATTTCGAACATTGTTGGTCTGTTGATCAAGTCGAACGCTTTCTTGCTTTCTTTCTCATTTATTATCATTGATGTGCACTCCTGACAATAATTAATTAAATAAAAAATTAATAAATTACTGTCACTGTAACATTTTTGATTATAAAACAGTAAAATATCACTTCTGTAATCTTAAAGGTAGGGTGAGCAATTTCAGAGAAGCAAGCTAGCTATAAAAGCATAAGATAAGGGCCCTCCCTTCAGAGCGCTCTCAGAAGCCACAACTCCTCCAAAAGACATGAACAGCAGAGACTGCAAAGTGTCAAATTATTTGCCCCCTTCCTATTTTTTTTTATTTTTTTGTGCATATTTGCCACACTTAAATGATTCAGATCATTAAACCAATTTTAATCCCCTGGGGTCGGCTATCGCGCCGGCGCGATTGTCTCGCTTTTTTTCTTATCAGTGCAAAATAGACTCAAAATAACTCTGTCCATTTTTGTCATACAGGCAAGTGTTATACATCATTCAAAACTGTTAGATGTTCTCTTTTATTTGTGTACACTAATAATAAAAACAAAATGTTGTGTTTTTCGTAAAATAAAGAAAATAAACATGATGCGTGTTCTCCAGTATCTCTCAATGTGAAGTTCATTCTGAAACGCGACAGAAAATGACCTGTAACTCAGCGAATACTTGTCACTGTGACATGAAACATGTTTTTACAAAGCTTGAAGTCTCCATTTTTAAATGATGTAAATCATATCAAACACAAATATTCTCTGTGTAAGTCATTTGTATGAAAGCAGCGGCATGTACAGTTTCTCCAGCGCGAGCTCATTAGCGCTAATTTGACCACACCCACGCGCGCAAGACCTGTTCACATGCAACTGATCCACATGGAGGAACCAACGCCCTCATCACCTCTAAACAAAGAATCAGTGACTTCAGTACTGCTCTGCTTTTCATCGGGTTTGGAAGACTGTGTTTGTGCTGTGCTGTGCACCTTGGAAGAAGAATTAGAAGAACACGATTTGATTATGAGAAAGATTTGTAAGGTAAGACACTAATAGTAGCATGTTATTTTTGCATAAACTTTACATTGCAGCTACTAGTTAAACTGGTGCCATTTCATACGTTATGAAATGAGATTGGAGTAAAAACATGAAGCCTAATGCTAAATGTATATATGTATGACACGAGAATGTTTTTTCGATAATTAAACAGCACGATATAACAGTATGCTCGTATGAGTGTTTATTCTAATATGGTGAATATTATAATGTTTAGAACTGTGTTTACTGTTAAATACTGATATCTGCTCACAAGTAGATGTGTATAATATGGTAAGAATAATGTTTCATAGTTTAGAGCGGCTCGATCGCTTCAGTAAGTGTTTTCTGCACGTGCTTTGAGTTTGATTCACGCTGTGCGTTTGAAAAGCAAAACGCACCACACATTAGGCTTCATGTTTTTACTCCAATCTCATTTCATAACGAATGGAAACGTTTGAAGTAACATATGATAATCCATATATTTTTCTCTAGTGTAGTGTTACTGAAGTGTTCTTTTTTAACGATTTATAGGCTGCCTGCTATAGGCTATTGAACAACGAACAACTTGGTGTTCATATATACACTCACCTAAAGGATTATTAGGAACACCATACTAATACTGTGTTTGACCCCCTTTCGCCTTCAGAACTGACTTAATTCTACGTGGCATTGATTCAACAAGGTCCTGAAAGCATTCTTTAGAAATGTTGGCCCATATTCATAGGATAGCATCTTGCAGTTGATGGAGATTTGTGGGATGCACATCCAGGGCACGAAGCTCCCGTTCCACCACATCCCAAAGATGCTCTATTGGGTTGAGATCTGGTGACTGTGGGGGCCATTTTAGTACAGTGAACTCATTGTCATGTTCAAGAAACCAATTTGAAATGATTCGAGCTTTGTGACATGGTGCATTATCCTGCTGGAAGTAGCCATCAGAGGATGGGTACATGGTGGCCATAAAGGGATGGACATGGTCAGAAACATTTAAACGATGCCCAATTGACACTAAGGGGCCTAAAGTGTGCCAAGAAAACATCCCCCACACCATTACACCACCACCACCACCAGCCTGCACAGTGGTAAAAAGGCATGATGGATCCATGTTCTTATTCTGTTTACGCCAAATTCTGACTCTACCATCTGAATGTCTCAACAGAAATCGAGACTCATCAGACCAGGCAACATTTTTCCAGTCTTCAACTGTCCAATTTTGGTGAGCTCTTGCAAATTGTAGCCTCTTTTTCCTACTTGTAGTGGAGATGAGTGGTACCCGGTGGGGTCTTCTGCTGTTGTAGCCCATCCGTCTCAAGGTTGTGCGTGTTGTGGCTTCACAAATGCTTTGCTGCATACCTCGGTTGTAACGAGTGGTTATTTCAGTCAAAGTTGCTCTTCTATCAGCTTGAATCAGTCGGCCCATTCTCCTCTGACCTCTAGCATCAACAAGGTCAACAAGCATCAACAAGGTCTAGCATCACAGGACTGCCGCATACTGGATGTTTTTCCCTTTTCACACCATTCTTTGTAAACCCTAGAAATAGTTGTGCGTGAAAATCCCAGAAACTGAGCAGATTGTGAAATACTCAGACCGGCCCGTCTGGCACCAACAACCATGCCACACTCAAAATTGCTTAAATCACCTTTCTTTCCCATTCTGACATTCAGTTTGGAGTTCAGGAGATTGTCTTGAGCAGGACCACACCCCTAAATGCATTGAAGCAACTGCCATGTGATTGGTTGATTAGATAATTAAATTAAAGAGAAAATGAACAGGTGTTCCTAATAATCCTTTAGGTGAGTGTATGTAGTCTTTAGACAAAAATTGTCATAATAATTTCTCTCTAGGCCAATTCAATTAAGCTTAGGATAAATGTAAATTAAGGTAACAGGCTGTATTGACATTGCACTCTTTAGCAGTAGCACTTGTGCTTCTACATATCCCTTTTCCTTAGTTCAGTGGTTCTCCAATTTTGTAGAGTGCTGTAACCCCTGAGGCATTTAACGTCCTTCTGCGTACCCCCTCTCTTTCAATTAGACTGTAGTCACACCTTTTCCATTAAGGGACAATATTTGCCACCTTTAATACATTTTTCCAGTTCATTTTTTAAAGCAAATAATGCTTTAAATAAAACAATGTGCAATAAATATGCAATGATGGTAAAAACGAAGTGATACTTTTAATATTAAATTAAATTCACCAATAGGTGGCGGAAAGTCACTGTCTGAGTGAGTCATCGAGTCATTCATTCAGTAACGAAGCAAGTTGCTGTATTTATGAACGGGTCATTGAATCGTACATGATTGCCAGATACTATTGAAAAGACTGGGTAAAAAACGTGTTCTTTTAACAGAAAAAGAGCTCTGACTGGGGGGTTAAATTATTAAATTATTAAATCTGGCAATCGTAAGCATGAACGCTCGTAAAAACAGTCAATGTGCTGTCATCTCCTTTATTTGACAAAAACAAGTGGTTTTGGTCAAGTTTTCTTTTTTTACGCATTTGTCGCATCTTTTTTCGTCAACGATATTACATGTGTTGACATAGTCACAATTATCGTTCAATGACGTGGGTGTCGTCTTTCATCGTCTTGTCATAGTCAGGGAAAAAAAGGTCGTTAACGAACATTTTTCGTCATGGTTTTCGTTAACGAAATTAACACTGTTGCAGAGGCAGCGTGTAGATTACAAGACCGTATAAATAAAATATTAAAACAGTATTGTCTGGTTATTATGGTAATTCTAAGAAATTAAAATTATGGAATATTATCTCACTTTAAGGAGTTAGATATTTTAATTCAGCCAACCATTCAGACCGTGTTTCACTTATCCAGTGTTTATGGCTGCATTTAATTCTGAGGAATTAAAATGATGAGCAGCGAACGCATGCTGCTCTGTCTGCCCCACAGGCTTGCGGCCATGCAGTGTTCCTTCTGCACATCGAAAATCGCTTTAGATTTTTCCCTGCCGGTCCTCCGCTTCAGGGTATCGAAAACTAGATGAAAATAGCAGGGCTGTCCCCTCCCCCCGTGGATGGACGAGAGAGAATCTCACCTCCACGGAGCCCTCAGGAAATCAATGTTTGTATACAGCGTCAAGTGCGCTCCGGGACACATCGGTTTTCAACGAATGCACGCTGCAGCTTCCGCCCAAAGGTCTTGCGGCCAGGCAGTGTTTGCGTCCGCTCATCGGAAACTGTTTTCGATTATTCCCTGCTGGTCCTCTGCTTCAGGGTTTCAAGATCGAAACTTCCCTCTGGGGAGCCCTCAGGAAATCGATGTTAGCTTCCCACCGCCAAGTGCGCTTTGGGATGCATCGGTTTCCAGCGAATGCATGCTGCGTGTCCGTCCCACAGGCCTGCGACCAGGCAGCAAACGCGTCCGCCCATCGAGAATCGTTTTCAATCGAACCCTGCCGGACAGCCGCTTCAGGGGGTCGAGAACGAATCTCGAATGATACCCGAAACCAGCCTCGAGAGGTTGGTTCCCTTGGTAAAATATATCGATGCATTGGAATCTAAAGAATATTTATCCTAGGGCTCTGCGCACCATTTAAAAGGGGTACAGACTGCAGTTAGGTTTCCACCCACCAAAATTCAACGGGGTGGTCTGGACTGTATTTGACCCAGCGCAGGGTTGAGTATTGGAACAAGAAGTAAATTCCCTGCTGGTAAAGGAGGCCATAGAGCGTATTCCTCCGCCGGACAGGGACTCCGGGTTTTACAGCTGCTACTTCATAGTTCCCAAGAAGGATGGGGGGTTGCGTCCAATAATAGATCTCAAGACACTTAAACTGGTCTCTGAGGAGGTTCAGGTTCAAGATCCTCACTATTCCCATAATCGTGAACCAAATTCAATCCGAGGATTGATTGTTCACGATAGATCTGAAGGACGCATTCTTCCACATATCCATCCTTCCATCTCACAGGAAGTTCTTGAGGTTCGCTTTCGGTGGCGAAGCGTATCAGTATCGGGTTGGCCTAGCTCTCTCCCTTTGCACATTTACCAAATAGATGGATGGAGCTCTAGCGTCGTTGAGGCTTAAGGGTGCTCAACTATATCGACGACTGGCTGATTTTGGCCCAGTCACAAGAGCTGGCAGTTCGGCAACGACATATCGTCCTTGCCCACATCCAGAGCTTGGGGTTGAGACTCAACGCAAAAAAAAGCGTGTTGGCACAAGCCCAGAGAACCACGTTCCTGGGAGTGATGTGGGACTCGGTCACGATGCGGGCACAATTGTCTGCTGCACGGATCGAATCCATCCTGGCCATGGTGACCAGGATAAAGCTAGGCCAAGCCATCACTGTAAAACATTTTCAGAGAGTGTTAGGGCTCATGGCAGCAGCGTCCAACGTCATTTCATTTGGCCTGCTGCACATGAGGGCCCTGCAGTGGTGGTTGAAAACCAAGGTGTTTTCCCCAAGGGGAAACCTGTTCCGGATGATCAGGGTTACGCGCAGATGCCTTCGTTCCCTATCTATGTGGAAAAAAGCTTGGTTTCTGTCCCTTGGCAGAATGTCATGTCATGATGCCTTCCTCACGGGCTGGGGCGCAGTCATGGATGGCAGGGCTCTGAGGAGCTTCCTCCCAGACCTCAGGGGTCACCACGTAGACAATGTGTCGGTGGTCTCCTACTTGGTTCATCAGGGGGTTCTGAGATCGCACCCTCTATCCAGATTGCCACATCAGATCCTCCTGTGGTCCCAGGGGAAACTGTTATCTCTCAGAGCAATGCACGTCCCAGGGAACCAGATTCAGAGAGAGACATCTTGTCGAGGGAGGGGCTGAGGCCCGGGGAATGGAGACTTCACACCGAGGTGGTGAAGTAGATATGCGAGAGGTTAGACCCAGTGGAAGTGGATTTGTTCGCGGCTCGAGGGACGTCCCACTGTCGACTGTGGTTTTCTCTCAACCATCCAGCCCCATTGGGGTTGGATGCCACGGTACAGACGTGGCAGAGGCTACGCCTGTACACTTTTCCCCCGATAGCTCAGCTCCCGGGAATTCTGGAGAGGGTCCGGGTATGGTTTTCAGACATCATAGCACCCCTGGCAGGCCAGTCTTGGCTGATCCATCTGAGAAGGGGCCTGCTTCCACAGGCTGGGGGCTCAATATTCACCCTCAACCAGACCTGTTGAAACTTTGGACCTGGCCCCCTGAGGAGGCTCAGTACATAGAGGCTAGCCTGTCACCTGTAGTGGTTGAGACCATACTCAGTTCCTTCCACGGGGAAATTGTACGGCCTAAAGTGGAATGTGTTTTCACTTGGTGTAGAGAGCGTGAGGTGGACACAGATAACTTCCCGGTTGGCTTCAGTGCTGGAGCTCCTCCAAGATCGCTTCTCGCCTGGTCTTACCCCGTCCACACTCAGGGTGTATGTGGCTGCCGTTGCGGCTTTCCACGCTCCTCTGGGTGATGGGCCTTTGGGGAGACATCAGCTGGTCGTACGTTTCCTCTGTGGGGCTCGGAGGATGAGACCTGCAGCTCGTACCAGAGTTCCCACATAGGACCAGGCAGTGGTTCTCGAAGGGCTGGTTAAAGCCCCCTTCGAACCTCTGGAGTCGGCTGAGGCCAAGAACCTTCCCTCAGAGTAGCTTTTTAATTAGCCATTACTTCTCTGATGAGAGTAGGAGATCTTCAGGTGCTCTCTATATCTCATGGGTGCCTGGAGTTTGCTCCTGACGACATTAAGGCTATCTTGCATCCCAGGCCGGGCTATTTGCCTGCAGGCTTTTCATCCTCCACCTCACGTGACGGGATGATCCTTTCTTTCTTTTGTTTGTTTAAAAGTTTTGTTTTCTTTAAGTTTCCAACCTAATTCATCTCACAGGAGAGGAGATGAATTTAGCCGAATTTGGTAATGTTACCTCGAAAACGCGCGCGCCAAACGCTACGTGATGCGCACACACGGAACAAAGAACATCCGCTCATGCACGCGGCAGGGACAGGCCGTTCCAGGAACGCAACAATACATGAGAGACCAAGAAACTTTGCAAGTATTCTTCTTTATAGGGCTTCTAGGAAGCATTAAGATGATGTTTTTCGTGTTGTTTCAGAGGGGTTTCTGTCTGGGTGAATTTTGCCAATGCTCTCTCTCTCTCTCTCCCTTACTCTCACTCTCACTCACTTTTACACGTGTTTCCATTGTCTAGACTCCCCGCGTGTCTTTGTCATTAATGTTTGTAAATTCATATATCCCATGTAACCGTAGTAAATGCATAAGTAGGCTAGTTATTTCTTATTAAATTCATGATACTCATTTGATGGATTTACTGTGTCTGCTCATACTTCAGGTCCCTGAAATGACTAGATCAAAGCTACGAGCTTTACAAATTAAAGATACTTTAAAGAGTATTTGTTTATAGGGCGGGAAAGCTAATTCTTGTGGCCACAGAATTAATTTTCCTAAACTCTATAAATTAATTGAGCTAATTAATTTTACCTGTTTTGTGAAACGTGGTCCGTGGAATTAATTGCAATCAACTTGTGGTTAATTGCAAGGATTCACATGTATGCATGCAGGTAAAAATGACATATAATCCCTTACCGGGAGATTTATTAACATGTAAGACTGATCTAATCCAAACCAGTATGAATAATTATTAATAACCAATTATTAATTATGATATGCAAATTCCCCATGGATTAGATCCACCCCTGAGTCTTTACACCTGGGAGTGACTTGCTTCATCGCAGAAGCTAACTCTGTTCTGTGCCGTTGTCCCTTTGTAGCTTACGTGTATGCCGTCATATGTTACGTCATGACGCAGCACCAATCAAGATTGGATTAGTTTCATTCATACTTCAGATGTGTTACGCTAAGGGAGTTCCCCAAAGTGTCAGATCGACACAGTGTCTTGTTCCCTTCTCAGGAAACAAGGGTTACAGTCATAACCCGAGACGTTTTGTAACAGAAAGTCATATTTTAATTAGTCAAGTCAAGTCAAGCCACCTTCATTTATATAGCGCTTTTAACAATATAGATTGTTTCAAAGCAGATTTACTGTGAAAATAGGAAATTAAAGTAACAGAGATTTACAGCAGCTCTAGAATACAGTTACTGAGTCACTCAAGTTATTGATTAGAAACCTCATATTTCCTTGAGATGTTGATTTGAAAAAAATAGAAAATTAGTCAGATATTTCCATGCTAAATTTGATCACCAAATTAATGTCAGTCATTTTTAAAGACCAAGGAGAAGTTGTTGTCATAAGCCCTATTCGCACGGGATTAGTACTATATGGGGACCTCTAGTCATTTGTAATAATTGCGGAGGTTGTCTGTGATCTTAATCCCGTGCGAATCGGTCATGTCTGTAATTTGTAAAGTAAAAATTCCCCCGCAAATGACCTACCATATTTCGCTGAACACCGATGTCCAGTGATAATATTAGTCCCGTGCGAATCGGCATCTCTGTGATTTGGCGGATCGAATATAATTTTTTTAAGGTTTTTGTTTCATGCGCGCCTTTTTATCCATTTTTCGCGAAGAATGAGGCTGCGCTGGAGTGTTTTGATAGTATTTTGGGTGCTGGGTCATATTGCTATACACCATACAGCTATACAATTTGCTGAAAGAGAAAGCTGAAAATCATCAGAAGAGCAAAAACAAAAATAATGATTATATGGAGATGAATGAATGACATATAGCAGCATGCGGTAAAGAACATTCTTCTGTTCATGATATCATACAGATAGACCAATAATAACGGCAAGACATTTCCAAGCAATAGCCTCGCCGTCATATCCGGGAGATAAGTCAGTAAATTTGAGGATAATCACAGGCTTCGGTTATCCCGTGCGAATGCGCCACACGAAATTCAGATGTGGGGGGGGGGGGGGTAATTTCTAAATCACACAAGGTCCACAGATAGTACTAATCCCGTGCGAATAGGGCTATAGTAAAATCTCCAAACATGTGGTATCGCTGAAAAGCCCTGAATGTGCTCTTTACAGGTATAGTGTCAGAGAAATTCACTAAAATATAATGTCCACTACATTGGACAAAAGTGGATCCCAGGAGGTTAAAACACTGAGAGGAAATAGGAAGCTTGTGTAAAGAATGCTGTACCATGAAAATAACTAAGATTAGGCCTATTTCTGAGGCAGTATAAACCCAACAAGAGAAGTAAATCTTTCACTTCCAAAATCACTTTTGGAACATTAAGTGCCGTTTATCTGGAACAAATATCTGAAATCCCTGTGATTAATAGCATGGAAATAAAAAAAAATTAAAGCGATGATCCACTACACAAACTATGTTGGGAAGGATTACGTTTTGATTTAGTTACAATCCTTTCTCTGTGAAGAGCGGAAGGTCTTTTCAGACAACATAATTGAGGCAAGTGAAGCATGCCAACCACTAAGCTGGCAAATTGGCACCAGTTGCTTGTTTGACTGTGCACTTGTCTAGTGTAATTACCCTCACAAAAACTCAGACTAGAATGTAATAATCCTATTTAATCATTAAAATAAAGGAAGAGGATGTAATTTTAGCTGTTCTACTGGGACATTAGAAGAAATGCTGCATAATGGTCTTTGTACCTAATTGTTTTAAATCATAATGTTTAAACTCAGTAACTCCAACTTCACATTAAATGGAAGGGGGCAATGTCAGGACAAGAAATTAAAAACTCTGAGATTCGTGGTTTGAAGGTGACTTTGAAAGTGGCAAACACACCCAGGTCAAACATCATTCCATGGTCTGAAAGTTTATCAGTTCCAGCAAAGATACTACAATTCAATATTTCTCATTGTCACATTGTTTCTCATCTCTAAATTAATATTTTCATGTGATGTTCAGAACATCAACCAAATGCATGTCCAGATGCCTGAGCCTCAACCAAATGCATTTAAATGTCTTTTGACATTTGTATATATGACAAATAAATAAACTTAAAACTTGAAAAATTATGTGTACATATTAATCAGAGTAATGTGCTTATAAAATATTTGTTTTCTTTTTTTTTGAGAAAAACAAGAATGTTAAAACCTTTGTTGTTTCAACACACATGACTTTTCTTCTTCCATAGAATACAAAAGAGACATTTTGAAGAATGTATTTTCCATGTGATGATTGCCATCTTGTGACTGAAAATGTCAGGCTAAAAGATTATACCAAAAACATCATAACAGTGGTAATTACAACTTGTATGCTATATTTCAGATAGTTTTTCCCCAAAAAAACCCCCAAAAAAATCCATATAGGCCTACGCACCACAACCTCTCATTGGTGTGTTCATAAGAGTTTATGAGTGAAACGATTTGTGTTTTGTTAACAAAAGATTTGCTGAATTTGGAATCATGTACTACTCTAACTGTTTCTGCCATGTAGAATTATGGTTAGAGTAGCACGCATTTTCGAATTTGGATCTTTCAAATGATTTGGTTGATCCAATCCGCAAAACACAGGGTTTTCAGCAGGAAGGTAAATTTAAGATTTTCTTTAAGACCGGATAAAGAACATTTAAGTAAAAAAAATTTAAGAAAACACAACATAGCATGATCTCTAAATGTAATGTCTATATATGGAAAACAAAATGAGTTGTATTTGCAACAATTCAGAATTTGAAAATGCAACTTCCAACAGATATCTTTTTACAAAGAAGTAGCTTGAATATGAGATGCTCTCGTTTACTAGAATGTGGAAATATCTTTTACTGTAGTCTTCCAGTGCAAATGTCTAAAGATTCTTAAAACAATATGCATTTACTGGAGATACAAAGTGACAAAATATTAAGTCTTGAACTTAATTAAAATGACGCGAGTTTATGATTAAAACAAGAACAAATATCTGCCATTGGGCTCAGAAAAAAACTAAACGAATTCAAAAGGAAATTTTCATAATTTATTGTCAGATCTTTATTTTTGATTTAAGGATGTTTGGATATTTGTATTGGAAAACTGAACAAAAATACTGAGGAATTTTGCAATGCAACTAATTAAATAGCAACAATTAATGCCATGACTTAATGAATTAAGATGTTCTGCTCTGATATTAAGACCTTTTTAAGGCCTTAAATTGTGTAAGAGCGAATTAAGATTTTTAAGACCCACGGAACCCCTGAAAAATAAAACAGAACTGTAAATGTGAAATAATTCCCCGTGAAATTAACAACCAAAATATTTTACCTCATTGGTATCTTGACCCTCAGATAGCGGTCTATAGCAATAGCCAGGAGAGCAAGGATTGAACTTTGCGTTAGTACCAGTACAGTACATGCAACGAGCAGGCAGCTGTAAAAATGAGTCTTCAGTCCGATGCTTATGGTTATAGCCAGGGGAATGACAAGTGCCCCGATCGCAATGTCCGCAAGAGCCAGGCTGACGATGAAGTAAATAGTCGTGTCTCGTAGAGATCGGTTGATTCTCACTGCCCAGACCACCATCACATTCCCAATAAAAGAGGAAAGGGCAATGAACACCTCCATTCCAATGTACAGACCCAGGATATCAGGCATGCTTGCTAGGAATACAAATGCTTCTGTTGAAGAGGATAAAAAGTCCCCAGATTTTTTTAAATGAAAAGACTCCCGGTAAATCAAACGAGTCTAAGCGGACGTTTTTATTGCTACATGTCGTTGACAAAGTTACATGGCACAGGATGAAAACAGACGTTGTGTTTCCTCTCCGAAATTCGTCCGAGGCATCATGATCACCATGTCCGCGTGTGTAGTCCAGTTCCACAGTGAATCAGCATGAGTCACTTGACTTCAGACCCTCCAAGAGCACATTAAACCCTAAGTTTAAAATTAAGCAGATACAAAATTAAAATACAAGACACAGATACAAGCAGATAAAACTAAGCAGATCTATGTCGAAATGTCCTGAGAGGTCTGACGGTCACCTAAACTTTGAAACTGTGCACATTAGCTCCACAGCTCGTGCACACGGCGATACAAGTTTAACCAATCAGATACTATGGGGGCGCTGAAGACTTGAGCAACAGCACAATATTAACTTAATGAGTTGCAGAGCAGACCATCACCCAAGTTGTTTTTCACATCTTTTATATTTTATATTTAGATTGCTTCTCAGATTGTACTTAATAGGATGCTAGATGCTGAATGTATAGCAATCAATCATTAAAACAATGTTGAGCCAATGTTGGTCAACGCGAATTGCATTGAATTACCTTTACAGTGATGTTGGTTCAACATCACAATGTTGAAACAATGGTAAGATCACAAAAAATAATAAATTATAATGTAATTGAATCGATGTTGATTCAATATCACTTTTGCACCCGCAATTAAAGTTTTAAACAATGGCAAAATTTCAACAAAAATTAAATGGTAATGCCATTGAATAGGGATGGCTGACGCGAAACAGTCCTTCCGAAGCTTTGCGAGATCCCGAAGCGCAGATGTTTCGAAACAATTCGAAGCGTGATTCAAAACACCCATGTCACGTGACTATGGCCAAACGAAGCCTCGAAGTGTTTCACAAAAAGTGTTTCATCAGGTGTGATCCGCCGAATCAGCGTTTGCTTGACACGGTGGGAAACAGACCACACAATCGCACATGCACATCTGTATAAAAGTGAAATCAACGCATATTGACCTCGTGGGTTTTTGTGAGAGGAGTTTGATTTTGAGATAGCGGATTTTTGGTGATATAGTGACATTTATAGTGCGATTTGTTTAGTTATATTTAGGCTTACATTTAAATTTACACAACACATTGACTGATAGGCTAGAGACACAGAGTATACATATAGTGACACATTAATAGATACATAGATATAAATATATAGACAGCTAGATTAATAGATAGATACATCAACGATGCGTATTTGCCCAGAACTCACGATCCACTAACTTACTGGAAAGAGAGAGCAGTAATCTTTCCTCATTTGTATGTCTTAGCTAAAAAATATCTTTGCATGCCAGCAACAGGTGTCCCTTGTGAGAGGATTTTTTTCAAAGGCTGGAGAAATTATCTGTAAAAAAAAAAAAAAGTAGGATAAGTCCTTCCACAGCAGAGAAATTAATATTTTTGAATAAAAATATGTAAAAAAGTGAGACATTGTGGCTTGATTTATTTTATTAATATTCATTTTGCAGGACCAAAATAACATTATGCACAGTGAGGAGCCTATAGGTTACAAGATTCACATATTAGAAAAGTACAATAATAAAAAAAACTAAAAATTTTCATGGCTTGTCAAAGTTGTTTCAGATCAACACCTGCAAGTGACCACTAGGTGTCACCGTGGAGACGGGTGTTGGATTGATTCGAAGCCTCGAAACAATATGGACCATTTGGTTCAACTGTTTCATTGCTTCACGAAGCCTCGATCTGCCCACCACTACCATTGAATCAATATTACTGTTACATGTGTGTCCTGAGTTTCCCCCCGTCACTGTGTATTTGGCTTAGTCCTGTGTCTGTTTTCCCGCTCCTCGTTAGTTTTCAGTTCCTTCTCCGTGTCTATTTAATTTGCCCCAGCTGTGTCTTGTTCCCCTATCTGTTCTATGTAAACCCTGTGTTCTCCCTCACTCCTTGTTGGTTCTCGTTCGTATTACGTTTGTGCATGGTGTGTTGCTGTCTCTCGTGATCCTTGTTTTGTTATATTGAGTAAAGTATATTTGAATTGGACCTGTTGACTGCTGCCTCTTCATCTGCCTGCACCACACCCGTAACAATTACACTATGACTAATTATATCACTGCTGATGAATTCACATTAAAATCAACAAAAACCAGCAATGGTAATGTTGTTGAATCAACATTACACTATACTTGATTTCAACAAAATTGAAATTAACGAAAATAATCAATGGTAATGTCATTGAATCAATGTTACACTGTGATGTTGATTATATACACTACCGGTCAAAAGTTTTAGATCAGTAAGATTTTTTATGTTTTTAAATGAAGTCTCTTCTGCTCACCAAGGCTGCTTTATTTGATGAAAAAAAAAAAGACAAACAGTAATATTGTGAAATATTATGACAATTTAAAATGACTGTTTTCTATTTTAATATATTTTTTAAATGTAATTTGAAAGCTGAATTTTCAACATCATTACTCCAGTTTTCAGTGTCACATGATCCTTCAAAAATCATTCTAATATGCTGATTTTATGCTAAAAAAACATAAATTATTATTTTCAATGTTGAAAACAGTTGTGTACCATTTTTTCCCCAAAAAATTCTGATGAATAGAAAGTTCAAAAGAACAGCATTTATTTAAAATATAATATTTTCTAACATTATAAATGTCTTTACTGTAACTTTTGATCAATTTAACTCATCCTTGATGAATAAAAGTATTTTCTAATTTCTTTCCCCCAAAAATAAAAAATAAATTCTTACTGACCCCAAACTTTTGAATGGTAGTGATTAATGTTACAAAAGCTTTCCATTTCAGATCAATTCTGTTCTTTTGAACTTTCTATTCATCAAAGAATCCTGAAATAAAAATGTAAAAAACTGTTTTCAACATGGATAATAATCATAAATGTTTCTTGAGCATCATATTATAATAATTTCTGTAGGATCATGTGACACTGAAGACTGGAGTAATGATGCTGTAAATTCAGCTTTGATCACAGGAATAAATTACACTTCACTATATATTCACATAGAAAACCGCTGTTTTAAATTGTAATAATATTTCACAATATTACTGTTTTTTTTTATTTATTTTTTTTATCAAATAATTGCAGCCTTGGTGAGCAGAAGAGACTTCATTTAAAAACAAAAAATCTTACTGATCTAAAACTTTTGACCGGTAGTGTATTTTACTGTTGTTGAATCAACATTGAAATTAACAACTGAAAACAACTGAAATGTAGTCAACATAAAACAGTGTTGCCATCTGATACCAAAATAATGTTGAAACAACATTATTATTTCAACAAATTCCTGACCATTTCAAAGTTTGGGGAAAACCTTTTGAAATATAAATGACACCTTTCCAGCAATTGAGCCAATTTATTTTATTAAAGAATTTAACACTAAAGTGTATAGTAAAAAGATCATTCTTTAAAAATAAATAAATAAATGGAACAAAAAGGACAAAAGAATTACAATCTTTAAAAATAAAATTTGTTTCCAAAGTCTGATGTCCTTATACTACAAGTGGTCCAACTGTCCAGGTTTTAAAAATCTAGCTTGCATCAGACTACTGTCTGTTTTCCTTTGAAATCAGAAAAAGAAAGCATGATATTACTTAAGAGCAAGTCAATTCAGTTGTCATACATAGTCACATTACAGGTGAAACTCGAAAAATTTTAATATCGTGCAAAAGTTCATGTATTTCAGTAATTCAAATTAAAAGGTGAAACTAATATATTTAGTATATATAACTACATATATATATATATATATATATATATATATATATATATATATTGTATATATATATATATATATATATATATATATATATATATATATATGCGCATGACTACTTTTCAGAGGGCCGACATTTCTGTATTTCATTTTTTATTTTTATTTATTGATTTCATGTAATGTTATAAATTTCTGAGATTTTGAATTTGGGGTTTTCATAAGCTGTAATCCATAATCATCAAAATTATAACTTGTAACAAATCAGCTCTATGGAATATTAATAATCAATAATAACTTGTTATGATTAATGATGAATATTTGGGTCAGTTAATTGGATTAACTTGATGTGGCTGAATTAATATTACAATCAATTAATCAGTTCGTCCAACAAATTCTTTGATTATTCATTTATTCTAAGAAAAAGGTACCTTCCATGGCCACAGAAGAATAATTATTTCTTAGCTTGCACAGCGCTTTGAGCATGTAGCCAAATCAAAATCGTAAAGGGACTCCGTATTGCAGCAAATCAGAATCAAATACATATTATGTACAAGTTTTATTAACTAAATCATAAATATACATAAACTAAACAACGTACACACATAAATACATAAATAGGTGAGTGATAGGACGAAACCGGAAACGGAACTATTGAGAAGTTCCACGTAAAGAGAAGAAACATCAGCATTTCATTTTTAAAGCATCAAATTAAAAGTATACTTGCATGCCTGGTTAGCGTACACTATTATCAAAGTTGTTGAAAATCAGGCCCGGCGCCACGAGGGGGCAAAAGGGGGCATTGCCCCCTCAGATCTGATTTGTGCCCCCTCAGTTTCATTTTTGTATTCATGTTTACAAATGAAATGTTTAACCTTCTGAGCGGTACGGTATATGGGATTTTTATTTCTGTGAATGTTCAGTGACGTGACAGATTCAAACTGTGCGTTCGCTCGTTGGCTGACGCTGAGCCAGAGACGGACGAGCTCAGCGCTGTCATAATATCACAACTATGTAGCAACATTGGGTTACTGCATTAAATTAGCTCAAATTATATATAGGGAATTCTAATAATTAATCATAAATATGATTAATATATTGCATTTTACAGTTAAATTATCGAAGTTGAAAAGAGATCGATTGTATACATGAATGATCTCCACAATGAGTTATGGTTCGTCATTAATATATCAATAGTCTCATTACAGATCGATTATATGAGACAACTGTTACAGGAATTAATTTAGTTATCAAACAATCTGTCTGTCCAGCAGACGGCAGTAAGACTAACTTATCAATTTCCCAACAAAAATTGTCTCTTTCTTATAATTCCAAAAAGCTATTTTCTGGCCATGAAAATATCACCTTCTTGTTATTATAAAATGTAGGTTACTGAAATAGTAACACATTGTAAAGCTTTGTAGCTAGATCAAACAATTCATTGACTTTGTAAATATGAGTATTTCAGAAGCAATCAAGAATATAATGGTATTAATAAAATGAGACTACAGATACAGAATTCTACATTTAAACACGGGATACATGTATGTACAGTAAACAGTAAACTAACGCGACAGACGAATAACAAACAGGAGTGAGAGAGAGATTGAGTGAGAGAGAGAGAGAGAGATCCGTAGGATCTCTCAGGATGGCAAATTTCATCTAGACATTTGAACCATAAGAGACAACACGGAAAAACACAATCTTAATGCTCTAGCATCTCGGTAATTCAAATATACTTGCATGGTTTTCATGAGTCTGAGCTCTGCTGCGCATGTGAGCGGCTGGTCTTTGTGTGTTCCGTTGGAGCGTCACGTGGTTTGCTGCGGTCTGGAGCGCGCGGTTTCAAAGAAGGCTTAAAAGTCTTTGACGTAAATTACCAAAGAAATAATTCAGACTAAGTTCCTTTCTGGGGAAATGAACAAAGGAAAAAACAAACTTAAGAGAAAGAAAATAAAAAGAAGAGAACACGGCGTAAAGCTCCCTAAAGAGCCATAATGGAAACCTCTCACAGGGAAAAACTCTCTGTTGGAACTCTCAGGAGTCAGTCTTTTTATGGAAAGACTGGGTTCACGCCTCTGTTTGCGCGAACCCCCATGAGGATCTGAAGCGGACAAAGTTTCCTTTGTCCTGTGGGGGGGGGATGCCCACTGGACTGAGGAGATTGTATTGAGCCGTTCGGCTCCAGAACCATGAAATGTGTAAAAGAATGCACATTACTGCATTCTGCTATAGGAATTCGGCTCCGTTAGATTGAGAGAATTACAGAGATATCAAACATGTCACAGAAATACATAGAAATACAGAGTTACATACAATATGCATATTATAAGCATTTAGTTCCTTCAAAGCAAGTTGTTCCTTCAAACAAACGTCATACATGAAGTGAATATAAACCGGGAAGCACACAGGAGTATTATGAAAACATGACATGCTTATGTTCTAAGTTTAATTTTCAAAGTTCGTGTTGTGTGTGCGTTAATGTGTGTGTGTATGTGATTGTCCTTTAGAGTTCGGCCGGGTGGTGACCTCGTGCTCACCCCCCTCCCCGTTCCGGGGAGTGTATGGGTGTGCGTATGATGAGTTTAAGATCGGGATAGTGGTGGATTATTTGTTGAAACAATGTCCATCTTGTTTGTGAGGTATCATGCAGGAAGGATGTCCTTCAGTCAGAAGGGCGTCTCTTGGTCACATGTGATCAGAAAAAGGCACCCCTTTGTTTACTCATTGGAGAAAAACGCTGTGTCTGCACTATAATCAGTAACTTACTCAAGTCCAACACCATACTTCTTTGTGTGTCCGTCCACAGTGAGTGGAGCTGTGTTAGTTGATTAAAAATCCCGTGATTCAATCAACTAGCAGGGTTTAGCCATCTGGTTGCGGCTACAACTATGTAGTGTTTTCAACCTCATAATGTTTATTTTAGGTTTCAGACATTTAAATACACATAAGCACTAGTAAAACAATACATTTGGAGTTCATAAAATACACACCGATGTCTGTGGAAGCAGCAATAACAATCTATTCAAATATAATTTGCTGACGTGTGATATTTATATCAGACAAACATAGTGAAAGTAACTATAAAGTTTACTCTATTCTTCTCACAGTTCGCCGGTCACTTTCTAACATGTATTGTGGGAGAAACTAACAGGACTCTCTGAACTGCGGCGCATAGAAACATGGCGGAAGATTATTTATAAAGGTTTTTAAACGACCAAACACACTCACTTACACATTTGTAAGATACACGGTATATCAGATAGTTGATGACATGGTAAGCAAATTTGTGAATATTTTGAATAAAAAAGGAAAATCGAAATAAAAGCGAAACATCTGTCATAGTGTTACTGAGGCTGCGGTGTGTCACGTGACAAATATGATGCGTTGCCATGGAAACATTAAGGTGGAACCATAGACGGGGGAACGTTCTAAAATAACAGTGGCCTTGAAAACCCTCATTCTGGAGAGAGTCAGTTAGAATATTTTAAACTTAAGCGTGAAAGGGTTAATATATGCACAATAAATGACGCTGGCTTATCTTTTTATTACACGGTTTAAATTTTGCTTGTCAGTTTCTGGTTACATGTACAGTTGCATATGGAGTGTTTTAGGGAGCGCTGCATTTAAAAATCTGTCGTTCCAAAGTGAGTTTTCAGTGTGTATTGTTCATTGATGGTATAAAGTTAAGCCCCCTTAACAATTCCAAATGCCCCCTCAGTCATTTCATCCTGCAGCCGGGCCTGTTGAAAATTGAAGTTGTTGATTATTCTGCGAGTGTCAAATGTTGAAGTCTCAATCATTTTCTTCTTCGTTGGATGAAGAAGATATGATGAACTTGCATGGTTGGTTTGACTTGAGTTGATGCCTTAGGAGAAGTCGTTGTGCCAACTCTCCTGAGGTTGTCCTTTTCAGTTGGTAAGGTTGCAGTTTCTGGATTGAAGAAAAGCAGTCTGACTCCTTTTTGGGAGCATGAAAGCATGGCCGATGGTGCTCACGGCCTGCTGGGCCTAGGGCCCCCAGTGAAGGGGGAACGGATTCCCCCTTTATCCTCAGGAACAGTGTTGTGGTCGGATGGAAAAAAGAAAGAGAGGGAGGTCACGGTGGACTGTCTCTAAATAAAACAGCGGAGGTTGGCTGTTTTACATGCAACGTCCCAATTGCTTTGAATGGGGACTGTTTTGTGATCGCTTTGTAAAGTGCAAGCGGCACCACGGGGGCGCGGTGTTTGTTAGTAAGCGTGAGCGGGCACGTGACTTACATTCGCAACCTGACTGGTATGAGTGCACGAATACGGTGGCTCGCTGACAGCGGTGGCTGTCTGTTTTACACGCGACGCCCCGATTGGAGCGTTTTGCATGAGCTTTGTAATATGCGAGCTGAGCCAGAGGCGGTGTGTCTGTTAGTAAGCGTGAGCGGGCATGTGACTTACGTTCATGACTTGACTCATATGAGGCTGATTTAGCCGTGTGACAGAGCGGGCAGAAGTTAGGCGTGAGCACGTAGTTGTGGGCACGTTTCCTTAACATGGCTCACAGATATCACGATGTTTAGCCGGCATCGCGATCCCATGTTTCCATGGTGACGCGTCATGCTTGGCACGTGATTCACCACAGCCAAAATAGCGCTGTATGACAGATGTAACTTAGCGGTTTTATTTCTCAATATTAACAAACTAGCTTACCATGTCATCAACTATCTTCTATTCCGATTCTCAAATATGTGTGAGTGAGTTTGTTTTGTCGTTTAAAAAACCTTTATAAATGATCTTGATCTGTAACTAGTGTAAGGACTGGGCGGAATGACGGATCATCTGAATAATTAAACGTATTTCTTTCTATAAACCCCGGGACTCGAACACACACACACAGACACACACACACTGCTGAACTTTGAACACACATGCGAATATAATTTACTATGGTTTTCCACCTTTGGAGTGGAAAAGACTAAAAACTCACCCAGTCATAAATAAGGTTTTGACAAGACAAAGGAAAGCCTTCGCGCCAGAGTTTTGTCAAATCTCATTGGTTAAGGTTGCTCCAGAAGGGGCATGGTCTGCGTCCCTTTAAAAAAAAGGACACAGACGCTTTTCTCGCTCTCTAACCTCCTTGCCTACGTCTGCCTTAGTCATGTAGTCTCTGATACGATTTCCCCTCGGGAAATCCTTTCTTTCTTTTGTTTGTTTAAAAGTTTCCAACCTAATTCATCTCACAAGAGAGGAGATGAATTCAGCCGAATTTGGTAATGTTACCTCAAAGACTTTAAACATCTGTTCAAAGCGCGCGCGCCGTCATTAAGATGATGTTTTTCGTGTTGTTTCAGAGAGGTTACTGTCTGGGTGAATTTTACCAATGCTCTCTCTCTCTCTCTCTCTCTCTCTCTCTCTCTCTCTCCCTCTCTCTCTCTCTCTCCCTCACTCTCACTCTCACTCACTTCTATACGTGCTTCCATTGTCTAGACTCCCCGCGTGTCTTTGTCATTAATGTTTGTAAATACATGTATTCCTGTAACGTAGTAAATGCATAGGCTAGTTATTTCTTATTAAAATTCATGATACTCATTTGATGGATTTACTGTGTCTGCTCATACTTCGGGTCCCTGAAATTGCTAGATCAAAAGCTACGAGCTTTACAAATTAAAGATACTTTAAAGAGTATTTGTTTATAGGGCGGGAAAGCTAATTCTTGTGGCCACAGAATTGATTTTCCTAAACTCTATAAATTAATTGAGCTAATTAATTTTACCTGTTTGTAAAACGTGATCTGTGTAGCTAATCGCAATCAACTTGTGGTTGGCTACTAAGATACACATGCAAGCATGCAGTTTTTGCATGCAGGTAAAATTACGTATCATCCCTTATCGGGAGATGTATTAACATGTAAGACTGATCTGATACAAACCTGTATGAATAATTAGTAATTATTAATTATGATATGCAAATTCCCCGTAATCAGATCCACCCCTGAGTCTTTACAGAATTATGGTGGAGGATGCGACGCATTTCAAACCTGTTTTATGAGCATTCCAGTTTCAATCTGTGTATATGAGTATTGTTATTTAATATTTGTGCACGCGGAAGTTGAAATTGTGAGACAAGCCGCAGACGCGCGCACCTCGAAGAGTGAGCGAACGCAATGCGAACTCACTGCCTGACTGACTAAAAGGCACAAGCCGTCTCAGTTCAGCACAACTAAAAAGAAACTGCGGTTTCATAGTATTAAATTTGTCCTACAAAAGATAAAGAAACCTCTTTTGAATTATGACATTTTAATGTTAAACTCCCCTGGCGGAACGAGATTCTTCTGCCAGAGTGAAGACAAGATTTAGTGAAACGATGCTCTTTCATTATTCTTAAGAAAGGCCTGATATTATAATCGTTAGATTAACGATAAACTCCTGGTTAAACATTGACGTAGCTACTCAATTGTGAAAAACCTAAAGCATATTTAATCATAAGTGCTATTTGATAATATGTTATTATGGGAGTCGAAAAACAGACGAATATTTCCTGTTTTCTTTTGCACGACGCAGCGAAGAAATCCTGCCAGACGTGTTTGTTAAAATATACCACCGAAAAAATCCAAAACCTAAAAACATTTTAATCATGTGCTATTTGATAAATGTTATTTGGATCCGGAGAACAGACGTATAATTCCTGTTGTCCATATTTGTGTGTAGCGAAAGAAATCCTGCCACACGTTGTTTTTGTGTGTTTATGTGCAGTAAACTGGCACAAACAAACCCGCCGAGGTTTAAAATTTATAATTGTGATTTTTGCAGAAAATTAACGCGTGGAACCGTTTTTAAAATTGAATTACACACTAAAACAGAGGTTGTAATTCCGCTGACAAAACACGAGAGGGCAACCTACATGTGTCAAATCACACCATCCTCTGACGTCATTCGGCGTGAGCGCAATTACGCCACCGTGTGGACGTTGGTAGATTGTCATTCTCAACTCCCTCTTTTCTGTTTTTTTTCATCTTCTCTGCGATTATGAATTCTGAATTGTCTAACTTTCAACACATATTCCAGTTAAAGCCTTGCTTGTGCTAGTATTTGTTTGACGTTAGACAATTCTCCTGCTGACTGTTTTATGCTTATTTTGAGTTTGTTTCAAACTAGATTTGAATTAAAAATTTAAAGTTAAGTATCAGTTCAGTTACTGTTATCCACTTAGAGGGAACGCCCCCTTCTGGCAGACATGCTAAAGTCAGCTTATTCTTTTACTCTTTTCATTCTGTGAATTGGTCTATTTCCATCTCTTTTTGATTTATTTTGTTATCACTGAAAACGCTACAGCAATCATGATTAGCATCAGAAATAGTTCTGATCTTTGATTTCCTTACACTTATTTAAATTGAATTTAAACCAGTTTGAATTGAAATTTGAATTAAGTGTCTATCCAACCAAACAGGTTAACCACTGGAAGAAAGTACGCCCCCTTTGTGGCACAAACCCGCCACTACGGCCTGTCTTCTACCGGGGTTTCATCCTACTTTAACTACCTTTTATTTATTTATTAATTTTATTAATAATAAAAATAAAATAAAAATTAAGTTTTTTTTTTTGCATTTTTTTTTCTTTCTTTTTCTATCTGGGTTAGGTTGATTTGAACATTGTCATAAATTCCTTTTTTTCCCAGTGTTTAGTGAAGCCTCTTGCCTTTGTATTTCTGCATGCATGATTACTCAATTTGGTTTAAACAAGGAAACGTTAATTAACCTTAAGTTTCATCTGTTTCTCCTCTTCTGTGTTTATTGTGTAGAAATCCCTAGCGCGCGGTGGGGAGTTGACGGTCACATCTGCTTGGCTTCCAGCTGCGGATTGTCTGACCAACGTTGAATCACACTGACCATGCGTGAGTCGCGGACTCTTCTGTCTCTATCCACGAGCGGAATGCTGTCAAGTGTTCGGAAACGCTGGAAGGACCGATCATGCACTGATTCCAACCAGAGTGACTTCAATTTCACCCCAGGCAAACTAAAAATTAGGTAAAAAACCCATCTGCTTAGTATGGGCCCCAGAATATTACATATTCCCCCGGCCATGTAAATGTGTGTGTGGCCCACCTTCTCTTCTCCAAGACACACCCCCTTCCACAGGTTTGCCGCCGACAGCCGGCTTAGACGACCTTACTCTTTGTAACACTTCCTTGTGTTATTATCTGCTCCATCCTCATTAGACCTATTCAATTTTATTTTACTCTAATCTTTTCTATCTTGCTATTTCTCTGTTCTGTTGTGATTTGTTCCTTTCAGTTTACCTAGAGACAGAACCTATGAGAGACACCAAGGGAAGCTAGATAACAGAACGACGACCAAGCAGCTGGCGTCATCACATGACCCCATAAGGCTACTGCCTGCCAAATTCTTTATTTAGATCCACGCAAATTGACCCACCTAATTATCTAACTGTCTGCATCAGTTAGTCAAAATTACGGCTTACATAGCCGCATTGTATTATAGCTCGTTAAACGTAGAAAGAACTTGCACTGGTCTTTCCGTATGTGTTGTGTTCCTCTCGCCCACAGTGAAGCCAGTATGTTCCGGTCGTACAGTCCCACAACCCGCCGGGACAACCTGGAGACATGGCTGAGACTCATGACACCTCCATTCCTGCCCAGGTCGCCAGTGACTCAGAGCCCCGAGCCAAGAGCAGCTGGACGCAGACGTGGACCAGCTTGACGGCGCACAAACTAAGCCAAAGCACCCACGCCAAGACCGGGCCAGACACGTCAAAACCTCACTTGCCAGCTCGTCGCACAAGCACGCCTTCACGAAAGGAGCCGCATCGCCCTGGAGCACGAAGTTGCAACGCTAAGGATGCAAGCCGAGGATGACAACGACCCCGAGCTACAGAAGGAAGTGGAAAGACTTCAAACTGCCCTGCCTGATCCTCATCTGCACATAGACCGAAGAGAGCAGTCAGAGAAAAGAACCAGAGAGGAACTCAACGAGAAACTCCGACAAAAGTGAAGCCCTTTTGCAAAGAGCAGAGACTGAACTTAAAGAGACTCGAAAGCACGGCCTGCGAAAGAAACTCGCAAGCGGCCAGTGCTACCACCCACAAGCTCGTTCAGCAGAGACAAGATCTCGACCATGAACTTAACACCGTTCACACAGAGTTGCAACACTCTTATAGACTGCAGCATGACCAAAAAAAGGGGAAACACACACTACAAGTTTCCCCTGACCAGTCTGCACCTTTGAGACAACACACAAGAGCTGAAAAAGGGGGGTGAAAGCCCACCTTTCACAACCTCCCTGCCAATCTACAAGACATTGATTTTCACCTGCAGTCTCCAACCGGTGTGGCACATCGTCGCCGACTCCGAACGAGTCTGTGTGGAACTTACCACAAACCTGTGACGGAGGAGGACACCAGTTTCAAGAAACTTTTCCTCCAAAACCAGTTAGTCACCATATTTTCGCCTGCCCTCACGCAATGCCACTCAACAATGCGTGACCTAATGTAGAAGGCCTCCAACACAGAAGGCCTCCTCAGAAAGAATTCCTAAAACCCCAATGATTCTGAACTGCAAAACCAGAAGACACACTGCACGAACACAGTGCAAGACTCTGCTAAAAAGGTCCCTGATCAGCATAGGACATAGAACATTTAAAAGTTGATGAAAATGTGTGCTCAAAGACTCTGCAAGACTGCAAGACTCTGCATTAGTAAACTTAGAATTTTACTGATTTAAAGGAATCTTAAATGGACGTATAAGCCTCAACAACCAACAGACTATGCACAACTGTTTTGAAACAAACATGTGCTACATGCTGGTTGAAATGACACTGCTAAACATTAGTTTCCATGACAATGAAGGGTTACAAGAAACACTAGCTCCAAATAGGGCATACGTCACCTTAACACCAGATTGTAGGAAAACCACCTCAGTTTTAAACTACTGTTAACCTACAGGTGTGCATTTGATCATTGCGATCCAATTGGAACACATCATGCGATACGCATTTTGATCACTGGTTGCTGGCTTGTCTAAATGCAGATAAAACAATAGCTGGAATTGACATCTCTACTGTAAGTGAAAGAGTCTTAGATTTCCAACTAATATTAGCATGTTCAGCAGTAAAGCGTAAGTCTGTTTGACAAAGAAATCTCATCTCAGCAGCTTGTAAACTGTACCGATATCTATTCTGCTTTGGTTAAATAAATCCAAATTGCAGTATTGCTAAACCTGTTTCTGACAAAGAAAGCTCAGTACAGTGTTATATATACGTAGACCTGGGTGATGCTCCCCTTTCTACAATGTAAAGGCCTTACAAATTATTGTTAGATTGATGTAATTCACCTAAATTTAGCTGCATCTACAAGCAGAGAGCTACCTAGAGATCAAAACTGGTCACTCGCTGAAAATGCAGTACTTATGCAGGAGATGGACGTAACTATATATGCTTAGACAAGCTTTGACTTACAGCAAATCTATTTCCTTACTCTGTAAACAAATAGAATAAGTTGCGTAAAATAAAGAGAAGAGTTCCATGAGTAGGATTAGAAAATGCCAAAACACATTTGCATTTTACTGAATGTAACATCAAGTTCTTAAAAGACTTAAAAGTATAGGCGCCTCCTTGTAACCCGTTTAAACGTGCATGATTCATGTAAAACGTACAGACATTCTTCAGGTACTGTTGAATTGTTCTGACATGCTCTGGTTCCCATGACAACGACTTGTCACAGGAAGTGCTAACTCGTAATGTCACTTTGTAAACAAACCAGCCTAGGTGACTAAGCTAACCTAGCATCCATCCAACTTAGGCTAAGCTAACCTAACCCAGCATCCATCTAACTTAGGCTAAGCTAACCTAGCATCCATTCAGCTTAAGCTAAGCTAAATAATAGCTTCCACAGCTAGCAGTTAGCATCGTTTACTTGAACCCTTAATTACCGCTTGTGTTTACACAGTGCAAAGTATTCTAGAATGCTTTCTTTAACACCAGTTAGGGTTTCTAATTATTCACTTTCCGTGTTTACAATTCTTTGCAGCTAAAGTTCACCTTCACTAGTCTAGGCATCGTCCTTGCTAACCGTCGAAGGCTAACTTTGCAGATGCCCTGTTAATTAAACTTACGTTTAACTACATGTAAACTGTGTAGCTAGAGAATAATTCATATAGCAATAGGAATTTTCATCGGCAGGTGACTAAACCTTTGAAGGGACACACACGGTGTGGTCTTGAACACGCAACGCTGTAACCCACTATGGAGTGTTGGTCCAGGCAAATCCAAAGTTTAGTCACTAATGCCACTGATTATTCTCGCCTCCAGATCATTCCCAGTGTTTTGATCACTTTATTCCTTTTTGCTTTTAAATTTTTTTTTTCCGTTAATTCTTTCATTCCTTTCACTTTGATAATAATAGCAGTCAGCTATTCCCTTGGCTATTCAGTCATCTATATGATTTAATTTAATTTCCTCTCTTGTTCAAATGTGGTTCCATTTCCCATAGGGCCCAGAAAGGAAACAGAGGCACCCTTATTCGTTATTTTGGCTTAGTTTCAACCAGTGCACTCATTTTCGTGACCCTGCAGCACAAGTAATTTCAACAATTTACTAGGGCACAACTATAGTCCTGAGGATTGATAATAAGCAGAATTTAAATAAGAAAGCTGTCCTTTTCCCTCTTATCCTTCACTTCGTCAAGCCGTAGTGAACCACCAGTTAAGTCCAGAGAAATAATTTAGTCATAAGAACCATCTTACGTCATTTATTTTATCTCTGCTATGCCCTCTCCAGGAAATACTCTCAGAACCACACAAGTCTTAGCCTCCTAACATTCACACCTAAGATTATAAGGACACAAGAGACACTTAGCTTTGTGCTAAATATCTAGCGAACCCATTAAGCAGTAGTTCTGAACTTTTAGGGCCATGCATTAGTCACTCACCACAAGTGTGCCAAAATGTCACAGAGCCCCTGCTTAACCTGACCTCAACAGCCCAAAGCGGAACCCCTCTCGACCTGCCACCGGTCAGCACAAGTCTGAACACACATCAGGCGAAAACAGTGCTGCCACGTCTGAGACGGCCGAGATCCTGAAGTTGCTTAAAGAGCTTCTTCACAAAAGACTTTACAAAGACAACAAGAGGGACGAGCACAACATCCAATGCCTCACCATAAGACCTGCAACAGGCACACAGAACACTGCTCGTCAACAACAGACCACAGAGCTAACTGTCACATTACAAAGTGACAGCAGCACACAGCCAACACAGCTGCACAGCCTGAGCAAGATAGCACAACTTCCCACAACTGGGACCAAAATCCCAGAAGACCCAGAAATGCTGCTCTGTCTGTCTGTCCCCGCAAAGAACTACACAAGACCGGCCCTAACCACCCGTCGATCACCACACCAGCCCTGACGCCAAGACTCCTCGGGCACATGATCGAACGGGGTGGCCCGGAAACACTATCTAGACCTCACTTTGATATCAACTGAACTCTTTGAAAGACTCTGAGAGACAAGATCGAACTCTTACATCTCAAACATGCGCAGTCATACAGCCAGGACGACATCCGGCTCGAACAGGTAGCTCACATTCACCTGACAATTGGTTCTTTTAGTCTGAAACACCCTGTGTACATCTCACAAATGGACACTTACCCCTTTCTGATTAGCAAAGACCATAACAACTTAATGAACATTGGGAGTCACCACCACTTAGACCCCTCCAACCACCCTAGCACGCTCTCTGCACCCACCGACAACCGGTACCCCAGACACCCGCAATACACCTTGCACATGCTGCGTGCACAAGACAACATTCAGCGTTCTGCACCTGATGCCATCACTGCGCCACAGCTTGTGATACCACAGTGCAAAAGGGGGGTCATGCCAATGTATGCCCATGATGCACCATGTGCGGCACACCGCAGCACCAGAGACACTTGCAAGACACCGAAGCAAGTGGCATAACGGCGTCCTCAAAGCGAAAACACTGTCCCAGCACCAGAGACACTTGCAAGACACCGAAGCAAGTGGCATAACGGTGTCCTCAAAGCGAAAACACTGTCCCAGCCAACCAAGGACGACACTCGCTGAAATTTTTCCTCCCTTTCTCTTTCTCTCTCCCTTTCACTTTTACCAGGATGCTGCTGTGCTTCGCCATCCTGTGCCTTCAGCCAACCAGAGGGCAGCCGCAATCGGACATCTCACCAGGTCCGGCATCAGGCATCTTCTTAAAGGAACAACCAGGACTCATCACCAACGGCCGGACCCACACTCAGAAAGTGTATGTGCCACCTGATCCTCGCAACATCTACAGAGCACCCTACCCCAGCACAACAACACAATACAGCTGGGTAGGTACCCGATGGACAGAGGACTCCCTCACTCACGCTGAGGCCGAGGTTGAACACATGCTCAACCAACTTGAGAAAATGACTGTCACGCTAGCGGAGCCAGGTGGCCACAACCGTCGCTCCCAATCCCAACGGTTCCTACGAGGGTTGCTCGGAGCCGCCACTGCCGTCAGAACTCTGTTTAACACTTGTACGCCCAGCGTGAACGCAGTGAACCTAGTCAACGTGAGGCGGCATGTAGCCGAAATTCAGACTGTGATTCCACAGATACAAGAGCAACTCACAACACAGAGTGCGTCCCTGCAAGACCATCGACAAGACACTAAAGGGAACTGGGGTAACTGGGGTGAACTCCTCCATTGACAGCCGAGCCATGGGTAGGATCCCACCTTACCTCATACCTTTGAGCCTGGTCCAAACCGTGCTGGCTTCTGCGATCACCACGCCAACGGACTCTACAAATACACCTTGCCTACTCTCTGGGTAGTGCCATCCCACTCTGCGTCGACTACAAGCAGAGAAAAGTGGGCTTTCTCCTGAACTTACCCATCATAGTCAAGCCGAATCCACCGGCTCAAGAACATTGTCAATGTCAGATTTTGAGAAGTAACACTCACATCAAGATATGCACACCGGACGTGGATGCCTTACACGACAGCGACACAAAGCTGTCCCCAGCTCCGAATCCGCACATGTGCACATTGACCAAAGACATTCACTATCTCTGCCCTAACAAACCTTTCCTCAGAGACAACCCTGACGGAATCTGCGGGCTGCAGATCAGCGACACATGCTCCCCTGCTAAAGCCAAGCCTCGCACTCAAGTCACCGAGACCCAAGCAGAGATTGTAGGTGACAGGTGGCTCGTTAACTCTCCGTGCGCACCGCTGCACTCACTTACGACCAGAATGACACTGCCACCCGTGTCACCTTGCTCAACCCGAGCATGTGAATCCAAGTACCAAAAGCTGCCACCCTTCACCATGACAACCTGGCATCGTACCATCTTCCAAGTGAAGAGTACCAGTCAGAACTGGAAATCCCATCCTTCTTCAAGGACCACGACTTCACCCTAGATCCTGAACTGGAACTGCGAGATGCAAGCATCTACAGCCAAGCTTACGGGACCCTCAGGAAGAGGGTACCACACTGGAGGCTGCATCAAACCTCATCAAGCTGAGCCCTCAGCACGAACCGCCACCTGGTACGCGACCATCATGATTCACCTGTCATCCACCCATGGGGATGATTTGTCGTCCGATGATGTCCACACACACAGGGACATCATCTGACGAAAAGGGGGACTGTAAGGACTGGGCGGAATGACGGACCATCTGAATAATTAAACGTATTTCTTTCTATAAACCCCGGGACTCGAACACACACACACAGACACACACACACACCTGAACTTTGAACACACATGCGACTTTGAACTTTGAACACCCCTCGGGAAATCCTTTCTTTCTTTTGTTTGTTTAAAAGTTTTGTTTTCTTTAAGTTTCCAACCTAATTCATCTCACAAGAGAGGAGATGAATTCAGCCGAATTTGGTAATGTTACCTCAAAGACTTTAAACATCTGTTCAAAGCGCGTGCGCCGTCATTAAGATGATGTTTTTCGTGTTGTTTCAGAGAGAGTAAGTGGCCGGTGAACTGGGAGAAAAATAGAGTTGACTTTATAGTTATTTACACTGTGTGTCTGATATTAATAAACCGTCGGCACCCATACGGAAATGTAATATATGACATATATGTCCCTATATCGCAAGTGACGCCATCATATACAGGTCCTTCTCAAAAAAATTGCATATTGTGATAAAGTTCATTATTTTACATAATGTAATGATAAAAATTAACCTTTCAGATATTTTAGATTCATTGCACACCAACTGAAATATTTCAGGTCTTTTATTGTTTTAATACTGATGATTTTGGCATACAGCTCATGAAAACCCAAAATTCCCCAAATCTAAAAAAATTAGCATATTTCATCCGACCAATAAAATAAGTGTTTTTAATACAAAAAAAGTCAACCTTCAAATAATTATGTTCAGTTATGCACTCAATACTTGGTCGGGAATCCTTTTGCAGAAATGACTGCTTCAATGCGGTGTGGCATGGAGGCAATCAGCCTGTGGCACTGCTGAGGTGTTATGGAGGCCCAGGATGCTTTGATAGCGGCCTTAAGCTCATCCAGAGTGTTGGGTCTTGCATCTCTCAACTTTCTCTTCACAATATCCCACAGATTCTCTATGGGGTTCAGGTCAGGAGAGTTGGCAGGCCAATTGAGCACAGTAATCCATTTACCAGTGGTTTTGGCATTGTGAGCAGGTGCCAGGTCGTGCTGAAAAATGAAATCTTCATCTCCATAAAGCTTTTCAGCAGATGGAGGCATGAAGTGCTCCAAAATCTCCTGATAGCTAGCTGCATTGACCCTGCCCTTGATAAAACACAGTGGACCAACACCAGCAGCTGACATGGCACCCCAGACCATCACTGACTGTGGGTACTTGACACTGGACTTCAGGCATTCTGACATTTCCTTCTCCCCAGTCTTCCTCCAGACTCTGGCACCTTGATTTCCGAATGACATGCAAAATTTGCTTTCATCCGAAAAAAATACTTTGGACCACTGAGCAACAGTCCAGTGCTGCTTCTCTGTAGCCCAGGTCAGGTGCTTCTGCCGCTGTTTCTGGTTCAAAAGTGGCTTGACCTGGGGAATGCGGCACCTGTAGCCCATTTCCTGCACACGCCTGTGCACAGTGGCTCTGGATGTTTCTACTCCAGACTCAGTCCACTGCTTCCGCAGGTCCCCCAAGGTCTGGAATCGGTCCTTCTCCACAATCTTCCTCAGGGTCCGGTCACCTCTTCTCGTTGTGCAGCGTTTTTTCCCACACTTTTTCCTTCCCACAGACTTCCCAATGAGGTGCCTTGATACAGCACTCTGGGAACAGCCTATTTGTTCAGAAATTTCTTTCTGTGTCTTACCCTCTTGCTTGAGGGTGTCAATGATGGCCTTCTGGACAGCAGTCAGGTCGGCAGTCTTACCCATGATTGCGGTTTTGAGTAATGAAACAGGCTGGGAGTTTTTAAAAGCCTCAGGAATCTTTTGCAGTGTTTAGAGTTAATTAGTTGATTCAGATGATTAGGTTAATTGTTTAGAGAACCTTTTCATGATATGATAATTTTTTGAGATAGGAATTTTGGGTTTTCATGAGCTGTATGCCAAAATCATCAGTATTAAAACAATTAAAGACCTGAAATATTTCAGTTGGTGTGCAATGAATCTAAAATATATGAAAGTTTAAATCTTTTGAGAAGGACCTGTATGCTAAATATAAGACAATATATTGCTATCACATATATACATATCTCTAGATATATGTATATAGGTTTATAACATATATAAATTGTCCATATTAAATGAGTATATTGACATAAATTAATACAATGTATATGATTATTGTTTATATAATATTATATGTTATAACCATATATTTCACTGATATGTTTAATTTATATATGCCAATTTATGTAAACAACATACATACATTTTACAGGCTTATGGTTTCCTTATTAATTCATTCCTTGTTTTCCTTATTTGAACATCTTGAACTTTTAACAAGTCTACATAATTCACATTTCATTTCAATTTCTATCCCATTTTAGAATTAGCAAAATTTTTTATAAATACAATTATTTTTTTCATTTATTATTTTAACTGGCTCATAAAAACAAAACAAATACTAAACAAATTATATTTGCAAACTTAAATTTTATATTTGTCAAATAATCAATAACCACATATCAATATAATCAATTTCAATATATTGCATTAATTGTAAGAAAATACATACAAACACATTAATACATGCATTATGCAGATGCATACAGAATACTACACAGTTAATATATGTCTCCTACAAAGTTTGGCAGAGCTGCAAACTGATGTCACTGATGTCAGATATGAAAACAATTAAAACGTTCCTTCATAATAATGAGGAAAAGTCATAATATAATCACATCTGTGCTTCCAAAGGCATGTAGAAATACTTTCTGTCTGCATTTCAGGCCACGTATTTAGCATGCGTTCCACTCCACCCCAATATCTTACGTCATTGCCTAATGCCCTATCTTCATAGGCGCGCCAAAATTCAAACGCAATCAAAAGACCGCCAAAGTACGCGCATTCAGAGACCAACGGATGAATGTTCGCCCATGTCGAGTGGAAACTGAAACGGATAATGAAAGTTGGAGCATTGTTCCAACATCAAAAAAACTTCAATATTAATAATTTCTTGGACGGACTTGATGATCTGTAGGCTTTATTTAATTGAGTAGAGAGGTGGAATGAAGAAAACGTAAAGGCGGATGGCCGTGGCCGTACGAGGCAACTCTGCCGTGCTAAGGCAAAAGACCGTAACTTCGTGTTTGGTCGAAAATTAGTTTTTTATATTTTTGGCACATTCAAGACCTGCTTTATCATGTGGATAAATATCTTGAGTCAATTATTTTGTGTTTACGAGAAAATTATGGGTTGTCTTAACAGTAACTTCCAAAAGCCCATGAGAAACTAAGGCAGAACACCGTAACATCAGTTACGGCTCTTTGGCTTTGTTTTGGAACGCTCATTTTGAGTTACGGTAGGCCTACTCTGCCTTTGTTTAGCCGCGCGTCAATATGAAGTTACTGTGCCGGTGTTCTATCAAATAATCCTACCTTTCAGATTGTATTTGTACGGTGTTCTGCCTTTGTTTTACTCTCCATTAAAATTTAAATTACGATGTAGCGTGTGTACTTACAGCTGCCATCAGTCCCTGTAACTTCTGATGTCCTCAGAGCTTTGTCCTGCACAAATGCGGTCAGAACATGTAGTATGGTCTGAACCCGCTCCATCGACAAACGATAGGCTATATATCATCGCGAATGATATGCAGAGTTGACAGAAAAATGTTACACACGCCGTAGCAGATGAATACAACAAAGAACTAAAGCCCCGCCTCACCCAGTTCGGTAACCGTGCGTGCGCGCGTGTCTGTGTGCGCTCAAGCGCATGTGTGTGTGTATGTGAGAGAGAGAGAGAGGCGCGGGTGCGATCGAACAGTGGAAACATAAAAACATACCCCATAATTTTGTGCATTCAGGACATCATTCAAACTGCAAGAAACCACAAGAAATTCTTGTTTTCACAAGAAAACACAACATTGTGCATTGGTTTTAATTTCTGTTTTTTTTTAAGTTACACATTCTACATTGATTAAAAAATAAAATCAAATGTTTTTTTAATGGTAGTATTATTTTATACAGAAATAAATTATTTTTCATTCAGATGAGAATAAAGTTAGTATTAATAAATGTTAGGTCATCTGCAAAATGACTGTGAGAATGAAGAATAGGCAGGGGAACAATCAGGCCTCATGCCCTTCTGCAGACTCGCACAGCTCTGATCTACACACACACACACACACACACACAATTATGAAATTCATGTTAATTAAAACCATTCATACTTTCCAACTATTTTTACTACTTCAACTTCTTGTTGATACATGTGAAGTCCAATAGGGTTAATATTGCTTAAATTTTAAGTGTTATCATAACATTGTGCTATAAAATAGAAGTTAAGGTCTTTTGCCTTGGTATGACCGATTGTCATTTTGTGGGCAATGCTAAGGCAGAATACAGTAACTTCCGAAAAAGGGTCAAAGGTAAAATATTATTTCAATTTTTTTTGTAGATAGGTTAATACAGGTATACACTACAAAATGTGAAAATTACAATATTATACCTATAACTCAATTGTCAGGACATTAAGATAACTTTAAAGTAATTTTTCTCAGTTTCACACTCTGGCGAGTTAAGGTCTTTTGCCTTAGTAGGGCAGAACTGTGCATAACGTTGCAGGTAAGTTAATTTCTTATAATTAGGGCCCAAGCCTTGAAAAGGCGAAGGCCCTATTGTTTTCGTAAGGATTATTTATTAGGGCCCAAGCCTTGAAAAGGCGAAGGCCCTATTGTTTCCTTAGGATTATTTATTATTCTTTAGGGCCCAAGCCTTGAAAAGGCGAAGGCCCTATTGTTTTCCTTAGGATTATTTGTTAGGGCCCAAGCCTTGAAAAGGCGAAGGCCCTATAGGGCTGGTCCGAATACCATTTTTTGAGCTTCGAAGCTTCGGTAGGAATGAACATCGAATATTCGAAGCTTCGGAATCTCTATACGTCTCAGACTCCCGCATATTGATAGCGGCTCCCTGATGCCCGCAAATTAGGTAAAATCTCCCGGAATCTAGCTGCTCGCGAGCTTCAAACCGTGTAGCGCACGCAAGACAGAGAGGGAGAGACCTTGGGTGTGTACGTGCAAATGTGCGCGTGTGTGCCTCTTGAAGCGCATGTAAAATGCGCATTATCATCATCAGCGCATGATTATTATTTCGAGAACCGTTCATCCAAACGACTTCACAAGGGAGTGCAGTGTATTTGGTCCAATATAGATAGACAGGCGAGACACGTTCAGAATAAACTACAGAACAGCGCGAGCGGGAAGCGGCGCGCCTCACGCGAGCAGAGCTTATCCGAGAAGGCGAGAACGGACACTGCTCTGCACTAGTGATATGTGTGTGTGTTTTTCACTAGTGAAAAACACACACACACACACACACACACACACACACACACACACACATATGTATGTAACTTAAGCAATATTTCTAATAAGGTAGGCTAGTCTAATATTTTTCTCACTAACAAATTACTGACAAAGTAGGGTAGATTTAAATAAAGAAGCAGCGCGCCTCACGCGAGCAGAGAATGGACTCCGATATGCTATCTTATATGCTCCGAGAATGGACACTGCACTATAAAACACACTAATACATACATTTATACATTTTAATACTACATACATTTTAATACATTTTGTTTCTATTATTCTATTTTCCACAATGTCAAAGCAATGCAGCTTAACCCAAAATACAAGCTCAGGCATTCACTTCTGTCCATACAAACTCCGCTGTTCTGCGCTCTAGCCAGAGAATACTCCCGTTGCAGGAACACTTTTAGTAGTCCAAGAAGAAGCAAATATCTATTTATTAAGTAGCTATAACGAATTTATATGTTAAGTATTGTATTTCACCAGATTTTATAGTGTAAAACATATTGAAGCGCGAATGAGAACCGTTTCGAGGGGGATGCCAGGTGTGCAAAAAAAACAACGAATATTCGAATGTCACATTTTCAAATCGAATACCAACCCACCGAACGAATATTCTAATATTCGAATATTCTGGTCCAGCCCTAAGGCCCTATTGTTTTCGTAAGGATTATTATTAGGGCCCAAGCCTTGAAAAGGCGAAGGCCCTATTGTTTTCCTTAGGATTATTAGGGCCCAAGCCTTGAAAAGGCGAAGGCCCTATTGTTTTCGTAAGGATTATTATTAGGGCCCAAGCCTTGAAAAGGCGAAGGCCCTATTGTTTTCCTTAGGATTATTATTATTAGGGCCCAAGCCTTGAAAAGGCGAAGGCCCTATTGTTTTCCTAAGGATTATTCTTTATTAGGGCCCAAGCCTTGAAAAGGTGAAGGCCCTATTGTTTTCCTTAGGATTATTATTATTAGGGCCCAAGCCTTGAAAAGGCGAAGGCCCTATTGTTTTCCTAAGGATTATTCTTTATTAGGGCCCAAGCCTTGAAAAGGCGAAGGCCCTATTGTTTTCCTTAGGATTATTATTATTAGGGCCCAAGCCTTGAAAAGGCGAAGGCCCTATTGTTTTCGTAAGGATTATTAGGGCCCAAGCTTTGAAAAGGCGAAGACCCTATTGTTTTCCTAAGGATTATTCTTTAGGGCCCAAGCCTTGAAAAGGCGAAGGCCCTATTGTTTTCCTTAAGATTATTTATTATTATTAGGGGCCAAGCTCCGAAGGTGCGGAAGCACCTATTGTATCTGTTCCATTTCTTATTAGGGGCCAAGCACCGAAGGTGCGGAGGCACCTATTGTATCTGTTCCCGTTCTTATTAGGGGCCAAGCACCGAAGGTGCGGAGGCACCTATTGTATCTGTTCTGGTTCTTATTATTATTAGGGGCCAAGCACCGAAGGTGCGGAGGCACCTATTGTATCTGTTCCGGTTCTTATTAGGGGCCAAGCACCGAAGGTGCGGAGGCACCTATTGTATCTGTTCCGGTTCTTCTTATTAGGGGCCAAGCACCGAAGGTGCGGAGGCACCTATTGTATCTGTTCCGGTTCTTATTATTAGGGGCCAAGCACCGAAGGTAGGTCGATAGCTATATGCTAATGCCCAAATGCCCAAATATTGATAGTAAGGGGTCGTAAAATTCAATCAAAGTTACGTGTCGGTCATTTTTTACGTGTTTTTTCACATAAATGTCTATAACTCTGAAGCGCATTGAGATATTTTCACCAAATTTGGCACACACATGTATGGGCTCATTCTGAGGACACATGAAAAAAATTGTGGGATTTTGCCTCTTGGTGGCGCTATAATAGAACAAAACATGAAAATCCCATTGATTTCAATGCAGTTTTGTGATGTAAAATGCTATACTTAACAAATGCATTGCTGTAACATTACGAATCTCAGTGTGTGCCATAAGCAGCATGCCCTGAAGGTACTCAAAAGATTTTGAGACAGCGCCACCTTTTGGTCAAAAGTTATAATTACTTTCCGAAAATGCTAATAACCTTTGAATACATTTTCCTATAGTAATGACACTGATCTTAATAGATTCCTTGGGTTATGCTGAAAACATATATACCAGGTTTGCCATAATCAGCCAAACTTCCTGTCCGCTATCTTTATTTTTTTTTAAAACCTTCCTTTTCGAACTTCTCCAAGACCGTTGGTCCGATTTTCCCCAAAATCGAATCGTGTCATCTCCAGACCGTGCCGACTAAAAGTTATGGATTTCGTGACGATAGACAAAACCGTTTTCGTATACCACAGCATCAAAGTTGAGGCATGCTGCCAAAATGACTATTTAGGCTTTATCTCTGCAATGCCTTATCATTTTCACACCAAACTTTGTATGTGTCATTGTCACCTCACTCTGACCACATCAAATTGATTTCATAACTGCGCCACCTATTTATCGAAAGTGATAAACCATTAAATCATCTTAAAAGTTACTGTATATATGATTTTTCAGCAATTTTGCCAAAATTCTCTTAAAATGTCTTTAATTGCTCCTTGCTGCACTTATTCTGCCTCTCCCACCCATGATGGCATCTGTTGCCGCTTCTTGCGCTTGGCCCCGGTAATGGCTGCTTGTAGCTATATTTAGGGGCCAAGCACCGAAGGTGCGGAGGCACCTATTGTATCTGTTCCGGTTCTTATTATTAGGGGCCAAGCACCGAAGGTGCGGAGGCACCTATTGTATCTGTTCCGGTTCTTATTATTAGGGGCCAAGCACCGAAGGTGCGGAGGCACCTATTGTATCTGTTCCGGTTCCTATTATTAGGGGCCAAGCACCGAAGGTGCGGAGGCACCTATTGTATCTGTTCCGGTTCTTATTATTCTTCTTCTTCTTCTTCTTCTTCTTCTTCTTCTTCTTCTTCTTCTTCTTCTTCTTCTTCTTCTTTTTTTTCCGACTGGGCGTCTATGGCAGCCCATAGAGCCGTTTGCGGGAAAGTTGTTTTGGTTTGACATTCTGATAGAGGACAGTCCCAACATTAAATACACCAATTTTGGAGTTTCTAACTCATTCCCTCTAGCGCCACCACCTGTCCAAAATTTCACTTTTATTATGCTAATAGCTTTTGAACCGTATGGCCTATCATCAAAATTCTTTTTTCCCCTTGTTCCTGAGCTCATGCCGATTCGATTGCACCCTATGACGTCATTTACCGTCATACAAATATGGCCGCCACCTTGAATTGTCCAAAAAACCTACTTTTGCGAACTCGTCCTAGACGGTTTGTCCGATTCTCACCAAAATTGCACCAGATCATCTCCAGGCTGTGGTGACAAAAAGTTATGGAATTCAAGTTGATTCGCTTAACCGTTTTCTAATACCGTGCAAATTAATTTTACGTAGCGCTTGCGAAAACAGACGTAAGGCTGTATCTCCACAACGCTTAATCGTATTCAGACCAAACTTGGTACGTGTCATCAAAAGCATGACCTGAGGCTACATGCTGCGTTTCGGCGCAGCGCCACCTACTGGTCCGGAGATATGAAAAATGGCTATTTTCGCTCATAACTTCTGAACGGTTTGTCCAAAAATCATAAAAGTGGTGTCGTTAGATTCAGGGCGTCATGCAGAATCGACTGGTATTCAATTTTCCCAGATCGGCCATTTTGGCTGTCGGCCATTTTGAATTACGTGCTAAAATGCTGTATTTTTTGAACGCATGAACGAATTTTTACGAAACTCGGTATGGGTCATCAGTACGATACCCTGAAGGAGCCTGAGAAGTTTCGAAACAGCGCCACCTAGTGGAATATTTTTTTTTCAAATGCTTATAACTCTGGCTGTGGTTGACGTATTTTCACGGGAGTCATCTCGTTGAGGTCCTGAATCCTTGCCGAGTCCTACGATACCAAACATGCTAGGTTTCGACTTACGGTTTGTGTAGCGTTGTGATTTAGCGCTTAAAAAACATGTGGCTATATCTTCGAAACCGCTTGTCCGATCGAGACGAAACCACCGTCAGAAGTTTGGAAACATAGGTCGATAGCTATACGCCAATGCCCAAATGCAAAAATATTGATAGTAAGGGGTAGTAATATTCAATCAAAGTCACGTGTCAGTAATTTTTTATGAGTTTTTTCACATAAATGTCTATAACTCCGAAGTTAATTGAGATATTTTCACCAAAATTGTTACACATATGTATGGGCTCAATCTGAGGACACATGAAAAAAATTGTGGAATTTCGCCCCTTGGTGGCGCTATAATAGAACAAAACATAAAAATCCCCATTGACTTTAATACAGTTTTGTGATGTAAAATGCTATACTTAATGAATGCATTGCTGTAACATTACGAAACTCTGTATGTGCAATCGGCACCATGCCCTGAAGGTACTCAAAAGATTTTCAGACAGCGCCACCTTTTGGTCAAAAGTTAAAATTACATTTCTAAAAATGCTAATAACATTTGAATAAATTTGCCTATTGTAATGACACTGGCCTTAATAGATTCCTTAGGTCACTACGAGAACATAGATACCAATTTTGCCATATTTGGCTAAACTTCCTTTCCGCCATCTTGATTTTTATTCAATACCTACTTTTCGAACTCCTCTTAGACCGTTTGTCCGATTTTCACCAAATTCGAATCGTAACATCTCCAGACAGTGCCGACCAAAAGTTATGGATTTCGTGTCGATAGACGAAACCGTTTTCGTATACCTCAGCAGCAAAGTTGAGTCATGTTGCAAAAATGACTATTCAGGCTTTATATCTGCAATGCCTCGACATATTGACACCAAACTTTGTATGTGTCATTGTCACTTCACTCTGACCACATCACAAACTTTGAAACCGAGTTTGAAACTGCGCCACCTATTGGTCGAAAGTGATAAACCATTAAATCATCTAATAAGTTACTGAATGTATTATTTTTCAACCATTTGCCGAAAATCCTCTTAAAATGTCTTTAATTGCTCATTGTTGCAGTTGGTCTGACACTTTCAGCCATGTTGGCATGTCTTGTCGTCTTCTACTGCTTGGCCCCGTTTAATGGCTGCTTGCAGCTATATTTATTATTATTCTTCTTCCGACTGGGCGTCTATGGCAGCCCATAGAACCGTTTCCGGGAAAGTTGTTCCGGTTTGACATTCTGATAGAGGACAGTCCCAACAGTAATTGCACCAATTTTGGTGTCTCTAACTCATTCCCTCTAGCGCCACCACCTGTCCAAAGTTTCTCTTTTATTATGCTAATAACTTTTGAACCGTTAGGCCTATCAACAAAATTCTTTTTTCCTCTGATTCCTGAGCTCATGACGATTCGATCGCACCATATGACGTCATTTTCCGTCATAAAAATATGGCCGCCATTTTGAATTGTCCAAAAAAACTACTTTTGCGAACTCGTCCTAGACGGTTTGTCCGATTCTCACCAAAATTGCACCAGATCATCTCCAGGCAGTGCCGACAAAAAGTTATGGAATTCAAGTCGATTCGCTTAACCATTTTCGATAAACGCGCAATCTAATTTTATGTAGCGCTTGTGAAAACAGACGTAAGGCTGTATCTCCGCAACGCTTAATTGTATTCAGACCAAACTTGGTACATGTCATCACAAGCATGACCTGAGGCTACCTGCAGCGTTTCGGTGCAGCGCCACCTACTGGTCCGGAGATATGAAAAATTGCTAATTTTGCTCATAACTCCTGAACGGTTTGTCCAAAAATCATAAAAGTGGCCTCGTTAGATTCAGGGCGTCATGCCGAGTCGACTGATATCCAATTATCCCATATCTGCCATTTTGTCTGTCGGCCATTTTGAATTATGTGCTAAAATGCTGTATTTTCTGAACGCATGAACGAATTGTTACGAAACTCGGTATGGGTCATCAGTACGATGCCCTGAAGGAGCCTGAGAAGTTTCGAAACAGCGCCACCTAGTGGTCAAAAGTTATAAATGTTTTTCCAAAAAGGCTAATAACTTTTGAATAAATCTGCCTGTTGAAATGCCACTGGTCTTCATAGATTCTTTGGGTCAAGCTGAGAACATAGATACCAGGTTTCCCTTATTTGGCCGAACTTCCTGTCCGCCATCTTGATTTTCAGTCAAAACCTACTTTTTCGAACTCCTCCTAGACCGTTTGTCCGATTTTCACCAAAATCGAATCGTATCATCTCCAGACAGTGCCGACTAAAAGTTATGGATTTCGTGTCGATAGACAAAACCGTCTTCGTGTAGCACAGCAGCAAATTTGAGGTAGGATGCCAAAATGACTATTCAGTCTTTATCTCTGCAATGCCTTGACATTTTGACACCAAACTTTGTATGTGTCATTGTCACCTCACTCTGACCACATCACATCAATTTCGTAAGAGCGCCACCTATTTGTCAAAAGTGATAAACCATTAAATGATCTTAAAAGTTACTGTATATATGATTTTTTAGCCATTTATACAAAGTTCTCTTAAAATGTCTTTAATTGCTCATTGCTGCAGTTGGTCTGCCACTCCCACCCATGATGGCATCTGTTGCCGCTTCTTGCGCTTGGCCCCGGTAATGGCTGCTTGCAGCTATATTTATTATTATTATTCTTCTTCTTCCGACTGGGGGTCTATGGCAGCCCATAGAACCGTGTCCGGGAAAGTTGTTTTGGTTTGACATTCTGATAGAGGACAGTCCCAACATTAAGTACACCAATTTTGGTGTCTCTAACTTATTCCCTCTAGCGCCACCACCTGTCCAAAGTTTCACTCACATTTATGCTAATAACTTTTGATCCGTAAGGCCTATCAACAAAATTCTTTTTTCCTCTGATTCCAGAGCTCATGACGATTCGATTGCACCCTATGACGTCATTTTCCGTCATGCTAATTTTTCCGCCATTTCAAATTTTCAGAAAAACCTACTTTTTCGAACTCCTCCTAGGCCGATGCTCCGATTTTCACCTAAATTGCACCAGATCATCTTCAGGCAGTGGGGACAAAAAGTTATGGAATTCAAGTTGATTCGCTTAACAGTTTTTGAATACTGTGCAAAATAATTTTACGTACCGCTTGCGAAAACAAACTTAAGGCTGTATCTCCGCAACGCTTTATCGTATTCAGACCAAACTTGGTACATGTCATCACAAGCATGACCTGAGGCTACCTGCAGCGTTTCGGTGCAGCGCCACCTACTGGTCCGGAGATATGAAAAATTGCTAATTTTGCTCATAACTCCTGAACGGTTTGTCCAAAAATCATAAAAGTGGCCTCGTTAGATTCAGGGCGTTGTACCGAGTCGACTAATATCCAATTTTCCCAGATCGGCCATTTTGGCTGTCGGCCATTTTGAATTATGTGCTAAAATGCTGTATTTTCTGAACGCATGAACGAATTGTTACGAAACTCGGTATGGGTCATCAATACGATGCCCTAAAGGAGCCTGAGAAGTTTCTAAACAGCGCCACCTAGTGGTCAAAAGTTATAACAAAATTTCCAAAAAGGCTAATAACTTTTGAATACATCTGCCTGTTGAAATGCCACTGGTCTTAATAGATTCCTTGGGTCAAGCCGAAAACATAGATACCAAGTTTTTCTTTTTTGGCCGAACTTCCTGTCCACCATCTTGATTTTCAGTCAAAAGCTACTTTTTCGAACTCCTCCTAGACCGTTTGTCCGATTTTCACCAAAATCGAGTCGTATCATCTCCAGACAGTGCCGACTAAAAGTTATGGATTTCGTGTCGATAGACGAAACCGTTTTCGTGTAGCGCAGCAGCAAAGTTGAGGTAGGATGCCAAAATGACTATTCAGTCTTTATTAGGGGTGGCACGGTTCACAAAACCCACGGTTCGGTTCGTTTCACGGTTTTAGGGTCACGGTTTTCGGTTCTGTACGGTTCTTGTTGTTATTTTTTCTTTTAATATTTAACACTCCAGAAATGTACTTCAGCATACGATATGGGCTATAGCTTAATTATCCACAATTCAGGATACAGTATTTTTTTTACTTGACTTTAAGCACATTGAGAGACCATCTCTGAGGAAAGCCGGTGACATTTTTATACAGCAAAAGAGAAGACATTGATGAAATGCTTTTGTTTATTTGACACACAAAGAATGAATTAACTTGCATTTATCAAACTGTCAACTTCAGTGTAACGTTAGCTCTTACAAAATGTTTATCTTTTAAAAGAAAAAGAGAGGAACTCTTAAAGCACTATCTTTTAAATAAGTCAAAATACGTTACAAATAATTGCCTATAGATAATGAGGCTATAACAATATAGCAAAGGCCATGATCATAAAGTGAAACATAAGTTCAAACTCAAAAACAGTATATCAACAATGCTTCTATTCCCTGAGAGTGAGGATACATTTTTTTCACGTGAAATTAAAGTGCAGTTTGGAAACATGTGACTGGAGTTCTCATCTAAACTTAGTGTCACTGTATATATTTAAATATCATAGGTAAGATGAAATCCAAAATGTTCCCACACACCGACTTATACGACGCTGGTGCATCCCCCAACTCCTGTTAGCCTTCCTTATCTCTCCCACTTGCCATTTCTATACGTGACGAGACCTGCAGCGCTGCGCAGACCGATCAGTTTATGACATCGAAGTACTGCGAGAGAGATTGAAAAGCATACGGAGCCGTTGCTCTCACGGTACTTTGATGTTATTCATCGACCGGTCTGTGCAGCGCCGGTTCAAGTCGAACAAGCCTCATATGTATGTCCACACATCTCTTATTTCGCGCGAAAAGTATACGCACCGTCTGAGGTCACGGGCACGAGGTTACATTGCGCATGCGACGAACGAACCGTGCGACGCACACACGCACCGAACCGAGACAAGCGAACCGAACGGTTCGGATGTTTTTTCATGTACCGTGCCACCCCTAGTCTTTATCTCTGCAATGCCTTGACATTTTGACACCAAACTTCGTATGTGTCATTGTCACCTCACTCTGACCACATCACATCAATTTCGTAAGTGCGGCACCTATTTGTCGAAAGTGATAAACCATTCAATTATCTTAAAAGTTACTGTATATGATTTTTTAGCCATTTATCCAAAGTTCTCTTTAAATCTCTTTAATTGCTCACTGCTGCAGTTGGTCTGCCACTCCCACCCATGATGGCATCTGTTGCCGCTTCTTGCGCTTGGCCCCGGTAATGGCTGCTTGCAGCTATATTTATTATTATTATTCCTCTTCTTCTTCTTCCGACTGGGTGTCTATGGCAGCCCATAGAACCGTGTCCGGGAAAGTTGTTTTGGTTTGACATTCTGATAGAGGACAGTCCCAACATTAAGTACACCAATTTTGGTGTCTCTAACTTATTCCCTCTAGCGCCACCACCTGTCCAAAGTTTCACTCACATTTATGCTAATAACTTTTGATCCGTAAGGCCTATCAACAAAATTCTTTTTTCCTCTGATTCCAGAGCTCATGACGATTCGATTGCACCCTATGACGTCATTTTCCGTCATGCAAATTTTTCCGCCATTTTGAATTTTCAGAAAAACCTACTTTTTCGAACTCCTCCTAGGGCGATGCTCCGATTTTCACCAAAATTGCACCAGATCATCTTCAGACAGTGGGGACAAAAAGTTATGGAATTCAAGTTGATTCGTCAAATCGTTTTTGATAAACATGCAAACTAATTTTACGTAGCGCTTGCGAAAACAAACTTAAGGCTGTATCTCCGCAACGCTTTATCGTATTCAGACCAAACTTGGTACAAGTCATCACATGCATGACCTGAGGCAACATGCAGCGTTTCGGCGCAGCGCCACCTACTGGTCCGGAGATATGAAAAATGGCTATTTTTGCTCATAACTCCTGAACGGTTTGTCCAAAAATCATAAAAGTGGCCTCGTTAGATTCAGGGCGTCATGCCGAGTCGACTGATATCCAATTATCCCATATCTGCCATTTTGTCTGTCGGCCATTTTGAATTATGTGCTAAAATGCTGTATTTTCTGAACGCATGAACGAATTGTTACGAATCTCGGTATGGGTCATCAGTACGATGCCCTGAAGGAGCCTGAGAAGTTTCGAAACAGCGCCACCTAGTGGTCAAAAGTTATAAATGTTTTTCCAAAAAGGCTAATAACTTTTGAATAAATCTGCCTATTGAAATGCCACTTGTCTTAATAGATTCCTTGGGTCAAGCTGAGAACATAGATACCAGGTTTCCCTTATTTGGCCGAACTTCCTGTCCGCCATCTTGATTTTCAGTCAAAACCTACTTTTTCGAACTCCTCCTAGACCGTTTGTCCGATTTTCACCAAAATCGAATCGTATCATCTCCAGACTGTGCCGACTAAAAGTTATGGATTTCGTGTCGATAGACAAAACCGACTTCGTGTAGCACAGCAGCAAATTTGAGGTAGGATGCCAAAATGACTATTCAGTCTTTATCTCTGCAATGCCTTGACATTTTGACACCAAACTTTGTATGTGTCATTGTCACCTCACTCTGACCACATCACATCAATTTCGTAAGAGCGCCACCTATTTGTCAAAAGTGATAAACCATTAAATGATCTTAAAAGTTACTGTATATATGATTTTTTAGCCATTTATACAAAGTTCTCTTAAAATGTCTTTAATTGCTCATTGCTGCAGTTGGTCTGCCACTCCCACCCATGATGGCATCTGTTGCCGCTTCTTGCGCTTGGCCCCGGTAATGGCTGCTTGCAGCTATATTTAGGGGCCAAGCACCGAAGGTGCGGAGGCACCTATTGTATCTGTTCCGGTTCTTATTATTAGGGGCCAAGCACCGAAGGTGCGGAGGCACCTATTGTATCTGTTCCGGTTCTTATTATTAGGGGCCAAGCACCGAAGGTGCGGAGGCACCTATTGTATCTGTTCCGGTTCTTATTATTATTATTATTCTTCTTCTTCCGACTGGGGGTCTATGGCAGCCCATAGAACCGTGTCCGGGAAAGTTGTTTTGGTTTGACATTCTGATAGAGGACAGTCCCAACATTAAGTACACCAATTTTGGTGTCTCTAACTTATTCCCTCTAGCGCCACCACCTGTCCAAAGTTTCACTCACATTTATGCTAATAACTTTTGATCCGTAAGGCCTATCAACAAAATTCTTGTTTCCTCTGATTCCAGAGCTCATGACGATTCGATTGCACCCTATGACGTCATTTTCCGTCATGCAAATTTTTCCGCCATTTTGAATTTTCAGAAAAACCTACTTTTTCGAACTCCTCCTAGGGCGATGCTCCGATTTTCACCAAAATTGCACCAGATCATCTTCAGACAGTGGGGACAAAAAGTTATGGAATTCAAGTTGATTCGTCAAATCGTTTTTGATAAACATGCAAACTAATTTTACGTAGCGCTTGCGAAAACAAACTTAAGGCTGTATCTCCGCAACGCTTTATCGTATTCAGACCAAACTTGGTACAAGTCATCACATGCATGACCTGAGGCAACATGCAGCGTTTCGGCGCAGCGCCACCTACTGGTCCGGAGATATGAAAAATGGCTATTTTTGCTCATAACTCCTGAACGGTTTGTCCAAAAATCATAAAAGTGGCCTCGTTAGATTCAGGGCGTCATGCCGAGTCGACTGATATCCAATTATCCCATATCTGCCATTTTGTCTGTCGGCCATTTTGAATTATGTGCTAAAATGCTGTATTTTCTGAACGCATGAACGAATTGTTACGAAACTCGGTATGGGTCATCAGTACGATGCCCTGAAGGAGCCTGAGAAGTTTCGAAACAGCGCCACCTAGTGGTCAAAAGTTATAAATGTTTTTCCAAAAAGGCTAATAACTTTTGAATAAATCTGCCTATTGAAATGCCACTTGTCTTAATAGATTCCTTAGGGTCAAGCTGAGAACATAGATACCAGGTTTCCCTTATTTGGCCGAACTTCCTGTCCGCCATCTTGATTTTCAGTCAAAACCTACTTTTTCGAACTCCTCCTAGACCGTTTGTCCGATTTTCACCAAAATCGAATCGTATCATCTCCAGACAGTGCCGACTAAAAGTTATGGATTTCGTGTCGATAGACAAAACCGTCTTCGTGTAGCACAGCAGCAAATTTGAGGTAGGATGCCAAAATGACTATTCAGTCTTTATCTCTGCAATGCCTTGACATTTTGACACCAAACTTTGTATGTGTCATTGTCACCTCACTCTGACCACATCACATCAATTTCGTAAGAGCGCCACCTATTTGTCAAAAGTGATAAACCATTAAATGATCTTAAAAGTTACTGTATATATGATTTTTTAGCCATTTATACAAAGTTCTCTTAAAATGTCTTTAATTGCTCATTGCTGCAGTTGGTCTGCCACTCCCACCCATGATGGCATCTGTTGCCGCTTCTTGCGCTTGGCCCCGGTAATGGCTGCTTGCAGCTATATTACCAATTGTTTCTGTTCCGGTTCTTTTTATTCTTCTTCTTCCGACTAGGCGTCTATGGCAGCCCATAGAACCGATTGCGGGAAAGTTGTTTTGGTTTGACATTCTGATAGAGGACAGTCCCAACATTAAATACACCAATTTTGGTGTTTCTAAGTCATTCCCTCTAGCGCCACCACCTGTCCAAAGTTTCACTTTTATTATGCTAATAACTTTTGAACCGTAAGGCCTATCAACGAAATTCTTTTTTCCTCTGATTCCTGAGCTCATGACAATTCGATTGCACCCTATGACGTCATTTTCCGTCATGCTAATTTTTCCGCCATTTTGAATTTTCAGAAAAACCTACTTTTTCGAACTCCTCCTAGGCCGATGCTCCGATTTTCACCTAAATTGCACCAGATCATCTTCAGGCAGTGGGGACAAAAAGTTATGGAATTCAAGTTGATTCGCTTAACAGTTTTTGAATACTGTGCAAAATAATTTTACGTACCGCTTGCGAAAACAAACTTAAGGCTGTATCTCCGCAACGCTTTATCGTATTCAGACCAAACTTGGTACATGTCATCACAAGCATGACCTGAGGCTACCTGCAGCGTTTCGGTGCAGCGCCACCTACTGGTCCGGAGATATGAAAAATTGCTAATTTTGCTCGTAACTCCTGAACGGTTTGTCCAAAAATCATAAAAGTGGCCTCGTTAGATTCAGGGCGTTGTACCGAGTCGACTAATATCCAATTTTCCCAGATCAGCCATTTTGGCTGTCGGCCATTTTGAATTATGTGCTAAAATGCTGTATTTTCTGAACGCATGAACGAATTGTTACGAAACTCGGTATGGGTCATCAATACGATGCCCTAAAGGAGCCTGAGAAGTTTCTAAACAGCGCCACCTAGTGGTCAAAAGTTATAACAAAATTTCCAAAAAGGCTAATAACTTTTGAATACATCTGCCTGTTGAAATGCCACTGGTCTTAATAGATTCCTTGGGTCAAGCCGAAAACATAGATACCAAGTTTTTCTTTTTTGGCCGAACTTCCTGTCCACCATCTTGATTTTCAGTCAAAAGCTACTTTTTCGAACTCCTCCTAGACCGTTTGTCCGATTTTCACCAAAATCGAATCGTATCATCTCCAGACAGTGCCGACTAAAAGTTATGGATTTCGTGTCGATAGATGAAACCGTTTTCGTGTAGCGCAGCAGCAAAGTTGAGGTAGGATGCCAAAATGACTATTCAGTCTTTATTAGGGGTGGCACGGTTCACAAAACCCACGGTTCGGTTCGTTTCACGGTTTTAGGGTCACGGTTTTCGGTTCTGTACGGTTCTTGTTGTTTTTTTTCTTTTAATCTTTAACACTCCAGAAATGTACTTCAGCATACGATATGGGCTATAGCTTAATTATCCACAATTCAGGATACAGTATTTTTTTTACTTGACTTTAAGCACATTGAGAGACCATCTCTGAGGAAAGCCGGTGACATTTTTATACAGCAAAAGAGAAGACATTGATGAAATGCTTTTGTTTATTTGACACACAAAGAATGAATTAACTTGCATTTATAAAACTGTCAACTTCAGTGTAACGTTAGCTCTTACAAAATGTTTATCTTTTAAAAGAAAAAGAGAGGAACTCTTAAAGCACTATCTTTTAAATAAGTCAAAATACGTTACAAATAATTGCCTATAGATAATGAGGCTATAACAATATAGCAAAGGCCATAATCATAAAGTGAAACATAAGTTCAAACTCAAAAACAGTATATCAACAATGCTTCTATTCCCTGAGAGTGAGGATACATTTTTTTCACGTGAAATTAAAGTGCAGTTTGGAAACATGTGACTGGAGTTCTCATCTAAACTTAGTGTCACTGTATATATTTAAATATCATAGGTAAGATGAAATCCAAAATGTTCCCACACACCGACTTATACGACGCTGGTGCATCCCCCAACTCCTGTTAGCCTTCCTTATCTCTCCCACTTGCCATTTCTATACGTGACGAGACCTGCAGCGCTGCACAGACCGATCAGTTTATGACATCGAAGTACTGCGAGAGAGATTGAAAAGCATACGGAGCCGTTGCTCTCGCGGTACTTTGATGTTATTCATCGACCGGTCTGTGCAGCGCCGGTTCAAGTCGAACAAGCCTCATATGTATGTCCACACATCTCTTATTTCGCGCGAAAAGTATACGCACCGTCTGAGGTCACGGGCACGAGGTTACATTGCGCATGCGACGAACGAACCGTGCGACGCACACACGCACCGAACCGAGACAAGCGAACCGAACGGTTCGGATGTTTTTTCATGTACCGTGCCACCCCTAGTCTTTATCTCTGCAATGCCTTGACATTTTGACACCAAACTTCGTATGTGTCATTGTCACCTCACTCTGACCACATCACATCAATTTCGTAAGTGCGGCACCTATTTGTCGAAAGTGATAAACCATTCAATTATCTTAAAAGTTACTGTATATGATTTTTTAGCCATTTATCCAAAGTTCTCTTTAAATCTCTTTAATTGCTCACTGCTGCAGTTGGTCTGCCACTCCCACCCATGATGGCATCTGTTGCCGCTTCTTGCGCTTGGCCCCGGTAATGGCTGCTTGCAGCTATATTTATTATTATTCCTCTTCTTCTTCTTCTTCCGACTGGGTGTCTATGGCAGCCCATAGAACCGTGTCCGGGAAAGTTGTTTTGGTTTGACATTCTGATAGAGGACAGTCCCAACATTAAGTACACCAATTTTGGTGTCTCTAACTTATTCCCTCTAGCGCCACCACCTGTCCAAAGTTTCACTCACATTTATGCTAATAACTTTTGATCCGTAAGGCCTATCAACAAAATTCTTTTTTCCTCTGATTCCAGAGCTCATGACGATTCGATTGCACCCTATGACGTCATTTTCCGTCATGCAAATTTTTCCGCCATTTTGAATTTTCAGAAAAACCTACTTTTTCGAACTCCTCCTAGGGCGATGCTCCGATTTTCACCAAAATTGCACCAGATCATCTTCAGACAGTGGGGACAAAAAGTTATGGAATTCAAGTTGATTCGTCAAATCGTTTTTGATAAACATGCAAACTAATTTTACGTAGCGCTTGCGAAAACAAACTTAAGGCTGTATCTCCGCAACGCTTTATCGTATTCAGACCAAACTTGGTACAAGTCATCACATGCATGACCTGAGGCAACATGCAGCGTTTCGGCGCAGCGCCACCTACTGGTCCGGAGATATGAAAAATGGCTATTTTTGCTCATAACTCCTGAACGGTTTGTCCAAAAATCATAAAAGTGGCCTCGTTAGATTCAGGGCGTCATGCCGAGTCGACTGATATCCAATTATCCCATATCTGCCATTTTGTCTGTCGGCCATTTTGAATTATGTGCTAAAATGCTGTATTTTCTGAACGCATGAACGAATTGTTACGAAACTCGGTATGGGTCATCAGTACGATGCCCTGAAGGAGCCTGAGAAGTTTCGAAACAGCGCCACCTAGTGGTCAAAAGTTATAAATGTTTTTCCAAAAAGGCTAATAACTTTTGAATAAATCTGCCTGTTGAAATGCCACTGGTCTTCATAGATTCTTTGGGTCAAGCTGAGAACATAGATACCAGGTTTCCCTTATTTGGCCGAACTTCCTGTCCGCCATCTTGATTTTCAGTCAAAAGCTACTTTTTCGAACTCCTCCTAGACCGTTTGTCCGATTTTCACCAAAATCGAATCGTATCATCTCCAGACAGTGCCGACTAAAAGTTATGGATTTCGTGTCGATAGACAAAACCGTCTTCGTGTAGCACAGCAGCAAATTTGAGGTAGGATGCCAAAATGACTATTCAGTCTTTATCTCTGCAATGCCTTGACATTTTGACACCAAACTTTGTATGTGTCATTGTCACCTCACTCTGACCACATCACATCAATTTCGTAAGAGCGCCACCTATTTGTCAAAAGTGATAAACCATTAAATGATCTTAAAAGTTACTGTATATATGATTTTTTAGCCATTTATACAAAGTTCTCTTAAAATGTCTTTAATTGCTCATTGCTGCAGTTGGTCTGCCACTCCCACCCATGATGGCATCTGTTGCCGCTTCTTGCGCTTGGCCCCGGTAATGGCTGCTTGCAGCTATATTACCAATTGTTTCTGTTCCGGTTCTTTTTATTCTTCTTCTTCCGACTAGGCGTCTATGGCAGCCCATAGAACCGATTGCGGGAAAGTTGTTTTGGTTTGACATTCTGATAGAGGACAGTCCCAACATTAAATACACCAATTTTGGTGTTTCTAAGTCATTCCCTCTAGCGCCACCACCTGTCCAAAGTTTCACTTTTATTATGCTAATAACTTTTGAACCGTAAGGCCTATCAACGAAATTCTTTTTTCCTCTGATTCCTGAGCTCATGACAATTCGATTGCACCCTATGACGTCATTTTCCGTCATGCTAATTTTTCCGCCATTTTGAATTTTCAGAAAAACCTACTTTTTCGAACTCCTCCTAGGCCGATGCTCCGATTTTCACCTAAATTGCACCAGATCATCTTCAGGCAGTGGGGACAAAAAGTTATGGAATTCAAGTTGATTCGCTTAACAGTTTTTGAATACTGTGCAAAATAATTTTACGTACCGCTTGCGAAAACAAACTTAAGGCTGTATCTCCGCAACGCTTTATCGTATTCAGACCAAACTTGGTACATGTCATCACAAGCATGACCTGAGGCTACCTGCAGCGTTTCGGTGCAGCGCCACCTACTGGTCCGGAGATATGAAAAATTGCTAATTTTGCTCGTAACTCCTGAACGGTTTGTCCAAAAATCATAAAAGTGGCCTCGTTAGATTCAGGGCGTTGTACCGAGTCGACTAATATCCAATTTTCCCAGATCAGCCATTTTGGCTGTCGGCCATTTTGAATTATGTGCTAAAATGCTGTATTTTCTGAACGCATGAACGAATTGTTACGAAACTCGGTATGGGTCATCAATACGATGCCCTAAAGGAGCCTGAGAAGTTTCTAAACAGCGCCACCTAGTGGTCAAAAGTTATAACAAAATTTCCAAAAAGGCTAATAACTTTTGAATACATCTGCCTGTTGAAATGCCACTGGTCTTAATAGATTCCTTGGGTCAAGCCGAAAACATAGATACCAAGTTTTTCTTTTTTGGCCGAACTTCCTGTCCACCATCTTGATTTTCAGTCAAAAGCTACTTTTTCGAACTCCTCCTAGACCGTTTGTCCGATTTTCACCAAAATCGAATCGTATCATCTCCAGACAGTGCCGACTAAAAGTTATGGATTTCGTGTCGATAGATGAAACCGTTTTCGTGTAGCGCAGCAGCAAAGTTGAGGTAGGATGCCAAAATGACTATTCAGTCTTTATTAGGGGTGGCACGGTTCACAAAACCCACGGTTCGGTTCGTTTCACGGTTTTAGGGTCACGGTTTTCGGTTCTGTACGGTTCTTGTTGTTTTTTTTCTTTTAATCTTTAACACTCCAGAAATGTACTTCAGCATACGATATGGGCTATAGCTTAATTATCCACAATTCAGGATACAGTATTTTTTTTACTTGACTTTAAGCACATTGAGAGACCATCTCTGAGGAAAGCCGGTGACATTTTTATACAGCAAAAGAGAAGACATTGATGAAATGCTTTTGTTTATTTGACACACAAAGAATGAATTAACTTGCATTTATAAAACTGTCAACTTCAGTGTAACGTTAGCTCTTACAAAATGTTTATCTTTTAAAAGAAAAAGAGAGGAACTCTTAAAGCACTATCTTTTAAATAAGTCAAAATACGTTACAAATAATTGCCTATAGATAATGAGGCTATAACAATATAGCAAAGGCCATAATCATAAAGTGAAACATAAGTTCAAACTCAAAAACAGTATATCAACAATGCTTCTATTCCCTGAGAGTGAGGATACATTTTTTTCACGTGAAATTAAAGTGCAGTTTGGAAACATGTGACTGGAGTTCTCATCTAAACTTAGTGTCACTGTATATATTTAAATATCATAGGTAAGATGAAATCCAAAATGTTCCCACACACCGACTTATACGACGCTGGTGCATCCCCCAACTCCTGTTAGCCTTCCTTATCTCTCCCACTTGCCATTTCTATACGTGACGAGACCTGCAGCGCTGCACAGACCGATCAGTTTATGACATCGAAGTACTGCGAGAGAGATTGAAAAGCATACGGAGCCGTTGCTCTCGCGGTACTTTGATGTTATTCATCGACCGGTCTGTGCAGCGCCGGTTCAAGTCGAACAAGCCTCATATGTATGTCCACACATCTCTTATTTCGCGCGAAAAGTATACGCACCGTCTGAGGTCACGGGCACGAGGTTACATTGCGCATGCGACGAACGAACCGTGCGACGCACACACGCACCGAACCGAGACAAGCGAACCGAACGGTTCGGATGTTTTTTCATGTACCGTGCCACCCCTAGTCTTTATCTCTGCAATGCCTTGACATTTTGACACCAAACTTCGTATGTGTCATTGTCACCTCACTCTGACCACATCACATCAATTTCGTAAGTGCGGCACCTATTTGTCGAAAGTGATAAACCATTCAATTATCTTAAAAGTTACTGTATATGATTTTTTAGCCATTTATCCAAAGTTCTCTTTAAATCTCTTTAATTGCTCACTGCTGCAGTTGGTCTGCCACTCCCACCCATGATGGCATCTGTTGCCGCTTCTTGCGCTTGGCCCCGGTAATGGCTGCTTGCAGCTATATTTATTATTATTCCTCTTCTTCTTCTTCTTCCGACTGGGTGTCTATGGCAGCCCATAGAACCGTGTCCGGGAAAGTTGTTTTGGTTTGACATTCTGATAGAGGACAGTCCCAACATTAAGTACACCAATTTTGGTGTCTCTAACTTATTCCCTCTAGCGCCACCACCTGTCCAAAGTTTCACTCACATTTATGCTAATAACTTTTGATCCGTAAGGCCTATCAACAAAATTCTTTTTTCCTCTGATTCCAGAGCTCATGACGATTCGATTGCACCCTATGACGTCATTTTCCGTCATGCAAATTTTTCCGCCATTTTGAATTTTCAGAAAAACCTACTTTTTCGAACTCCTCCTAGGGCGATGCTCCGATTTTCACCAAAATTGCACCAGATCATCTTCAGACAGTGGGGACAAAAAGTTATGGAATTCAAGTTGATTCGTCAAATCGTTTTTGATAAACATGCAAACTAATTTTACGTAGCGCTTGCGAAAACAAACTTAAGGCTGTATCTCCGCAACGCTTTATCGTATTCAGACCAAACTTGGTACAAGTCATCACATGCATGACCTGAGGCAACATGCAGCGTTTCGGCGCAGCGCCACCTACTGGTCCGGAGATATGAAAAATGGCTATTTTTGCTCATAACTCCTGAACGGTTTGTCCAAAAATCATAAAAGTGGCCTCGTTAGATTCAGGGCGTCATGCCGAGTCGACTGATATCCAATTATCCCATATCTGCCATTTTGTCTGTCGGCCATTTTGAATTATGTGCTAAAATGCTGTATTTTCTGAACGCATGAACGAATTGTTACGAAACTCGGTATGGGTCATCAGTACGATGCCCTGAAGGAGCCTGAGAAGTTTCGAAACAGCGCCACCTAGTGGTCAAAAGTTATAAATGTTTTTCCAAAAAGGCTAATAACTTTTGAATAAATCTGCCTGTTGAAATGCCACTGGTCTTCATAGATTCTTTGGGTCAAGCTGAGAACATAGATACCAGGTTTCCCTTATTTGGCCGAACTTCCTGTCCGCCATCTTGATTTTCAGTCAAAAGCTACTTTTTCGAACTCCTCCTAGACCGTTTGTCCGATTTTCACCAAAATCGAATCGTATCATCTCCAGACAGTGCCGACTAAAAGTTATGGATTTCGTGTCGATAGACAAAACCGTCTTCGTGTAGCACAGCAGCAAATTTGAGGTAGGATGCCAAAATGACTATTCAGTCTTTATCTCTGCAATGCCTTGACATTTTGACACCAAACTTTGTATGTGTCATTGTCACCTCACTCTGACCACATCACATCAATTTCGTAAGAGCGCCACCTATTTGTCAAAAGTGATAAACCATTAAATGATCTTAAAAGTTACTGTATATATGATTTTTTAGCCATTTATACAAAGTTCTCTTAAAATGTCTTTAATTGCTCATTGCTGCAGTTGGTCTGCCACTCCCACCCATGATGGCATCTGTTGCCGCTTCTTGCGCTTGGCCCCGGTAATGGCTGCTTGCAGCTATATTTATTATTATTCTTCTTCTTCCGACTGGGGGTCTATGGCAGCCCATAGAACCGTGTCCGGGAAAGTTGTTTTGGTTTGACATTCTGATAGAGGACAGTCCCAACATTAAGTACACCAATTTTGGTGTCTCTAACTTATTCCCTCTAGCGCCACCACCTGTCCAAAGTTTCACTCACATTTATGCTAATAACTTTTGATCCGTAAGGCCTATCAACAAAATTCTTTTTTCCTCTGATTCCAGAGCTCATGACGATTCGATTGCACCCTATGACGTCATTTTCCGTCATGCAAATTTTTCCGCCATTTTGAATTTTCAGAAAAACCTACTTTTTCAAACTCCTCCTAGGGCGATGCTCCGATTTTCACCAAAATTGCACCAGATCATCTTCAGACAGTGGGGACAAAAAGTTATGGAATTCAAGTTGATTCGTCAAATCGTTTTTGATAAACATGCAAACTAATTTTACGTAGCGCTTGCGAAAACAAACTTAAGGCTGTATCTCCGCAACGCTTTATCGTATTCAGACCAAACTTGGTACAAGTCATCACATGCATGACCTGAGGCAACATGCAGCGTTTCGGCGCAGCGCCACCTACTGGTCCGGAGATATGAAAAATGGCTATTTTTGCTCATAACTCCTGAACGGTTTGTCCAAAAATCATAAAAGTGGCCTCGTTAGATTCAGGGCGTCATGCCGAGTCGACTGATATCCAATTATCCCATATCTGCCATTTTGTCTGTCGGCCATTTTGAATTATGTGCTAAAATGCTGTATTTTCTGAACGCATGAACGAATTGTTACGAAACTCGGTATGGGTCATCAGTACGATGCCCTGAAGGAGCCTGAGAAGTTTCGAAACAGCGCCACCTAGTGGTCAAAAGTTATAAATGTTTTTCCAAAAAGGCTAATAACTTTTGAATAAATCTGCCTATTGAAATGCCACTTGTCTTAATAGATTCCTTAGGGTCAAGCTGAGAACATAGATACCAGGTTTCCCTTATTTGGCCGAACTTCCTGTCCGCCATCTTGATTTTCAGTCAAAACCTACTTTTTCGAACTCCTCCTAGACCGTTTGTCCGATTTTCACCAAAATCGAATCGTATCATCTCCAGACAGTGCCGACTAAAAGTTATGGATTTCGTGTCGATAGACAAAACCGTCTTCGTGTAGCACAGCAGCAAATTTGAGGTAGGATGCCAAAATGACTATTCAGTCTTTATCTCTGCAATGCCTTGACATTTTGACACCAAACTTTGTATGTGTCATTGTCACCTCACTCTGACCACATCACATCAATTTCGTAAGAGCGCCACCTATTTGTCAAAAGTGATAAACCATTAAATGATCTTAAAAGTTACTGTATATATGATTTTTTAGCCATTTATACAAAGTTCTCTTAAAATGTCTTTAATTGCTCATTGCTGCAGTTGGTCTGCCACTCCCACCCATGATGGCATCTGTTGCCGCTTCTTGCGCTTGGCCCCGGTAATGGCTGCTTGCAGCTATATTACCAATTGTTTCTGTTCCGGTTCTTTTTATTCTTCTTCTTCCGACTAGGCGTCTATGGCAGCCCATAGAACCGATTGCGGGAAAGTTGTTTTGGTTTGACATTCTGATAGAGGACAGTCCCAACATTAAATACACCAATTTTGGTGTTTCTAAGTCATTCCCTCTAGCGCCACCACCTGTCCAAAGTTTCACTTTTATTATGCTAATAACTTTTGAACCGTAAGGCCTATCAACGAAATTCTTTTTTCCTCTGATTCCTGAGCTCATGACAATTCGATTGCACCCTATGACGTCATTTTCCGTCATGCTAATTTTTCCGCCATTTTGAATTTTCAGAAAAACCTACTTTTTCGAACTCCTCCTAGGCCGATGCTCCGATTTTCACCTAAATTGCACCAGATCATCTTCAGGCAGTGGGGACAAAAAGTTATGGAATTCAAGTTGATTCGCTTAACAGTTTTTGAATACTGTGCAAAATAATTTTACGTACCGCTTGCGAAAACAAACTTAAGGCTGTATCTCCGCAACGCTTTATCGTATTCAGACCAAACTTGGTACATGTCATCACAAGCATGACCTGAGGCTACCTGCAGCGTTTCGGTGCAGCGCCACCTACTGGTCCGGAGATATGAAAAATTGCTAATTTTGCTCGTAACTCCTGAACGGTTTGTCCAAAAATCATAAAAGTGGCCTCGTTAGATTCAGGGCGTTGTACCGAGTCGACTAATATCCAATTTTCCCAGATCAGCCATTTTGGCTGTCGGCCATTTTGAATTATGTGCTAAAATGCTGTATTTTCTGAACGCATGAACGAATTGTTACGAAACTCGGTATGGGTCATCAATACGATGCCCTAAAGGAGCCTGAGAAGTTTCTAAACAGCGCCACCTAGTGGTCAAAAGTTATAACAAAATTTCCAAAAAGGCTAATAACTTTTGAATACATCTGCCTGTTGAAATGCCACTGGTCTTAATAGATTCCTTGGGTCAAGCCGAAAACATAGATACCAAGTTTTTCTTTTTTGGCCGAACTTCCTGTCCACCATCTTGATTTTCAGTCAAAAGCTACTTTTTCGAACTCCTCCTAGACCGTTTGTCCGATTTTCACCAAAATCGAATCGTATCATCTCCAGACAGTGCCGACTAAAAGTTATGGATTTCGTGTCGATAGATGAAACCGTTTTCGTGTAGCGCAGCAGCAAAGTTGAGGTAGGATGCCAAAATGACTATTCAGTCTTTATTAGGGGTGGCACGGTTCACAAAACCCACGGTTCGGTTCGTTTCACGGTTTTAGGGTCACGGTTTTCGGTTCTGTACGGTTCTTGTTGTTTTTTTTCTTTTAATCTTTAACACTCCAGAAATGTACTTCAGCATACGATATGGGCTATAGCTTAATTATCCACAATTCAGGATACAGTATTTTTTTTACTTGACTTTAAGCACATTGAGAGACCATCTCTGAGGAAAGCCGGTGACATTTTTATACAGCAAAAGAGAAGACATTGATGAAATGCTTTTGTTTATTTGACACACAAAGAATGAATTAACTTGCATTTATAAAACTGTCAACTTCAGTGTAACGTTAGCTCTTACAAAATGTTTATCTTTTAAAAGAAAAAGAGAGGAACTCTTAAAGCACTATCTTTTAAATAAGTCAAAATACGTTACAAATAATTGCCTATAGATAATGAGGCTATAACAATATAGCAAAGGCCATAATCATAAAGTGAAACATAAGTTCAAACTCAAAAACAGTATATCAACAATGCTTCTATTCCCTGAGAGTGAGGATACATTTTTTTCACGTGAAATTAAAGTGCAGTTTGGAAACATGTGACTGGAGTTCTCATCTAAACTTAGTGTCACTGTATATATTTAAATATCATAGGTAAGATGAAATCCAAAATGTTCCCACACACCGACTTATACGACGCTGGTGCATCCCCCAACTCCTGTTAGCCTTCCTTATCTCTCCCACTTGCCATTTCTATACGTGACGAGACCTGCAGCGCTGCACAGACCGATCAGTTTATGACATCGAAGTACTGCGAGAGAGATTGAAAAGCATACGGAGCCGTTGCTCTCGCGGTACTTTGATGTTATTCATCGACCGGTCTGTGCAGCGCCGGTTCAAGTCGAACAAGCCTCATATGTATGTCCACACATCTCTTATTTCGCGCGAAAAGTATACGCACCGTCTGAGGTCACGGGCACGAGGTTACATTGCGCATGCGACGAACGAACCGTGCGACGCACACACGCACCGAACCGAGACAAGCGAACCGAACGGTTCGGATGTTTTTTCATGTACCGTGCCACCCCTAGTCTTTATCTCTGCAATGCCTTGACATTTTGACACCAAACTTCGTATGTGTCATTGTCACCTCACTCTGACCACATCACATCAATTTCGTAAGTGCGGCACCTATTTGTCGAAAGTGATAAACCATTCAATTATCTTAAAAGTTACTGTATATGATTTTTTAGCCATTTATCCAAAGTTCTCTTTAAATCTCTTTAATTGCTCACTGCTGCAGTTGGTCTGCCACTCCCACCCATGATGGCATCTGTTGCCGCTTCTTGCGCTTGGCCCCGGTAATGGCTGCTTGCAGCTATATTTATTATTATTCCTCTTCTTCTTCTTCTTCCGACTGGGTGTCTATGGCAGCCCATAGAACCGTGTCCGGGAAAGTTGTTTTGGTTTGACATTCTGATAGAGGACAGTCCCAACATTAAGTACACCAATTTTGGTGTCTCTAACTTATTCCCTCTAGCGCCACCACCTGTCCAAAGTTTCACTCACATTTATGCTAATAACTTTTGATCCGTAAGGCCTATCAACAAAATTCTTTTTTCCTCTGATTCCAGAGCTCATGACGATTCGATTGCACCCTATGACGTCATTTTCCGTCATGCAAATTTTTCCGCCATTTTGAATTTTCAGAAAAACCTACTTTTTCGAACTCCTCCTAGGGCGATGCTCCGATTTTCACCAAAATTGCACCAGATCATCTTCAGACAGTGGGGACAAAAAGTTATGGAATTCAAGTTGATTCGTCAAATCGTTTTTGATAAACATGCAAACTAATTTTACGTAGCGCTTGCGAAAACAAACTTAAGGCTGTATCTCCGCAACGCTTTATCGTATTCAGACCAAACTTGGTACAAGTCATCACATGCATGACCTGAGGCAACATGCAGCGTTTCGGCGCAGCGCCACCTACTGGTCCGGAGATATGAAAAATGGCTATTTTTGCTCATAACTCCTGAACGGTTTGTCCAAAAATCATAAAAGTGGCCTCGTTAGATTCAGGGCGTCATGCCGAGTCGACTGATATCCAATTATCCCATATCTGCCATTTTGTCTGTCGGCCATTTTGAATTATGTGCTAAAATGCTGTATTTTCTGAACGCATGAACGAATTGTTACGAAACTCGGTATGGGTCATCAGTACGATGCCCTGAAGGAGCCTGAGAAGTTTCGAAACAGCGCCACCTAGTGGTCAAAAGTTATAAATGTTTTTCCAAAAAGGCTAATAACTTTTGAATAAATCTGCCTGTTGAAATGCCACTGGTCTTCATAGATTCTTTGGGTCAAGCTGAGAACATAGATACCAGGTTTCCCTTATTTGGCCGAACTTCCTGTCCGCCATCTTGATTTTCAGTCAAAAGCTACTTTTTCGAACTCCTCCTAGACCGTTTGTCCGATTTTCACCAAAATCGAATCGTATCATCTCCAGACAGTGCCGACTAAAAGTTATGGATTTCGTGTCGATAGACAAAACCGTCTTCGTGTAGCACAGCAGCAAATTTGAGGTAGGATGCCAAAATGACTATTCAGTCTTTATCTCTGCAATGCCTTGACATTTTGACACCAAACTTTGTATGTGTCATTGTCACCTCACTCTGACCACATCACATCAATTTCGTAAGAGCGCCACCTATTTGTCAAAAGTGATAAACCATTAAATGATCTTAAAAGTTACTGTATATATGATTTTTTAGCCATTTATACAAAGTTCTCTTAAAATGTCTTTAATTGCTCATTGCTGCAGTTGGTCTGCCACTCCCACCCATGATGGCATCTGTTGCCGCTTCTTGCGCTTGGCCCCGGTAATGGCTGCTTGCAGCTATATTTATTATTATTCTTCTTCTTCCGACTGGGGGTCTATGGCAGCCCATAGAACCGTGTCCGGGAAAGTTGTTTTGGTTTGACATTCTGATAGAGGACAGTCCCAACATTAAGTACACCAATTTTGGTGTCTCTAACTTATTCCCTCTAGCGCCACCACCTGTCCAAAGTTTCACTCACATTTATGCTAATAACTTTTGATCCGTAAGGCCTATCAACAAAATTCTTTTTTCCTCTGATTCCAGAGCTCATGACGATTCGATTGCACCCTATGACGTCATTTTCCGTCATGCAAATTTTTCCGCCATTTTGAATTTTCAGAAAAACCTACTTTTTCGAACTCCTCCTAGGGCGATGCTCCGATTTTCACCAAAATTGCACCAGATCATCTTCAGACAGTGGGGACAAAAAGTTATGGAATTCAAGTTGATTCGTCAAATCGTTTTTGATAAACATGCAAACTAATTTTACGTAGCGCTTGCGAAAACAAACTTAAGGCTGTATCTCCGCAACGCTTTATCGTATTCAGACCAAACTTGGTACAAGTCATCACATGCATGACCTGAGGCAACATGCAGCGTTTCGGCGCAGCGCCACCTACTGGTCCGGAGATATGAAAAATGGCTATTTTTGCTCATAACTACTGAACGGTTTGTCCAAAAATCATAAAAGTGGCCTCGTTAGATTCAGGGCGTCATGCCGAGTCGACTGATATCCAATTATCCCATATCTGCCATTTTGTCTGTCGGCCATTTTGAATTATGTGCTAAAATGCTGTATTTTCTGAACGCATGAACGAATTGTTACGAAACTCGGTATGGGTCATCAGTACGATGCCCTGAAGGAGCCTGAGAAGTTTCGAAACAGCGCCACCTAGTGGTCAAAAGTTATAAATGTTTTTCCAAAAAGGCTAATAACTTTTGAATAAATCTGCCTATTGAAATGCCACTTGTCTTAATAGATTCCTTAGGGTCAAGCTGAGAACATAGATACCAGGTTTCCCTTATTTGGCCGAACTTCCTGTCCGCCATCTTGATTTTCAGTCAAAAGCTACTTTTTCGAACTCCTCCTAGACCGTTTGTCCGATTTTCACCAAAATCGAATCGTATCATCTCCAGACAGTGCCGACTAAAAGTTATGGATTTCGTGTCGATAGACAAAACCGTCTTCGTGTAGCACAGCAGCAAATTTGAGGTAGGATGCCAAAATGACTATTCAGTCTTTATCTCTGCAATGCCTTGACATTTTGACACCAAACTTTGTATGTGTCATTGTCACCTCACTCTGACCACATCACATCAATTTCGTAAGAGAGCCACCTATTTGTCAAAAGTGATAAACCATTAAATGATCTTAAAAGTTACTGTATATATGATTTTTTAGCCATTTATACAAAGTTCTCTTAAAATGTCTTTAATTGCTCATTGCTGCAGTTGGTCTGCCACTCCCACCCATGATGGCATCTGTTGCCGCTTCTTGCGCTTGGCCCCGGTAATGGCTGCTTGCAGCTATATTACCAATTGTTTCTGTTCCGGTTCTTTTTATTCTTCTTCTTCCGACTAGGCGTCTATGGCAGCCCATAGAACCGATTGCGGGAAAGTTGTTTTGGTTTGACATTCTGATAGAGGACAGTCCCAACATTAAATACACCAATTTTGGTGTTTCTAAGTCATTCCCTCTAGCGCCACCACCTGTCCAAAGTTTCACTTTTATTATGCTAATAACTTTTGAACCGTAAGGCCTATCAACGAAATTCTTTTTTCCTCTGATTCCTGAGCTCATGACAATTCGATTGCACCCTATGACGTCATTTTCCGTCATGCTAATTTTTCCGCCATTTTGAATTTTCAGAAAAACCTACTTTTTCGAACTCCTCCTAGGCCGATGCTCCGATTTTCACCTAAATTGCACCAGATCATCTTCAGGCAGTGGGGACAAAAAGTTATGGAATTCAAGTTGATTCGCTTAACAGTTTTTGAATACTGTGCAAAATAATTTTACGTACCGCTTGCGAAAACAAACTTAAGGCTGTATCTCCGCAACGCTTTATCGTATTCAGACCAAACTTGGTACATGTCATCACAAGCATGACCTGAGGCTACCTGCAGCGTTTCGGTGCAGCGCCACCTACTGGTCCGGAGATATGAAAAATTGCTAATTTTGCTCGTAACTCCTGAACGGTTTGTCCAAAAATCATAAAAGTGGCCTCGTTAGATTCAGGGCGTTGTACCGAGTCGACTAATATCCAATTTTCCCAGATCAGCCATTTTGGCTGTCGGCCATTTTGAATTATGTGCTAAAATGCTGTATTTTCTGAACGCATGAACGAATTGTTACGAAACTCGGTATGGGTCATCAATACGATGCCCTAAAGGAGCCTGAGAAGTTTCTAAACAGCGCCACCTAGTGGTCAAAAGTTATAACAAAATTTCCAAAAAGGCTAATAACTTTTGAATACATCTGCCTGTTGAAATGCCACTGGTCTTAATAGATTCCTTGGGTCAAGCCGAAAACATAGATACCAAGTTTTTCTTTTTTGGCCGAACTTCCTGTCCACCATCTTGATTTTCAGTCAAAAGCTACTTTTTCGAACTCCTCCTAGACCGTTTGTCCGATTTTCACCAAAATCGAATCGTATCATCTCCAGACAGTGCCGACTAAAAGTTATGGATTTCGTGTCGATAGACGAAACCGTTTTCGTGTAGCGCAGCAGCAAAGTTGAGGTAGGATGCCAAAATGACTATTCAGTCTTTATTAGGGGTGGCACGGTTCACAAAACCCACGGTTCGGTTCGTTTCACGGTTTTAGGGTCACGGTTTTCGGTTCTGTACGGTTCTTGTTGTTTTTTTTCTTTTAATCTTTAACACTCCAGAAATGTACTTCAGCATACGATATGGGCTATAGCTTAATTATCCACAATTCAGGATACAGTATTTTTTTTACTTGACTTTAAGCACATTGAGAGACCATCTCTGAGGAAAGCCGGTGACATTTTTATACAGCAAAAGAGAAGACATTGATGAAATGCTTTTGTTTATTTGACACACAAAGAATGAATTAACTTGCATTTATAAAACTGTCAACTTCAGTGTAACGTTAGCTCTTACAAAATGTTTATCTTTTAAAAGAAAAAGAGAGGAACTCTTAAAGCACTATCTTTTAAATAAGTCAAAATACGTTACAAATAATTGCCTATAGATAATGAGGCTATAACAATATAGCAAAGGCCATAATCATAAAGTGAAACATAAGTTCAAACTCAAAAACAGTATATCAACAATGCTTCTATTCCCTGAGAGTGAGGATACATTTTTTTCACGTGAAATTAAAGTGCAGTTTGGAAACATGTGACTGGAGTTCTCATCTAAACTTAGTGTCACTGTATATATTTAAATATCATAGGTAAGATGAAATCCAAAATGTTCCCACACACCGACTTATACGACGCTGGTGCATCCCCCAACTCCTGTTAGCCTTCCTTATCTCTCCCACTTGCCATTTCTATACGTGACGAGACCTGCAGCGCTGCACAGACCGATCAGTTTATGACATCGAAGTACTGCGAGAGAGATTGAAAAGCATACGGAGCCGTTGCTCTCGCGGTACTTTGATGTTATTCATCGACCGGTCTGTGCAGCGCCGGTTCAAGTCGAACAAGCCTCATATGTATGTCCACACATCTCTTATTTCGCGCGAAAAGTATACGCACCGTCTGAGGTCACGGGCACGAGGTTACATTGCGCATGCGACGAACGAACCGTGCGACGCACACACGCACCGAACCGAGACAAGCGAACCGAACGGTTCGGATGTTTTTTCATGTACCGTGCCACCCCTAGTCTTTATCTCTGCAATGCCTTGACATTTTGACACCAAACTTCGTATGTGTCATTGTCACCTCACTCTGACCACATCACATCAATTTCGTAAGTGCGGCACCTATTTGTCGAAAGTGATAAACCATTCAATTATCTTAAAAGTTACTGTATATGATTTTTTAGCCATTTATCCAAAGTTCTCTTTAAATCTCTTTAATTGCTCACTGCTGCAGTTGGTCTGCCACTCCCACCCATGATGGCATCTGTTGCCGCTTCTTGCGCTTGGCCCCGGTAATGGCTGCTTGCAGCTATATTTATTATTATTCCTCTTCTTCTTCTTCTTCCGACTGGGTGTCTATGGCAGCCCATAGAACCGTGTCCGGGAAAGTTGTTTTGGTTTGACATTCTGATAGAGGACAGTCCCAACATTAAGTACACCAATTTTGGTGTCTCTAACTTATTCCCTCTAGCGCCACCACCTGTCCAAAGTTTCACTCACATTTATGCTAATAACTTTTGATCCGTAAGGCCTATCAACAAAATTCTTTTTTCCTCTGATTCCAGAGCTCATGACGATTCGATTGCACCCTATGACGTCATTTTCCGTCATGCAAATTTTTCCGCCATTTTGAATTTTCAGAAAAACCTACTTTTTCGAACTCCTCCTAGGGCGATGCTCCGATTTTCACCAAAATTGCACCAGATCATCTTCAGACAGTGGGGACAAAAAGTTATGGAATTCAAGTTGATTCGTCAAATCGTTTTTGATAAACATGCAAACTAATTTTACGTAGCGCTTGCGAAAACAAACTTAAGGCTGTATCTCCGCAACGCTTTATCGTATTCAGACCAAACTTGGTACAAGTCATCACATGCATGACCTGAGGCAACATGCAGCGTTTCGGCGCAGCGCCACCTACTGGTCCGGAGATATGAAAAATGGCTATTTTTGCTCATAACTCCTGAACGGTTTGTCCAAAAATCATAAAAGTGGCCTCGTTAGATTCAGGGCGTCATGCCGAGTCGACTGATATCCAATTATCCCATATCTGCCATTTTGTCTGTCGGCCATTTTGAATTATGTGCTAAAATGCTGTATTTTCTGAACGCATGAACGAATTGTTACGAAACTCGGTATGGGTCATCAGTACGATGCCCTGAAGGAGCCTGAGAAGTTTCGAACCAGCGCCACCTAGTGGTCAAAAGTTATAAATGTTTTTCCAAAAAGGCTAATAACTTTTGAATAAATCTGCCTATTGAAATGCCACTTGTCTTAATAGATTCCTTGGGTCAAGCTGAGAACATAGATACCAGGTTTCCCTTATTTGGCCGAACTTCCTGTCCGCCATCTTGATTTTCAGTCAAAACCTACTTTTTCGAACTCCTCCTAGACCGTTTGTCCGATTTTCACCAAAATCGAATCGTATCATCTCCAGACTGTGCCGACTAAAAGTTATGGATTTTGTGTCGATAGACAAAACCGTCTTCGTGTAGCACAGCAGCAAATTTGAGGTAGGATGCCAAAATGACTATTCAGTCTTTATCTCTGCAATGCCTTGACATTTTGACACCAAACTTTGTATGTGTCATTGTCACCTCACTCTGACCACATCACATCAATTTCGTAAGAGCGCCACCTATTTGTCAAAAGTGATAAACCATTAAATGATCTTAAAAGTTACTGTATATATGATTTTTTTGCCATTTATACAAAGTTCTCTTAAAATGTCTTTAATTGCTCATTGCTGCAGTTGGTCTGCCACTCCCACCCATGATGGCATCTGTTGCCGCTTCTTGCGCTTGGCCCCGGTAATGGCTGCTTGCAGCTATATTTAGGGGCCAAGCACCGAAGGTGCGGAGGCACCTATTGTATCTGTTCCGGTTCTTATTATTATTATTCTTCTTCTTCTTCTTCTTCTTCTTCTTTTTTTTCCGACTGGGCGTCTATGGCAGCCCATAGAGCCGTTTGCGGGAAAGTTGTTTTGGTTTGACATTCTGATAGAGGACAGTCCCAACATTAAATACACCAATTTTGGAGTTTCTAACTCATTCCCTCTAGCGCCACCACCTGTCCAAAATTTCACTTTTATTATGCTAATAGCTTTTGAACCGTATGGCCTATCATCAAAATTCTTTTTTCCCCTTGTTCCGGAGCTCATGCCGATTCGATTGCACCCTATGACGTCATTTACCGTCATACAAATATGGCCGCCACCTTGAATTGTCCAAAAAACCTACTTTTGCGAACTCGTCCTAGACGGTTTGTCCGATTCTCACCAAAATTGCACCAGATCATCTCCAGGCTGTGGTGACAAAAAGTTATGGAATTCAAGTTGATTCGCTTAACCGTTTTCTAATACCGCGCAAATAAATTTTACGTAGCGCTTGCGAAAACAGACGTAAGGCTGTATCTCCGCAACGCTTAATCGTATTCAGACCAAACTTGGTACGTGTCATCACAAGCATGACCTGAGGCTACATGCTGCGTTTCGGCGCAGCGCCACCTACTGGTCCGGAGATATGAAAAATGGCTATTTTTGCTCATAACTTCTGAACGGTTTGTCAAAAAATCATAAAAGTGGTGTCGTTAGATTCAGGGCGTCATGCAGAATCGACTGATATCCAATTTTCCCAGATCGGCCATTTTGGCTGTCGGCCATTTTGAATTATGTGCTAAAATGTTGTATTTTTTGAACGCATGAACGAATTGTTACGAAACTCGGTATGGGTCATCAGTACAATGCCCTGAAGGAGCCTGAGAAGTTTCGAAACAGCGCCACCTAGTGGAATATTTTTTTTTTCAAATGCTTATAACTCTGGCTGTGGTTGACGTATTTTCACGGGAGTCATCTCGTTGAGGTCCTGAATCCTTGCAGAGTCCTACGATACCAAACATGCTAGGTCTCGCTTAACAGTTTGTGCAGCGTTGTGATTTAGCGCTTAAAAAACATTTGGGCATATCTTCGAAACCGCTTGTCCGATCGAGACGAAACCACCGTCAGAAGTTTGGAAACATAGGTCGATAGCTATACACCAATGCCCAAATGCGAAAATATTGATAGTAAGGGGTAGTAATATTCAATCAAAGTCACGTGTCAGTCATTTTTTATGAGTTTTTTCACATAAATGTCTATAACTCCGAAGTGAATTGAGATATTTTCACCAAAATCGACACACACATGTATGGGCTCACTCTGAGGACACATAAAAAAAATTGTGGGATTTCGCCACTTGGTGGCGCTATAATAGAACAAAACATGAAATTCCCATTAACTTTAATACAGTTTTGTGATGTAAAATGCTATACTTAATGAATGCATTGCTGTAACATTACGAAACTCAGTATGTGCAATCGGCACCATGCCCTGAAGGTACTCAAAAGATTTCCAGACAGCACCACCTTTTGGTCAAAAGTTAAAATTAAATTTCCAAAAATGCTAATAACTTTTGAACATATTTGCCTATTGTAATGAACCTGGCCTTAATAGATTCCTTGGGTCACTACGAGAACATAGATACCAAGTTTGCCGTATTTGGCTGAACTTCCTGTCCGCCATCTTGAATTTCATTCAATACCTACTTTTTCGAACTCCTCCTAGGCCGTTTGTCGGATTTTCACCAAAATCGAATCGAATCATCTCCAGACCGTGGCGACCAAAAGTTATGGATTTCGTGTCGATAGACGAAACCGTTTTCGTATACCGCAGCGGCAAAGTTGAGGCATGGTGCAAAAATGACTATTCAGGCTTTATATCTGCAATGCCTCGACATATTGACACTAAACTTTGTATGTGTCATTGTCACTTCACTCTGACCACATCACAAACTTTGAAACAGAGTTTGAAACTGCGCCACCTATTGGTCGAAAGTGATAAACCATTAAATCATCTTATAAGTTACTGAATGTATTATTTTTCAACCATTTGCCGAAAATCCTCTTAAAATGTCTTTAATTGCTCATTGTTGCAGTTGGTCTGACACTTTCAGCCATGTTGGCATGTCTTATCGTCTTCTACTGCTTGGCCCCGTTTAATGGCTGCTTGCAGCTATATTTATTATTATTATTATTCTTCCGACTGGGGGTCTATGGCAGCCCATAGAACCGTGTCCGGGAAAGTTGTTTTGGTTTGACATTCTGATAGAGGACAGTCCCAACATTAAGTACACCAATTTTGGTGTCTCTAACTTATTCCCTCTAGCGCCACCACCTGTCCAAAGTTTCACTCACATTTATGCTAATAACTTTTGATCCGTAAGGCCTATCAACAAAATTCTTTTTTCCTCTGATTCCAGAGCTCATGACGATTCGATTGCACCCTATGACGTCATTTTCCGTCATGCAAATTTTTCCGCCATTTTGAATTTTCAGAAAAACCTACTTTTTCGAACTCCTCCTAGGGCGATGCTCCGATTTTCACCAAAATTGCACCAGATCATCTTCAGACAGTGGGGACAAAAAGTTATGGAATTCAAGTTGATTCGTCAAATCGTTTTTGATAAACATGCAAACTAATTTTACGTAGCGCTTGCGAAAACAAACGTAAGGCTGTATCTCCGCAACGCTTTATCGTATTCAGACCAAACTTGGTACAAGTCATCACATGCATGACCTGAGGCAACATGCAGCGTTTCGGCGCAGCGCCACCTACTGGTCCGGAGATATGAAAAATGGCTATTTTTGCTCATAACTCCTGAACGGTTTGTCCAAAAATCATAAAAGTGGCCTCGTTAGATTCAGGGCGTCATGCCGAGTCGACTAATATCCAATTATCCCATATCTGCCATTTTGTCTGTCGGCCATTTTGAATTATGTGCTAAAATGCTGTATTTTCTGAACGCATGAACGAATTGTTACGAAACTCGGTATGGGTCATCAGTACGATGCCCTGAAGGAGCCTGAGAAGTTTCGAAACAGCGCCACCTAGTGGTCAAAAGTTATAAATGTTTTTCCAAAAAGGCTAATAACTTTTGAATACATCTGCCTGTTGAAATGCTACTGGTCTTAATAGATTCCTTGGGTCAAGCCGAAAACATAGATACCAAGTTTTTCTTTTTTGGCCGAACTTCCTGTCCACCATCTTGATTTACAGTCAAAAGCTACTTTTTCGAACTCCTCCTAGACCGTTTGTCCGATTTTCACCAAAATCGAATCGTATCATCTCCAGACTGTGCCGACTAAAAGTTATGGATTTCGTGTCGATAGACAAAACCGTCTTCGTGTAGCACAGCAGCAAATTTGAGGTAGGATGCCAAAATGACTATTCAGTCTTTATCTCTGCAATGCCTTGACATTTTGACACCAAACTTTGTATGTGTCATTGTCACCTCACTCTGACCACATCACATCAATTTCGTAAGAGCGCCACCTATTTGTCAAAAGTGATAAACCATTAAATGATCTTAAAAGTTACTGTATATATGATTTTTTAGCCATTTATACAAAGTTCTCTTAAAATGTCTTTAATTGCTCATTGCTGCAGTTGGTCTGCCACTCCCACCCATGATGGCATCTGTTGCCGCTTCTTGCGCTTGGCCCCGGTAATGGCTGCTTGTTATTATTCTTCTTCTTCCGACTGGGGGTCTATGGCAGCCCATAGAACCGTGTCCGGGAAAGTTGTTTTGGTTTGACATTCTGATAGAGGACAGTCCCAACATTAAGTACACCAATTTTGGTGTCTCTAACTTATTCCCTCTAGCGCCACCACCTGTCCAAAGTTTCACTCACATTTATGCTAATAACTTTTGATCCGTAAGGCCTATCAACAAAATTCTTTTTTCCTCTGATTCCAGAGCTCATGACGATTCGATTGCACCCTATGACGTCATTTTCCGTCATGCAAATTTTTCCGCCATTTTTAATTTTCAGAAAAACCTACTTTTTCGAACTCCTCCTAGGGCGATGCTCCGATTTTCACCAAAATTGCACCAGATCATCTTCAGACAGTGGGGACAAAAAGTTATGGAATTCAAGTTGATTCGTCAAATCGTTTTTGATAAACATGCAAACTAATTTTACGTAGCGCTTGCGAAAACAAACTTAAGGCTGTATCTCCGCAACGCTTTATCGTATTCAGACCAAACTTGGTACAAGTCATCACATGCATGACCTGAGGCAACATGCAGCGTTTCGGCGCAGCGCCACCTACTGGTCCGGAGATATGAAAAATGGCTATTTTTGCTCATAACTACTGAACGGTTTGTCCAAAAATCATAAAAGTGGCCTCGTTAGATTCAGGGCGTCAGGCCGAGTCGACTGATATCCAATTATCCCATATCTGCCATTTTGTCTGTCGGCCATTTTGAATTATGTGCTAAAATGCTGTATTTTCTGAACGCATGAACGAATTGTTACGAAACTCGGAATGGGTCATCAGTACGATGCCCTGAAGGAGCCTGAGAAGTTTCGAAACAGCGCCACCTAGTGGTCAAAAGTTATAAATGTTTTTCCAAAAAGGCTAATAACTTTTGAATAAATCTGCCTATTGAAATGCCACTTGTCTTAATAGATTCCTTAGGGTCAAGCTGAGAACATAGATACCAGGTTTCCCTTATTTGGCCGAACTTCCTGTCCGCCATCTTGATTTTCAGTCAAAACCTACTTTTTCGAACTCCTCCTAGACCGTTTGTCCGATTTTCACCAAAATCGAATCGTATCATCTCCAGACAGTGCCGACTAAAAGTTATGGATTTCGTGTCGATAGACAAAACCGTCTTCGTGTAGCACAGCAGCAAATTTGAGGTAGGATGCCAAAATGACTATTCAGTCTTTATCTCTGCAATGCCTTGACATTTTGACACCAAACTTTGTATGTGTCATTGTCACCTCACTCTGACCACATCACATCAATTTCGTAAGAGCGCCACCTATTTGTCAAAAGTGATAAACCATTAAATGATCTTAAAAGTTACTGTATATATGATTTTTTAGCCATTTATACAAAGTTCTCTTAAAATGTCTTTAATTGCTCATTGCTGCAGTTGGTCTGCCACTCCCACCCATGATGGCATCTGTTGCCGCTTCTTGCGCTTGGCCCTGGTAATGGCTGCTTGCAGCTATATTACCAATTGTTTCTGTTCCGGTTCTTTTTATTCTTCTTCTTCCGACTGGGCGTCTATGGCAGCCCATAGAACCGATTGCGGGAAAGTTGTTTTGGTTTGACATTCTGATAGAGGACAGTCCCAACATCAAATACAGCAATTTTGGTGTTTCTAAGTCATTCCCTCTAGCGCCACCACCTGTCCAAAGTTTCACTTTTATTATGCTAATAACTTTTGAACCGTAAGGCCTATCAACGAAATTCCCTTTTCCACTGATTCCTGAGCTCATGACGATTCGATTGCACCCTATGACGTCATTTTCCGTCATGCTAATTTTTCCGCCATTTAGAATTTTTAGAAAAACCTACTTTTTCGAACTCCTCCTAGGCCGATGCTCCGATTTTCACCTAAATTGCACCAGATCATCTTCAGGCAGTGGGGACAAAAAGTTATGGAATTCAAGTTGATTCGCTTAACAGTTTTTGAATACCGTGCAAAATAATTTTACGTACCGCTTGCGAAAACAAACTTAAGGCTGTATCTCCGCAACGCTTTATCGTATTCAGACCAAACTTGGGACATGTCATCACAAGCATGACCTGAGGCTACCTGCAGCGTTTCGGTGCAGCGCCACCTACTGGTCCGGAGATATGAAAAATTGCTAATTTTGCTCATAACTCCTGAACAGTTTGTCCAAAAATCATAAAAGTGGCCTCGTTAGATTCAGGCCGTCGTACCGAGTCGACTAATATCCAATTTTCCCAGATCGGCCATTTTGGCTGTCGGCCATTTTGAATTATGTGCTAAAATGCTGTATTTTCTGAACGCATGAACGAATTGTTACGAAACTCGGTATGGGTCATCAATACGATGCCCTAAAGGAGCCTGAGAAGTTTCTAAACAGCGCCACCTAGTGGTCAAAAGTTATAACAAAATTTCCAAAAAGGCTAATAACTTTTGAATACATCTGCCTGTTGAAATGCCACTGGTCTTAATAGATTCCTTGGGTCAAGCCGAAAACATAGATACCAAGTTTTTCTTTTTTGGCCGAACTTCCTGTCCACCATCTTGATTTTCAGTCAAAAGCTACTTTTTCGAACTCCTCCTAGACCGTTTGTCCGATTTTCACCAAAATCGAATCGTATCATCTCCAGACAGTGCCGACTAAAAGTTATGGATTTCGTGTCGATAGACGAAACCGTTTTCGTGTAGCGCAGCAGCAAAGTTGAGGTAGGATGCCAAAATGACTATTCAGTCTTTATCTCTGCAATGCCTTGACATTTTGACACCAAACTTCGTATGTGTCATTGTCACCTCACTCTGACCACATCACATCAATTTCGTAAGTGCGGCACCTATTTGTCGAAAGTGATAAACCATTCAATTATCTTAAAAGTTACTGTATATGATTTTTTAGCCATTTATCCAAAGTTCTCTTAAAATGTCTTTAATTGTTCACTGCTGCAGTTGGTCTGCCACTCCCACCCATGATGGCATCTGTTGCCGCTTCTTGCGCTTGGCCCCGGTAATGGCTGCTTGCAGATATATTTAGGGGCCAAGCACCGAAGGTGCGGAGGCACCTATTGTATCTGTTCCGGTTCTTATTATTATTAGGGGCCAAGCACCGAAGGTGCGGAGGCACCTATTGTATCTGTTCCGGTTCTTCTTCTTCTTCTTCTTCTTCTTCTTCTTCTTCTTCTTCTTCTTCTTCTTCTTTTTTTTCCGACTGGGCGTCTATGGCAGCCCATAGAGCCGTTTGCGGGAAAGTTGTTTTGGTTTGACATTCTGATAGAGGACAGTCCCAACATTAAATACACCAATTTTGGAGTTTCTAACTCATTCCCTCTAGCGCCACCACCTGTCCAAAATTTCACTTTTATTATGCTAATAGCTTTTGAACCGTATGGCCTATCATCAAAATTCTTTTTTCCCCTTGTTCCTGAGCTCATGCCGATTCGATTGCACCCTATGACGTCATTTACCGTCATACAAATATGGCCGCCACCTTGAATTGTCCAAAAAACCTACTTTTGCGAACTCGTCCTAGACGGTTTGTCCGATTCTCACCAAAATTGCACCAGATCATCTCCAGGCTGTGGTGACAAAAAGTTATGGAATTCAAGTTGATTCGCTTAACCGTTTTCTAATACCGCGCAAATAAATTTTACGTAGCGCTTGCGAAAACAGACGTAAGGCTGTATCTCCGCAACGCTTAATCGTATTCAGACCAAACTTGGTACGTGTCATCACAAGCATGACCTGAGGCTACATGCTGCGTTTCGGCGCAGCGCCACCTACTGGTCCGGAGATATGAAAAATGGCTATTTTTGCTCATAACTTCTGAACGGTTTGTTAAAAAATCATAAAATGGTGTCGTTAGATTCAGGGCGTCATGCAGAATCGACTGATATCCAATTTTCCCAGATCGGCCATTTTGGCTGTCGGCCATTTTGAATTATGTGCTAAAATGTTGTATTTTTTGAACGCATGAACGAATTGTTACGAAACTCGGTATGGGTCATCAGTACAATGCCCTGAAGGAGCCTGAGAAGTTTCGAAACAGCGCCACCTAGTGGAATATTTTTTTTTTCAAATGCTTATAACTCTGGCTGTGGTTGACGTATTTTCACGGGAGTCATCTCGTTGAGGTCCTGAATCCTTGCCGAGTCCTACGATACCAAACATGCTAGGTCTCGCTTAACAGTTTGTGCAGCGTTGTGATTTAGCGCTTAAAAAACATTTGGGCATATCTTCGAAACCGCTTGTCCGATCGAGACGAAACCACCGTCAGAAGTTTGGAAACATAGGTCGATAGCTATGCGCCAATGCCCAAATGCGAAAATATTGATAGTAAGGGGTAGTAATATTCAATCAAAGTCACGTGTCAGTCATTTTTTATGAGTTTTTTCACATAAATGTCTATAACTCCGAAGTGAATTGAGATATTTTCACCAAAATCGACACACACATGTATGGGCTCACTCTGAGGACACATAAAAAAAATTGTGGGATTTCGCCACTTGGTGGCGCTATAATAGAACAAAACATGAAATTCCCATTAACTTTAATACAGTTTTGTGATGTAAAATGCTATACTTAATGAATGCATTGCTGTAACATTACGAAACTCAGTATGTGCAATCGGCACCATGCCCTGAAGGTACTCAAAAGATTTCCAGACAGCACCACCTTTTGGTCAAAAGTTAAAATTAAATTTCCAAAAATGCTAATAACTTTTGAACATATTTGCCTATTGTAATGAACCTGGCCTTAATAGATTCCTTGGGTCACTACGAGAACATAGATACCAAGTTTGCCGTATTTGGCTGAACTTCCTGTCCGCCATCTTGAATTTCATTCAATACCTACTTTTTCGAACTCCTCCTAGGCCGTTTGTCGGATTTTCACCAAAATCGAATCGTATCATCTCCAGACCGTGGCGACCAAAAGTTATGGATTTCGTGTCGATAGACGAAACCGTTTTCGTATACCGCAGCGGCAAAGTTGGGGCATGGTGCAAAAATGACTATTCAGGCTTTATATCTGCAATGCCTCGACATATTGACACTAAACTTTGTATGTGTCATTGTCACTTCACTCTGACCACATCACAAACTTTGAAACAGAGTTTGAAACTGCGCCACCTATTGGTCGAAAGTGATAAACCATTAAATCATCTTATAAGTTACTGAATGTATTATTTTTCAACCATTTGCCGAAAATCCTCTTAAAATGTCTTTAATTGCTCATTGTTGCAGTTGGTCTGACACTTTCAGCCATGTTGGCATGTCTTATCGTCTTCTACTGCTTGGCCCCGTTTAATGGCTGCTTGCAGCTATATTTATTATTCTTCTTCTTCTTCCGACTGGGGGTCTATGGCAGCCCATAGAACCGTGTCCGGGAAAGTTGTTTTGGTTTGACATTCTGATAGAGGACAGTCCCAACATTAAGTACACCAATTTTGGTGTCTCTAACTTATTCCCTCTAGCGCCACCACCTGTCCAAAGTTTCACTCACATTTATGCTAATAACTTTTGATCCGTAAGGCCTATCAACAAAATTCCTTTTTCCTCTGATTCCAGAGCTCATGACGATTCGATTGCACCCTATGACGTCATTTTCCGTCATGCAAATTTTTCCGCCATTTTGAATTTTCAGAAAAACCTACTTTTTCGAACTCCTCCTAGGGCGATGCTCCGATTTTCACCAAAATTGCACCAGATCATCTTCAGACAGTGGGGACAAAAAGTTATGGAATTCAAGTTGATTCGTCAAATCGTTTTTAATAAACATGCAAACTAATTTTACGTAGCGCTTGCGAAAACAAACTTAAGGCTGTATCTCCGCAACGCTTTATCGTATTCAGACCAAACTTGGTACAAGTCATCACATGCATGACCTGAGGCAACATGCAGCGTTTCGGCGCAGCGCCACCTACTGGTCCGGAGATATGAAAAATGGCTATTTTTGCTCATAACTCCTGAACGGTTTGTCCAAAAATCATAAAAGTGGCCTCGTTAGATTCAGGGCGTCATGCCGAGTCGACTGATATCCAATTATCCCATATCTGCCATTTTGTCTGTCGGCCATTTTGAATTATGTGCTAAAATGCTGTATTTTCTGAACGCATGAACGAATTGTTACGAAACTCGGTATGGGTCATCAGTACGATGCCCTGAAGGAGCCTGAGAAGTTTCGAAACAGCGCCACCTAGTGATCAAAAGTTATAAATGTTTTTCCAAAAAGGCTAATAACTTTTGAATAAATCTGCCTATTGAAATGCCACTTGTCTTAATAGATTCCTTGGGTCAAGCTGAGAACATAGATACCAGGTTTCCCTTATTTGGCCGAACTTCCTGTCCGCCATCTTGATTTTCAGTCAAAATCTACTTTTTCGAACTCCTCCTAGACCGTTTGTCCGATTTTCACCAAAATCGAATCGTATCATCTCCAGACAGTGCCGACTAAAAGTTATGGATTTCGTGTCGATAGACAAAACCGTCTTCGTGTAACACAGCAGCAAATTTGAGGTAGGATGCCAAAATGACTATTCAGTCTTTATCTCTGCAATGCCTTGACATTTTGACACCAAACTTTGTATGTGTCATTGTCACCTCACTCTGACCACATCACATCAATTTCGTAAGAGCGCCACCTATTTGTCAAAAGTGATAAACCATTAAATGATCTTAAAAGTTACTGTATATATGATTTTTTAGCCATTTATACAAAGTTCTCTTAAAATGTCTTTAATTGCTCATTGCTGCAGTTGGTCTGCCACTCCCACCCATGATGGCATCTGTTGCCGCTTCTTGCGCTTGGCCCCGGTAATGGCTGCTTGCAGCTATATTTAGGGGCCAAGCACCGAAGGTGCGGAGGCACCTATTGTATCTGTTCCGGTTCTTATTATTCTTCTTCTTCTTCTTCTTCTTCTTCTTCTTCTTCTTCTTCTTCTTCTTCTTCTTCTTCTTCTTTTTTTTCCGACTGGGCGTCTATGGCAGCCCATAGAGCCGTTTGCGGGAAAGTTGTTTTGGTTTGACATTCTGATAAAGGACAGTCCCAACATTAAATACACCAATTTTGGAGTTTCTAACTCATTCCCTCTAGCGCCACCACCTGTCCAAAATTTCACTTTTATTATGCTAATAGCTTTTGAACCGTATGGCCTATCATCAAAATTCTTTTTTCCCCTTGTTCCTGAGCTCATGCCGATTCGATTGCACCCTATGACGTCATTTACCGTCATACAAATATGGCCGCCACCTTGAATTGTCCAAAAAACCTACTTTTGCGAACTCGTCCTAGACGGTTTGTCCGATTCTCACCAAAATTGCACCAGATCATCTCCAGGCTGTGGTGACAAAAAGTTATGGAATTCAAGTTGATTCGCTTAACCGTTTTCTAATACCGCGCAAATAAATTTTACGTAGAGCTTGCGAAAACAGACGTAAGGCTGTATCTCCGCAACGCTTAATCGTATTCAGACCAAACTTGGTACGTGTCATCACAAGCATGACCTGAGGCTACATGCTGCGTTTCGGCGCAGCGCCACCTACTGGTCCGGAGATATGAAAAATGGCTATTTTTGCTCATAACTTCTGAACGGTTTGTCAAAAAATCATAAAAGTGGTGTCGTTAGATTCAGGGCGTCATGCAGAATCGACTGATATCCAATTTTCCCAGATCGGCCATTTTGGCTGTCGGCCATTTTGAATTATGTGCTAAAATGTTTTATTTTTTGAACGCATGAACGAATTGTTACGAAACTCGGTTTGGGTCATCAGTACGATGCCCTGAAGGAGCCTGAGAAGTTTCGAAACAGCGCCACCTAGTGGAATATTTTTTTTCAAATGCTTATAACTCTGGCTGTGGTTGACGTATTTTCACGGGAGTCATCTCGTTGAGGTCCTGAATCCTTGCCGAGTCCTACGATACCAAACATGCTAGGTTTCGCTTAACAGTTTGTGCAGCGTTGTGATTTAGCGCTTAAAAAACATTTGGGCATATCTTCGAAACCGCTTGTCCGATCGAGACGAAACCACCGTCAGAAGTTTGGAAACATAGGTCGATAGCTATATGCCAATGCCCAAATGCGAAAATATTGATAGTAAGGGGTAGTAATATTCAATCAAAGTCACGTGTCAGTCATTTTTTATGAGTTTTTTCACATAAATGTCTATAACTCCGAAGTGAATTGAGATATTTTCACCAAAATCGACACACACATGTATGGGCTCACTCTGAGGAAATATAAAAAAAATTGTGGGATTTCGCCACTTGGTGGCGCTATAATAGAACAAAACATGAAATTCCCATTAACTTTAATACAGTTTTGTGATGTAAAATGCTATACTTAATGAATGCATTGCTGTAACATTACGAAACTCAGTATGTGCAATTGGCATCATGCCCTGAAGGTACTCAAAAGATTTCCAGACAGCACCACCTTTTGGTCAAAAGTTAAAATTAAATTTCCAAAAATGCTAATAACTTTTGAACATATTTGCCTATTGTAATGAACCTGGCCTTAATATATTCCTTGGGTCACTACGAGAACATAGATACCAAGTTTGCCGTATTTGGCTGAACTTCCTGTCCGCCATCTTGAATTTCATTCAATACCTACTTTTTCGAACTCCTCCTAGGCCGTTTGTCGGATTTTCACCAAAATCGAATCGTATCATCTCCAGACCGTGGCGACCAAAAGTTATGGATTTCGTGTCGATAGACGAAACCGTTTTCGTATACCGCAGCGGCAAAGTTGAGGCATGGTGCAAAAATGACTATTCAGGCTTTATATCTGCAATGCCTCGACATATTGACACTAAACTTTGTATGTGTCATTGTCACTTCACTCTGACCACATCACAAACTTTGAAACAGAGTTTGAAACTGCGCCACCTATTGGTCGAAAGTGATAAACCATTAAATCATCTTATAAGTTACTGAATGTATTATTTTTCAACCATTTGCCGAAAATCCTCTTAAAATGTCTTTAGTTGCTCATTGTTGCAGTTGGTCTGACACTTTCAGCCATGTTGGCATGTCTTATCGTCTTCTACTGCTTGGCCCCGTTTAATGGCTGCTTGCAGCTATATTTAGGGGCCAAGCACCGAAGGTGCGGAGGCACCTATTGTATCTGTTCCGGTTCTTATTATTCTTCTTCTTCTTCTTCTTCTTCTTCTTCTTCTTCTTTTTTTTCCGACTGGGCGTCTATGGCAGCCCATAGAGCCGTTTGCGGGAAAGTTGTTTTGGTTTGACATTCTGATAGAGGACAGTCCCAACATTAAATACACCAATTTTGGAGTTTCTAACTCATTCCCTCTAGCGCCACCACCTGTCCAAAATTTCACTTTTATTATGCTAATAGCTTTTGAACCGTATGGCCTATCATCAAAATTCTTTTTTCCCCTTGTTCCTGAGCTCATGCCGATTCGATTGCACCCTATGACGTAATTTTCCGTCATACAAATATGGCCGCCACCTTGAATTGTCCAAAAAACCTACTTTTGCGAACTCGTCCTAGACGGTTTGTCCGATTCTCACCAAAATTGCACCAGATCATCTCCAGGCTGTGGTGACAAAAAGTTATGGAATTCAAGTTGATTCGCTTAACCGTTTTCTAATACCGCGCAAATTAATTTTACGTAGCGCTTGCGAAAACAGACGTAAGGCTGTATCTCCACAACGCTTAATCGTATTCAGACCAAACTTGGTACGTGTCATCAAAAGCATGACCTGAGGCTACATGCTGCGTTTCGGCGCAGCGCCACCTACTGGTCCGGAGATATGAAAAATGGCTATTTTCGCTCATAACTTCTGAACGGTTTGTCCAAAAATCATAAAAGTGGTGTCGTTAGATTCAGGGCGTCATGCAGAATCGACTGGTATTCAATTTTCCCAGATCGGCCATTTTGGCTGTCGGCCATTTTGAATTACGCGCTAAAATGCTGTATTTTTTGAACGCATGAACGAATTTTTACGAAACTCGGTATGGGTCATCAGTACGATGCCCTGAAGGAGCCTGAGAAGTTTCGAAACAGCGCCACCTAGTGGAATATTTTTTTTTTCAAATGCTTTTAACTCTGGCTGTGGTTGACGTATTTTCACGGGATTCATCTCGTTGAGGTCCTGAATCCTTGCCGAGTCCTACGATACCAAACATGCTAGGTTTCGACTTACGGTTTGTGTAGCGTTGTGATTTAGCGCTTAAAAAACATGTGGCTATATCTTCGAAACCGCTTGTCCGATCGAGACGAAACCACCGTCAGAAGTTTGGAAACATAGGTCGATAGTTATTTGCCAATGCCCAAATGCAAAAATATTGATAGTAAGGGGTAGTAATATTCAATCAAAGTCACGTGTCAGTCATTTTTTATGAGTTTTTTCACATAAATGTCTATAACTCCGAAGTTAATTGAGATATTTTCACCAAAATTGTTACACATATGTATGGGCTCAATCTGAGGACACATGAAAAAAATTGTGGAATTTCGCCTCTTGGTGGCGCTATAATAGAACAAAACATAAAAATCCCCATTGACTTTAATACAGTTTTGTGATGTAAAATGCTATACTTAATGAATGCATTGCTGTAACATTACGAAACTCTGTATGTGCAATCGGCACCATGCCCTGAAGGTACTCAAAAGATTTTCAGACAGCGCCACCTTTTGGTCAAAAGTTAAAATTACATTTCTAAAAATGCTAATAACATTTGAATAAATTTGCCTATTGTAATGACACTGGCCTTAATAGATTCCTTAGGTCACTACGAGAACATAGATACCAATTTTGCCATATTTGGCTAAACTTCCTTTCCGCCATCTTGATTTTTATTCAATACCTACTTTTCGAACTCCTCTTAGACCGTTTGTCCGATTTTCACCAAATTCGAATCGTAACATCTCCAGACAGTGCCGACCAAAAGTTATGGATTTCGTGTCGATAGACGAAACCGTTTTCGTATACCTCAGCAGCAAAGTTGAGTCATGTTGCAAAAATGACTATTCAGGCTTTATATCTGCAATGCCTCGACATATTGACACCAAACTTTGTATGTGTCATTGTCACTTCACTCTGACCACATCACAAACTTTGAAACCGAGTTTGAAACTGCGCCACCTATTGGTCGAAAGTGATAAACCATTAAATCATCTAATAAGTTACTGAATGTATTATTTTTCAACCATTTGCCGAAAATCCTCTTAAAATGTCTTTAATTGCTCATTGTTGCAGTTGGTCTGACACTTTCAGCCATGTTGGCATGTCTTGTCGTCTTCTACTGCTTGGCCCCGTTTAATGGCTGCTTGCAGCTATATTTAGGGGCCAAGCACCGAAGGTGCGGAGGCACCTATTGTATCTGTTCCGGTTCTTATTATTCTTCTTCTTCTTCTTCTTCTTCTTCTTCTTTTTTTTCCGACTGGGCGTCTATGGCAGCCCATAGAGCCGTTTGCGGGAAAGTTGTTTTGGTTTGACATTCTGATAGAGGACAGTCCCAACATTAAATACACCAATTTTGGAGTTTCTAACTCATTCCCTCTAGCGCCACCACCTGTCCAAAATTTCACTTTTATTATGCTAATAGCTTTTGAACCGTATGGCCTATCATCAAAATTCTTTTTTCCCCTTGTTCCTGAGCTCATGCCGATTCGATTGCACCCTATGACGTCATTTACCGTCATACAAATATGGCCGCCACCTTGAATTGTCCAAAAAACCTACTTTTGCGAACTCGTCCTAGACGGTTTGTCCGATTCTCACCAAAATTGCACCAGATCATCTCCAGGCTGTGGTGACAAAAAGTTATGGAATTCAAGTTGATTCGCTTAACCGTTTTCTAATACCGCGCAAATAAATTTTACGTAGCGCTTGCGAAAACAGACGTAAGGCTGTATCTCCGCAACGCTTAATTGTATTCAGACCAAACTTGGTACGTGTCATCACAAGCATGACCTGAGGCTACATGCTGCGTTTCGGCGCAGCGCCACCTACTGGTCCGGAGATATGAAAAATGGCTATTTTTGCTCATAACTTCTGAACGGTTTGTCAAAAAATCATAAAAGTGGTGTCGTTAGATTCAGGGCGTCATGCAGAATCGACTGGTATTCAATTTTCCCAGATCGGCCATTTTGGCTGTCGGCCATTTTGAATTACGCGCTAAAATGCTGTATTTTTTGAACGCATGAACGAATTTTTACGAAACTCGGTATGGGTCATCAGTACAATGCCCTGAAGGAGCCTGAGAAGTTTCGAAACAGCGCCACCTAGTGGAATATTTTTTTTTTCAAATGCTTATAACTCTGGCTGTGGTTGACGTATTTTCACGGGAGTCATCTCGTTGAGGTCCTGAATCCTTGCCGAGTCCTACGATACCAAACATGCTAGGTCTCGCTTAACAGTTTGTGCAGCGTTGTGATTTAGCGCTTAAAAAACATTTGGGCATATCTTCGAAACCGCTTGTCCGATCGAGACGAAACCACCGTCAGAAGTTTGAAAACATAGGTCGATAGCTATACGCCAATGCCCAAATGCGAAAATATTGATAGTAAGGGGTAGTAATATTCAATCAAAGTCACGTGTCAGTCATTTTTTATGAGTTTTTTCACATAAATGTCTATAACTCCGAAGTGAATTGAGATATTTTCACCAAAATCGACACACACATGTATGGGCTCACTCTGAGGACACATAAAAAAAATTGTGGGATTTCGCCACTTGGTGGCGCTATAATAGAACAAAACATGAAATTCCCATTAACTTTAATACAGTTTTGTGATGTAAAATGCTATACTTAATGAATGCATTGCTGTAACATTACGAAACTCAGTATGTGCAATCGGCACCATGCCCTGAAGGTACTCAAAAGATTTCCAGACAGCACCACCTTTTGGTCAAAAGTTAAAATTAAATTTCCAAAAATGCTAATAACTTTTGAACATATTTGCCTATTGTAATGAACCTGGCCTTAATAGATTCCTTGGGTCACTACGAGAACATAGATACCAAGTTTGCCGTATTTGGCTGAACTTCCTGTCCGCCATCTTGAATTTCATTCAATACCTACTTTTTCGAACTCCTCCTAGGCCGTTTGTCGGATTTTCACCAAAATCGAATCGTATCATCTCCAGACCGTGGCGACCAAAAGTTATGGATTTCGTGTCGATAGACGAAACCGTTTTCGTATACCGCAGCGGCAAAGTTGAGGCATGGTGCAAAAATGACTATTCAGGCTTTATATCTGCAATGCCTCGACATATTGACACTAAACTTTGTATGTGTCATTGTCACTTCACTCTGACCACATCACAAACTTTGAAACAGAGTTTGAAACTGCGCCACCTATTGGTCGAAAGTGATAAACCATTAAATCATCTTATAAGTTACTGAATGTATTATTTTTCAACCATTTGCCGAAAATCCTCTTAAAATGTCTTTAATTGCTCATTGTTGCAGTTGGTCTGACACTTTCAGCCATGTTGGCATGTCTTATCGTCTTCTACTGCTTGGCCCCGTTTAATGGCTGCTTGCAGCTATATTTATTATTATTCTTCTTCTTCCGACTGGGGGTCTATGGCAGCCCATAGAACCGTGTCCGGGAAAGTTGTTTTGGTTTGACATTCTGATAGAGGACAGTCCCAACATTAAGTACACCAATTTTGGTGTCTCTAACGTATTCCCTCTAGCGCCACCACCTGTCCAAAGTTTCACTCACATTTATGCTAATAACTTTTGATCCGTAAGGCCTATCAACAAAATTCTTTTTTCCTCTGATTCCAGAGCTCATGACGATTCGATTGCACCATATGACGTCATTTTCCGTCATGCAAATTTTTCCGCCATTTTGAATTTTCAGAAAAACCTACTTTTTCGAACTCCTCCTAGGGCGATGCTCCGATTTTCACCAAAATTGCACCAGATCATCTTCAGACAGTGGGGACAAAAAGTTATGGAATTCAAGTTGATTCGTCAAATCGTTTTTGATAAACATGCAAACTAATTTTACGTAGCGCTTGCGAAAACAAACTTAAGGCTGTATCTCCGCAACGCTTTATCGTATTCAGACCAAACTTGGTACAAGTCATCACATGCATGACCTGAGGCAACATGCAGCGTTTCGGCGCAGCGCCACCTACTGGTCCGGAGATATGAAAAATGGCTATTTTTGCTCATAACTACTGAACGGTTTGTCCAAAAATCATAAAAGTGGCCTCGTTAGATTCAGGGCGTCATGCCGAGTCGACTGATATCCAATTATCCCATATCTGCCATTTTGTCTGTCGGCCATTTTGAATTATGTGCTAAAATGCTGTATTTTCTGAACGCATGAACGAATTGTTACGAAACTTGGTATGGGTCATCAGTACGATGCCCTGAAGGAGCCTGAGAAGTTTCGAAACAGCGCCACCTAGTGGTCAAAAGTTATAAATGTTTTTCCAAAAAGGCTAATAACTTTTGAATAAATCTGCCTATTGAAATGCCACTTGTCTTAATAGATTCCTTAGGGTCAAGCTGAGAACATAGATACCAGGTTTCCCTTATTTGGCCGAACTTCCTGTCCGCCATCTTGATTTTCAGTCAAAACCTACTTTTTCGAACTCCTCCTAGACCGTTTGTCCGATTTTCACCAAAATCGAATCGTATCATCTCCAGACAGTGCCGACTAAAAGTTATGGATTTCGTGTCGATAGACAAAACCGTCTTCGTGTAGCACAGCAGCAAATTTGAGGTAGGATGCCAAAATGACTATTCAGTCTTTATCTCTGCAATGCCTTGACATTTTGACACCAAACTTTGTATGTGTCATTGTCACCTCACTCTGACCACATCACATCAATTTCGTAAGAGCGCCACCTATTTGTCAAAAGTGATAAACCATTAAATGATCTTAAAAGTTACTGTATATATGATTTTTTAGCCATTTATACAAAGTTCTCTTAATGTCTTTAATTGCTCATTGCTGCAGTTGGTCTGCCACTCCCACCCATGATGGCATCTGTTGCCGCTTCTTGCGCTTGGCCCCGGTAATGGCTGCTTGCAGCTATATTTAGGGGCCAAGCACCGAAGGTGCGGAGGCACCTATTGTATCTGTTCCGGTTCTTATTATTCTTCTTCTTCTTCTTCTTCTTCTTCTTCTTTTTTTTCCGACTGGGCGTCTATGGCAGCCCATAGAGCCGTTTGCGGGAAAGTTGTTTTGGTTTGACATTCTGATAGAGGACAGTCCCAACATTAAATACACCAATTTTGGAGTTTCTAACTCATTCCCTCTAGCGCCACCACCTGTCCAAAATTTCACTTTTATTATGCTAATAGCTTTTGAACCGTATGGCCTATCATCAAAATTCTTTTTTCCCCTTGTTCCTGAGCTCATGCCGATTCGATTGCACCCTATGACGTCATTTACCGTCATACAAATATGGCCGCCACCTTGAATTGTCCAAAAAACCTACTTTTGCGAACTCGTCCTAGACGGTTTGTCCGATTCTCACCAAAATTGCACCAGATCATCTCCAGGCTGTGGTGACAAAAAGTTATGGAATTCAAGTTGATTCGCTTAACCGTTTTCTAATACCGCGCAAATAAATTTTACGTAGCGCTTGCGAAAACAGACGTAAGGCTGTATCTCCGCAACGCTTAATCGTATTCAGACCAAACTTGGTACGTGTCATCACAAGCATGACCTGAGGCTACATGCTGCGTTTCGGCGCAGCGCCACCTACTGGTCCGGAGATATGAAAAATGGCTATTTTTGCTCATAACTTCTGAACGGTTTGTCAAAAAATCATAAAAGTGGTGTCGTTAGATTCAGGGCGTCATGCAGAATCGACTGATATCCAATTTTCCCAGATCGGCCATTTTGGCTGTCGGCCATTTTGAATTATGTGCTAAAATGTTGTATTTTTTGAACGCATGAACGAATTGTTACGAAACTCGGTATGGGTCATCAGTACAATGCCCTGAAGGAGCCTGAGAAGTTTCGAAACAGCGCCACCTAGTGGAATATTTTTTTTTTCAAATGCTTATAACTCTGGCTGTGGTTCACGTATTTTCACGGGAGTCATCTCGTTGAGGTCCTGAATCCTTGCCGAGTCCTACGATACCAAACATGCTAGGTCTCGCTTAACAGTTTGTGCAGCGTTGTGATTTAGCGCTTAAAAAACATTTGGGCATATCTTCGAAACCGCTTGTCCGATCGAGACGAAACCACCGTCAGAAGTTTGGAAACATAGGTCGATAGCTGTGCGCAACTGCCCAAATGCGAAAATATTGATAGTAAGGGGTAGTAATATTCAATCAAAGTCACGTGTCAGTCATTTTTTATGAGTTTTTTCACATAAATGTCTATAACTCCGAAGTGAATTGAGATATTTTCACCAAAATCGACACACACATGTATGGGCTCACTCTGAGGACACATAAAAAAAATTGTGGGATTTCGCCACTTGGTGGCGCTATAATAGAACAAAACATGAAATTCCCATTAACTTTAATACAGTTTTGTGATGTAAAATGCTATACTTAATGAATGCATTGCTGTAACATTACGAAACTCAGTATGTGCAATCGGCACCATGCCCTGAAGGTACTCAAAAGATTTCCAGACAGCACCACCTTTTGGTCAAAAGTTAAAATTAAATTTCCAAAAATGCTAATAACTTTTGAACATATTTGCCTATTGTAATGAACCTGGCCTTAATAGATTCCTTGGGTCACTACGAGAACATAGATACCAAGTTTGCCGTATTTGGCTGAACTTCCTGTCCGCCATCTTGAATTTCATTCAATACCTACTTTTTCGAACTCCTCCTAGGCCGTTTGTCGGATTTTCACCAAAATCGAATCGAATCATCTCCAGACCGTGGCGACCAAAAGTTATGGATTTCGTGTCGATAGACGAAACCGTTTTCGTATACCGCAGCGGCAAAGTTGAGGCATGGTGCAAAAATGACTATTCAGGCTTTATATCTGCAATGCCTCGACATATTGACACTAAACTTTGTATGTGTCATTGTCACTTCACTCTGACCACATCACAAACTTTGAAACAGAGTTTGAAACTGCGCCACCTATTGGTCGAAAGTGATAATTATTCTTCTTCTTCTTCTTCTTCTTCTTCTTCTTTTTTTTCCGACTGGGCGTCTATGGCAGCCCATAGAGCCGTTTGCGGGAAAGTTGTTTTGGTTTGACATTCTGATAGAGGACAGTCCCAACATTAAATACACCAATTTTGGAGTTTCTAACTCATTCTCTCTAGCGCCACCACCTGTCCAAAATTTCACTTTTATTATGCTAATAGCTTTTGAACCGTATGGCCTATCATCAAAATTCTTTTTTCCCCTTGTTCCTGAGCTCATGCCGATTCGATTGCACCCTATGACGTCATTTACCGTCATACAAATATGGCCGCCACCTTGAATTGTCCAAAAAACCTACTTTTGCGAACTCGTCCTAGACGGTTTGTCCGATTCTCACCAAAATTGCACCAGATCATCTCCAGGCTGTGGTGACAAAAAGTTATGGAATTCAAGTTGATTCGCTTAACCGTTTTCTAATACCGCGCAAATAAATTTTACGTAGCGCTTGCGAAAACAGACGTAAGGCTGTATCTCCGCAACGCTTAATCGTATTCAGACCAAACTTGGTACGTGTCATCACAAGCATGACCTGAGGCTACATGCTGCGTTTCGGCGCAGCGCCACCTACTGGTCCGGAGATATGAAAAATGGCTATTTTTGCTCATAACTTCTGAACGGTTTGTCAAAAAATCATAAAAGTGGTGTCGTTAGATTCAGGGCGTCATGCAGAATCGACTGATATCCAATTTTCCCAGATCGGCCATTTTGGCTGTCGGCCATTTTGAATTATGTGCTAAAATGTTGTATTTTTTGAACGCATGAACGAATTGTTACGAAACTCGGTATGGGTCATCAGTACAATGCCTTGAAGGAGCCTGAGAAGTTTCGAAACAGCGCCACCTAGTGGAATATTTTTTTTTTCAAATGCTTATAACTCTGGCTGTGGTTGACGTATTTTCACGGGAGTCATCTCGTTGAGGTCCTGAATCCTTGCCGAGTCCTACGATACCAAACATGCTAGGTCTCGCTTAACAGTTTGTGCAGCGTTGTGATTTAGCGCTTAAAAAACATTTGGGCATATCTTCGAAACCGCTTGTCCGATCGAGACGAAACCACCGTCAGAAGTTTGCAAACATAGGTCGATAGCTATACGCCAATGCCCAAATGCGAAAATATTGATAGTAAGGGGTAGTAATATTCAATCAAAGTCACGTGTCAGTCATTTTTTATGAGTTTTTTCACATAAATGTCTATAACTCCGAAGTGAATTGAGATATTTTCACCAAAATCGACACACACATGTATGGGCTCACTCTGAGGACACATAAAAAAAATTGTGGGATTTCGCCACTTGGTGGCGCTATAATAGAACAAAACATGAAATTCCCATTAACTTTAATACAGTTTTGTGATGTAAAATGCTATACTTAATGAATGCATTGCTGTAACATTACGAAACTCAGTATGTGCAATCGGCACCATGCCCTGAAGGTACTCAAAAGATTTCCAGACAGCACCACCTTTTGGTCAAAAGTTAAAATTAAATTTCCAAAAATGCTAATAACTTTTGAACATATTTGCCTATTGTAATGAACCTGGCCTTAATAGATTCCTTGGGTCACTACGAGAACATAGATACCAAGTTTGCCGTATTTGGCTGAACTTCCTGTCCGCCATCTTGAATTTCATTCAATACCTACTTTTTCGAACTCCTCCTAGGCCGTTTGTCGGATTTTCACCAAAATCGAATCGTATCATCTCCAGACCGTGGCGACCAAAAGTTATGGATTTCGTGTCGATAGACGAAACCGTTTTCGTATACCGCAGCGGCAAAGTTGAGGCATGGTGCAAAAATGACTATTCAGGCTTTATATCTGCAATGCCTCGACATATTGACACTAAACTTTGTATGTGTCATTGTCACTTCACTCTGACCACATCACAAACTTTGAAACAGAGTTTGAAACTGCGCCACCTATTGGTCGAAAGTGATAAACCATTAAATCATCTTATAAGTTACTGAATGTATTATTTTTCAACCATTTGCCGAAAATCCTCTTAAAATGTCTTTAATTGCTCATTGTTGCAGTTGGTCTGACACTTTCAGCCATGTTGGCATGTCTTATCGTCTTCTACTGCTTGGCCCCGTTTAATGGCTGCTTGCAGCTATATTTATTATTATTCTTCTTCTTCCGACTGGGGGTCTATGGCAGCCCATAGAACCGTGTCCGGGAAAGTTGTTTTGGTTTGACATTCTGATAGAGGACAGTCCCAACATTAAGTACACCAATTTTGGTGTCTCTAACGTATTCCCTCTAGCGCCACCACCTGTCCAAAGTTTCACTCACATTTATGCTAATAACTTTTGATCCGTAAGGCCTATCAACAAAATTCTTTTTTCCTCTGATTCCAGAGCTCATGACGATTCGATTGCACCATATGACGTCATTTTCCGTCATGCAAATTTTTCCGCCATTTTGAATTTTCAGAAAAACCTACTTTTTCGAACTCCTCCTAGGGCGATGCTCCGATTTTCACCAAAATTGCACCAGATCATCTTCAGACAGTGGGGACAAAAAGTTATGGAATTCAAGTTGATTCGTCAAATCGTTTTTGATAAACATGCAAACTAATTTTACGTAGCGCTTGCGAAAACAAACTTAAGGCTGTATCTCCGCAACGCTTTATCGTATTCAGACCAAACTTGGTACAAGTCATCACATGCATGACCTGAGGCAACATGCAGCGTTTCGGCGCAGCGCCACCTACTGGTCCGGAGATATGAAAAATGGCTATTTTTGCTCATAACTACTGAACGGTTTGTCCAAAAATCATAAAAGTGGCCTCGTTAGATTCAGGGCGTCATGCCGAGTCGACTGATATCCAATTATCCCATATCTGCCATTTTGTCTGTCGGCCATTTTGAATTATGTGCTAAAATGCTGTATTTTCTGAACGCATGAACGAATTGTTACGAAACTTGGTATGGGTCATCAGTACGATGCCCTGAAGGAGCCTGAGAAGTTTCGAAACAGCGCCACCTAGTGGTCAAAAGTTATAAATGTTTTTCCAAAAAGGCTAATAACTTTTGAATAAATCTGCCTATTGAAATGCCACTTGTCTTAATAGATTCCTTAGGGTCAAGCTGAGAACATAGATACCAGGTTTCCCTTATTTGGCCGAACTTCCTGTCCGCCATCTTGATTTTCAGTCAAAACCTACTTTTTCGAACTCCTCCTAGACCGTTTGTCCGATTTTCACCAAAATCGAATCGTATCATCTCCAGACAGTGCCGACTAAAAGTTATGGATTTCGTGTCGATAGACAAAACCGTCTTCGTGTAGCACAGCAGCAAATTTGAGGTAGGATGCCAAAATGACTATTCAGTCTTTATCTCTGCAATGCCTTGACATTTTGACACCAAACTTTGTATGTGTCATTGTCACCTCACTCTGACCACATCACATCAATTTCGTAAGAGCGCCACCTATTTGTCAAAAGTGATAAACCATTAAATGATCTTAAAAGTTACTGTATATATGATTTTTTAGCCATTTATACAAAGTTCTCTTAATGTCTTTAATTGCTCATTGCTGCAGTTGGTCTGCCACTCCCACCCATGATGGCATCTGTTGCCGCTTCTTGCGCTTGGCCCCGGTAATGGCTGCTTGCAGCTATATTTAGGGGCCAAGCACCGAAGGTGCGGAGGCACCTATTGTATCTGTTCCGGTTCTTATTATTATTCTTCTTCTTCTTCTTCTTCTTCTTCTTTTTTTTCCGACTGGGCGTCTATGGCAGCCCATAGAGCCGTTTGCGGGAAAGTTGTTTTGGTTTGACATTCTGATAGAGGACAGTCCCAACATTAAATACACCAATTTTGGAGTTTCTAACTCATTCCCTCTAGCGCCACCACCTGTCCAAAATTTCACTTTTATTATGCTAATAGCTTTTGAACCGTATGGCCTATCATCAAAATTCTTTTTTCCCCTTGTTCCTGAGCTCATGCCGATTCGATTGCACCCTATGACGTCATTTACCGTCATACAAATATGGCCGCCACCTTGAATTGTCCAAAAAACCTACTTTTGCGAACTCGTCCTAGACGGTTTGTCCGATTCTCACCAAAATTGCACCAGATCATCTCCAGGCTGTGGTGACAAAAAGTTATGGAATTCAAGTTGATTCGCTTAACCGTTTTCTAATACAGCGCAAATAAATTTTACGTAGCGCTTGCGAAAACAGACGTAAGGCTGTATCTCCGCAACGCTTAATCGTATTCAGACCAAACTTGGTACGTGTCATCACAAGCATGACCTGAGGCTACATGCTGCGTTTCGGCGCAGCGCCACCTACTGGTCCGGAGATATGAAAAATGGCTATTTTTGCTCATAACTTCTGAACGGTTTGTCAAAAAATCATAAAAGTGGTGTCGTTAGATTCAGGGCGTCATGCAGAATCGACTGATATCCAATTTTCCCAGATCGGCCATTTTGGCTGTCGGCCATTTTGAATTATGTGCTAAAATGTTGTATTTTTTGAACGCATGAACGAATTGTTACGAAACTCGGTATGGGTCATCAGTACAATGCCCTGAAGGAGCCTGAGAAGTTTCGAAACAGCGCCACCTAGTGGAATATTTTTTTTTTCAAATGCTTATAACTCTGGCTGTGGTTCACGTATTTTCACGGGAGTCATCTCGTTGAGGTCCTGAATCCTTGCCGAGTCCTACGATACCAAACATGCTAGGTCTCGCTTAACAGTTTGTGCAGCGTTGTGATTTAGCGCTTAAAAAACATTTGGGCATATCTTCGAAACCGCTTGTCCGATCGAGACGAAACCACCGTCAGAAGTTTGGAAACATAGGTCGATAGCTGTGCGCAAATGCCCAAATGCGAAAATATTGATAGTAAGGGGTAGTAATATTCAATCAAAGTCACGTGTCAGTCATTTTTTATGAGTTTTTTCACATAAATGTCTATAACTCCGAAGTGAATTGAGATATTTTCACCAAAATCGACACACACATGTATGGGCTCACTCTGAGGACACATAAAAAAAATTGTGGGATTTCGCCACTTGGTGGCGCTATAATAGAACAAAACATGAAATTCCCATTAACTTTAATACAGTTTTGTGATGTAAAATGCTATACTTAATGAATGCATTGCTGTAACATTACGAAACTCAGTATGTGCAATCGGCACCATGCCCTGAAGGTACTCAAAAGATTTCCAGACAGCACCACCTTTTGGTCAAAAGTTAAAATTAAATTTCCAAAAATGCTAATAACTTTTGAACATATTTGCCTATTGTAATGAACCTGGCCTTAATAGATTCCTTGGGTCACTACGAGAACATAGATACCAAGTTTGCCGTATTTGGCTGAACTTCCTGTCCGCCATCTTGAATTTCATTCAATACCTACTTTTTCGAACTCCTCCTAGGCCGTTTGTCGGATTTTCACCAAAATCGAATCGAATCATCTCCAGACCGTGGCGACCAAAAGTTATGGATTTCGTGTCGATAGACGAAACCGTTTTCGTATACCGCAGCGGCAAAGTTGAGGCATGGTGCAAAAATGACTATTCAGGCTTTATATCTGCAATGCCTCGACATATTGACACTAAACTTTGTATGTGTCATTGTCACTTCACTCTGACCACATCACAAACTTTGAAACAGAGTTTGAAACTGCGCCACCTATTGGTCGAAAGTGATAATTATTCTTCTTCTTCTTCTTCTTCTTCTTCTTCTTTTTTTTCCGACTGGGCGTCTATGGCAGCCCATAGAGCCGTTTGCGGGAAAGTTGTTTTGGTTTGACATTCTGATAGAGGACAGTCCCAACATTAAATACACCAATTTTGGAGTTTCTAACTCATTCTCTCTAGCGCCACCACCTGTCCAAAATTTCACTTTTATTATGCTAATAGCTTTTGAACCGTATGGCCTATCATCAAAATTCTTTTTTCCCCTTGTTCCTGAGCTCATGCCGATTCGATTGCACCCTATGACGTCATTTACCGTCATACAAATATGGCCGCCACCTTGAATTGTCCAAAAAACCTACTTTTGCGAACTCGTCCTAGACGGTTTGTCCGATTCTCACCAAAATTGCACCAGATCATCTCCAGGCTGTGGTGACAAAAAGTTATGGAATTCAAGTTGATTCGCTTAACCGTTTTCTAATACCGCGCAAATAAATTTTACGTAGCGCTTGCGAAAACAGACGTAAGGCTGTATCTCCGCAACGCTTAATCGTATTCAGACCAAACTTGGTACGTGTCATCACAAGCATGACCTGAGGCTACATGCTGCGTTTCGGCGCAGCGCCACCTACTGGTCCGGAGATATGAAAAATGGCTATTTTTGCTCATAACTTCTGAACGGTTTGTCAAAAAATCATAAAAGTGGTGTCGTTAGATTCAGGGCGTCATGCAGAATCGACTGATATCCAATTTTCCCAGATCGGCCATTTTGGCTGTCGGCCATTTTGAATTATGTGCTAAAATGTTGTATTTTTTGAACGCATGAACGAATTGTTACGAAACTCGGTATGGGTCATCAGTACAATGCCCTGAAGGAGCCTGAGAAGTTTCGAAACAGCGCCACCTAGTGGAATATTTTTTTTTTCAAATGCTTATAACTCTGGCTGTGGTTGACGTATTTTCACGGGAGTCATCTCGTTGAGGTCCTGAATCCTTGCCGAGTCCTACGATACCAAACATGCTAGGTCTCGCTTAACAGTTTGTGCAGCGTTGTGATTTAGCGCTTAAAAAACATTTGGGCATATCTTCGAAACCGCTTGTCCGATCGAGACGAAACCACCGTCAGAAGTTTGCAAACATAGGTCGATAGCTATACGCCAATGCCCAAATGCGAAAATATTGATAGTAAGGGGTAGTAATATTCAATCAAAGTCACGTGTCAGTCATTTTTTATGAGTTTTTTCACATAAATGTCTATAACTCCGAAGTGAATTGAGATATTTTCACCAAAATCGACACACACATGTATGGGCTCACTCTGAGGACACATAAAAAAAATTGTGGGATTTCGCCACTTGGTGGCGCTATAATAGAACAAAACATGAAATTCCCATTAACTTTAATACAGTTTTGTGATGTAAAATGCTATACTTAATGAATGCATTGCTGTAACATTACGAAACTCAGTATGTGCAATCGGCACCATGCCCTGAAGGTACTCAAAAGATTTCCAGACAGCACCACCTTTTGGTCAAAAGTTAAAATTAAATTTCCAAAAATGCTAATAACTTTTGAACATATTTGCCTATTGTAATGAACCTGGCCTTAATAGATTCCTTGGGTCACTACGAGAACATAGATACCAAGTTTGCCGTATTTGGCTGAACTTCCTGTCCGCCATCTTGAATTTCATTCAATACCTACTTTTTCGAACTCCTCCTAGGCCGTTTGTCGGATTTTCACCAAAATCGAATCGTATCATCTCCAGACCGTGGCGACCAAAAGTTATGGATTTCGTGTCGATAGACGAAACCGTTTTCGTATACCGCAGCGGCAAAGTTGAGGCATGGTGCAAAAATGACTATTCAGGCTTTATATCTGCAATGCCTCGACATATTGACACTAAACTTTGTATGTGTCATTGTCACTTCACTCTGACCACATCACAAACTTTGAAACAGAGTTTGAAACTGCGACACCTATTGGTCGAAAGTGATAAACCATTAAATCATCTTATAAGTTACTGAATGTATTATTTTTCAACCATTTGCCGAAAATCCTCTTAAAATGTCTTTAATTGCTCATTGTTGCAGTTGGTCTGACACTTTCAGCCATGTTGGCATGTCTTATCGTCTTCTACTGCTTGGCCCCGTTTAATGGCTGCTTGCAGCTATATTTATTATTATTATTATTCCTCTTCTTCTTCTTCTTCCGACTGGGTGTCTATGGCAGCCCATAGAACCGTGTCCGGGAAAGTTGTTTTGGTTTGACATTCTGATAGAGGACAGTCCCAACATTAAGTACACCAATTTTGGTGTCTCTAACTTATTCCCTCTAGCGCCACCACCTGTCCAAAGTTTCACTCACATTTATGCTAATAACTTTTGATCCGTAAGGCCTATCAACAAAATTCTTGTTTCCTCTGATTCCAGAGCTCATGACGATTCGATTGCACCCTATGACGTCATTTTCCGTCATGCAAATTTTTCCGCCATTTTGAATTTTCAGAAAAACCTACTTTTTCGAACTCCTCCTAGGGCGATGCTCCGATTTTCACCAAAATTGCACCAGATCATCTTCAGACAGTGGGGACAAAAAGTTATGGAATTCAAGTTGATTCGTCAAATCGTTTTTGATAAACATGCAAACTAATTTTACGTAGCGCTTGCGAAAACAAACTTAAGGCTGTATCTCCGCAACGCTTTATCGTATTCAGACCAAACTTGGTACAAGTCATCACATGCATGACCTGAGGCAACATGCAGCGTTTCGGCGCAGCGCCACCTACTGGTCCGGAGATATGAAAAATGGCTATTTTTGCTCATAACTCCTGAACGGTTTGTCCAAAAATCATAAAAGTGGCCTCGTTAGATTCAGGGCGTCATGCCGAGTCGACTGATATCCAATTATCCCATATCTGCCATTTTGTCTGTCGGCCATTTTGAATTATGTGCTAAAATGCTGTATTTTCTGAACGCATGAACGAATTGTTACGAAACTCGGTATGGGTCATCAGTACGATGCCCCGAAGGAGCCTGAGAAGTTTCGAAACAGCGCCACCTAGTGATCAAAAGTTATAAATGTTTTTCCAAAAAGGCTAATAACTTTTGAATAAATCTGCCTATTGAAATGCCACTTGTCTTAATAGATTCCTTGGGTCAAGCTGAGAACATAGATACCAGGTTTCCCTTATTTGGCCGAACTTCCTGTCCGCCATCTTGATTTTCAGTCAAAATCTACTTTTTCGAACTCCTCCTAGACCGTTTGTCCGATTTTCACCAAAATCGAATCGTATCATCTCCAGACAGTGCCGACTAAAAGTTATGGATTTCGTGTCGATAGACAAAACCGTCTTCGTGTAACACAGCTGCAAATTTGAGGTAGGATGCCAAAATGACTATTCAGTCTTTATCTCTGCAATGCCTTGACATTTTGACACCAAACTTTGTATGTGTCATTGTCACCTCACTCTGACCACATCACATCAATTTCGTAAGAGCGCCACCTATTTGTCAAAAGTGATAAACCATTAAATGATCTTAAAAGTTACTGTATATATGATTTTTTAGCCATTTATACAAAGTTCTCTTAAAATGTCTTTAATTGCTCATTGCTGCAGTTGGTCTGCCACTCCCACCCATGATGGCATCTGTTGCCGCTTCTTGCGCTTGGCCCCGGTAATGGCTGCTTGCAGCTATATTTAGGGGCCAAGCACCGAAGGTGCGGAGGCACCTATTGTATCTGTTCCGGTTCTTATTATTATTCTTCTTCTTCTTCTTCTTCTTCTTCTTCTTCTTCTTTTTTTTCCGACTGGGCGTCTATGGCAGCCCATAGAGCCGTTTGCGGGAAAGTTGTTTTGGTTTGACATTCTGATAAAGGACAGTCCCAACATTAAATACACCAATTTTGGAGTTTCTAACTCATTCCCTCTAGCGCCACCACCTGTCCAAAATTTCACTTTTATTATGCTAATAGCTTTTGAACCGTATGGCCTATCATCAAAATTCTTTTTTCCCCTTGTTCCTGAGCTCATGCCGATTCGATTGCACCCTATGACGTCATTTACCGTCATACAAATATGGCCGCCACCTTGAATTGTCCAAAAAACCTACTTTTGCGAACTCGTCCTAGACGGTTTGTCCGATTCTCACCAAAATTGCACCAGATCATCTCCAGGCTGTGGTGACAAAAAGTTATGGAATTCAAGTTGATTCGCTTAACCGTTTTCTAATACCGCGCAAATAAATTTTACGTAGAGCTTGCAAAAACAGACGTAAGGCTGTATCTCCGCAACGCTTAATCGTATTCAGACCAAACTTGGTACGTGTCATCACAAGCATGACTTGAGGCTACATGCTGCGTTTCGGCGCAGCGCCACCTACTGGTCCGGAGATATGAAAAATGGCTATTTTTGCTCATAACTTCTGAACGGTTTGTCAAAAAATCATAAAAGTGGTGTCGTTAGATTCAGGGCGTCATGCAGAATCGACTGATATCCAATTTTCCCAGATCGGCCATTTTGGCTGTCGGCCATTTTGAATTATGTGCTAAAATGTTGTATTTTTTGAACGCATGAACGAATTGTTACGAAACTCGGTTTGGGTCATCAGTACGATGCCCTGAAGGAGCCTGAGAAGTTTCGAAACAGCGCCACCAAGTGGAATATTTTTTTTTTCAAATGCTTATAACTCTGGCTGTGGTTGACGTATTTTCACGGGAGTCATCTCGTTGAGGTCCTGAATCCTTGCCGAGTCCTACGATACCAAACATGCTAGGTTTCGCTTAACAGTTTGTGCAGCGTTGTGATTTAGCGCTTAAAAAACATTTGGGCATATCTTCGAAACCGCTTGTCCGATCGAGACGAAACCACCGTCAGAAGTTTGGAAACATAGGTCGATAGCTAAACGCCAATGCCCAAATGCGAAAATATTGATAGTAAGGGGTAGTAATATTCAATCAAAGTCACGTGTCAGTCATTTTTTATGAGTTTTTTCACATAAATGTCTATAACTCCGAAGTGAATTGAGATATTTTCACCAAAATCGACACACACATGTATGGGCTCACTCTGAGGACACATAAAAAAATTGTGGGATTTCGCCACTTGGTGGCGCTATAATAGAACAAAACATGAAATTCCCATTAACTTTAATACAGTTTTGTGATGTAAAATGCTATACTTAATGAATGCATTGCTGTAACATTACGAAACTCAGTATGTGCAATCGGCACCATGCCCTGAAGGTACTCAAAAGATTTCCAGACAGCACCACCTTTTGGTCAAAAGTTAAAATTAAATTTCCAAAAATGCTAATAACTTTTGAACATATTTGCCTATTGTAATGAACCTGGCCTTAATAGATTCCTTGGGTCACTACGAGAACATAGATACCAAGTTTGCCGTATTTGGCTGAACTTCCTGTCCGCCATCTTGAATTTCATTCAATACCTACTTTTTCGAACTCCTCCTAGGCCGTTTGTCGGATTTTCACCAAAATCGAATCGTATCATCTCCAGACCGTGGCGACCAAAAGTTATGGATTTCGTGTCGATAGACGAAACCGTTTTCGTATACCGCAGCGGCAAAGTTGAGGCATGGTGCAAAAATGACTATTCAGGCTTTATATCTGCAATGCCTCGACATATTGACACTAAACTTTGTATGTGTCATTGTCACTTCACTCTGACCACATCACAAACTTTGAAACAGAGTTTGAAACTGCGACACCTATTGGTCGAAAGTGATAAACCATTAAATCATCTTATAAGTTACTGAATGTATTATTTTTCAACCATTGTTGTGGTTTCAATCTTTTCGGGTCAATGATTTCTCAGGGATCCATGATAACAGAAAATAATTAGACTTTATTCAATTGAACAAAGCCGAATGACTCTTGCATCAGAATCACTCCCGAGCTCTGCTCAGCTCCACACATATATGCCATCCAACCTTCCAAAAAAGGTCATACATACATATAGATATTTTGAGAAATACTTTTGTACCATGTGACATACTGAAATAGCACTCTCTGTTGTCTCAGCATTCTAGGCCTTGTTACAGCACACACAGAGAGGAAATCCAAAATCACACACAGAGGAAATAATTGTGTATTCTTATATAGCTAAATTACTTGATTTCCAAATAATAAAATCTTCAACATTCCCTCCTCTGGGGCTTATCTAAGCCCCACATTCACTATCCTTTTCCAGAGTGTAGTTTCAAAATCCAGCCCCTTCAGTTATGCTATCTAGTGACTCAAACAAGTCACCCATCCTTTACAATGACTGGATTATGCCCCCATACTCCGGAGGAGCAAGAGAACCAAACATCTTTCTCCATACATTTTTCTTTCTTTCAGTTGTTTTGCTTTTCTTTCAATGGAAAAAGTAAAAGATTCTCTGCTCCCTAATCAAACAACAATTTAAACATTGTTACAAGTGCGAGGATGAAATTGGTTCAGCATTGTCGGTTATTATCACAGTTATGTAGAATGTCAAACATAAATATTCATTATACAATTAAAAGTGTTCTTGCGGTGTAGTCTTTTTCACTTCCTTCGACCCAGACACCCAGGGTCTGGCTCATCATCATCATCTTCTTCGTCCTCCTTTTTGAGGTACTTGTATCATTGTCCAGGAGTTGTAAATATCAATTTGGTTGCCCTCTCAAAATAGTTTTCATTATCTTTTTTTCGCATTTCAATTCGTTTAACCGTGATTTTTCAACTAGTGATCTTAATATGCAAAGTACACAACAGAATAATAACCCACTCTTAATATTGCTACTCAAAAAACATTCCTAATTTTGTAAACCATGACTCATAATCCTTCAAACTCAAAATCAAGTTTTCCTTAACTTGTGCTTTAAGCTTTTTTACTCAATCGTATTTGCTAAATTTTTCCTCTTTGCACAGTATTATTTGGTAAAAGTGCAACACCAATCTCTAAATATAAGCCATTCTACTTTTTTTCACATAATTGTTTTCTTCATAATGCAGGCAAAGCATTATAATAAATCTCTGCTGATTATAGTAATAATTGATTCTTTTTGCGTTTTTGTTTTACGTGATCCCTATGAATTTTAATTCAAAATAAGACTGGATAAATTCTTAAATTCAAAAATCAATCTTTTAGTCAGTCTTTTTTAATTTATGAATAAACATAACATTTCAGTGCACCTTCTATCTCATTAAATCTCAATATGCTTCGTTATAAAGTTTTACATTTCAAATTCTGTCTACCTTATTACCAAATTTAAACAATAAATACCATTTTTAAAATGTTTAATCTCACATGTTGCAGCTCCTCATAGCTCCTCAGTTCAACCCTAACTGAATACCTTTTCTTCCACTAATTTCTAAATGAACAATCATGAATAAACTTAATTATGTCACATGTAATCACTCAAACTAAGAAAGCTTCAGAGCAATGTTACATTTACTTCATAAAAGTCATTCAATAACCTCATCAGACACTTAGAAAAGAGAACTCTTTAACTTTTCTTATAACTTTTTGCACTATTTTACATATTCATTGTACATTTATTTTCCTGCATACCTAAATAAATCTAACAATCTCAACGTTTTTATCTCACCTATTTCAAACATAAAGCTTTATAACTTATTATTATTGAAACTTCCTTGTATTCGTATACAATTTATATTTAGTCTTCAATGCTTCTGTTTAGCTAACCCATTATCTGACCTTATTTTTGATAGACTTCCAATCTAAGTTAGAGATTTAATTTCTGTTCCTGACCCTCCTCTGTTGATTTCATTGCTTTTATATAATTAATTTTAATCCTCAATATCTCTGGAATAAATGCTTAAATGCTCAAATGCTTCTACAATTAATTTTAATTTTAATTTTCATTCTTATTCATTCCCTCCTTGCGCATTGTGAAACTATGCGCATCTGGAATGAAAATATTCAATAGTGTTGGTGCAACAATTTGCCTTAATGTGAACACCAAATACCTGTTTGGACCCTCCTCTGGTACCATATAAACTGTTCATAAGGGCCTGTTTGTTATTAAATTAATAACTTCCAACTGAAGTTGTCATTCTATTAACACTATTTGATATATATTTATAATTAGTCAATAGCATATTGAATCAAATCATAATCTTATAAATCAAAATCTAATGTTTGTTAATACCCAATGTTAATACTTGCTTCAATTTCAACTGTAGCTTTAAATTAATTTTGTATACCCTTTTATTGCCCAATTACATCTGAGGACCCATTACGATTTATTTTAAAAGCTCTTTTTTAGTTTTAATTTTTCTTTCATGAATTGTCTTAATTCCCACTATGCTATATCAATTTCTTAAATTAATCGTTATCATGTATTAGTATTATTATTATTATCCTCATTATCATCATTTCTACATTGCTTTGATTTATTTTTCTTCAATCAATTTTGTTCTGTTGGGGTTATTATTAAGTTGCTACCAAATCTATTCAAGGGCTAAACATTCAATTTTAGCAAAGGTTTGGTTGATGTTGACTTCTTTGATTTTTTACTCATCTCTGTTGAGTGTCTTCTTTGCACAGCTCTTCTCATTTCTGCTTTTCTGGTCAAGTTTGTCTTCTTTTTCCATTTATTATTTGATCATACTTTTGGCTCTCTTGTCATCTTTACATCTTTTACCAGGTGATGCTGGTGATCCCTCACTCCCTGTTGTGGGGGGGTTGCTGAAGTCTGTTGGTGTATTTTAAGTTGAGAGGAATGGACTCAAATGTCACTCTTCTGAAATTACAAAGCACAGTCAATGGTTCATTTTGTTAGACTCGTCCCAGAAACCTTCCTGGAATTGAGCTGCTGCTATCTGTGAATTAAAGCTTCATAAGTTCTGTTAGTTCTGTTAGTGACAACAACATGTAATTTCAATCATATGCTCATCTCTCCCATTGTCCTTCTTGGTGTTCCCTGTAGAAAGGTTTTGTGGGCTGAGTGGTGTCCTTTCTGCTTTCATTAACAGCAGGACTTTAATTATATTCCTATTCATTTTCCATACGGTTTGGCTTTTTATCATCATAATTGCAATTTCTTTACATTTCTCATAATACATTTCCTATGTTCTTTCACAATTAGTCAATTGAACTCAATTATCTCTTTGTCTTGAGTTCCACTATCAGCACTATTTATTAGGCATCTTGGATAACACTCAACCCACTTTGCAACAAAACAAAAGTTACATTATTTCATACTTTTGACAAAGAATAAGCTCCATCACCATATGCTGAAAAGAAAATCAGATGTGTTAAACTCCTCCATTATATTTTGAAAGGAAAGTGATGTGTTATGCGCTGCGCAAATGTGGCACTGTTTTTTATTTACCATTTTCTTTTCCTATTGCCACTATGGTTCCAATCAGGAAATTAACCAAATTCATCCATGGTCATTATTTTATTGGGCAGAATTTACCCTGTGGGCCCACAAATTAAATTTTAAATACAGCTGTATTGGCAAAATAATTGATTTGCCTTAGTGTTTCTTCAAACACCATTTGTCAATCCAGTCATACTCAGTCACTCTCACACACACTGGCCAGCACATACATTCTTGCAGGTTGTGCTCTAAATGCGGCACTGATCCTTTTAGCTTCAAGGTCTGATCAGGTCAACACAACTATGTCAAACACTTTTGAGAAGTGTCAATGGTTGCAAGGTTCTGTTTAAATCCGCTATTATAAACCCTTTTTTCTTTTTACAAATTCTAATAAGTAATTTAGAGTAATAGGCCTGTCAATTGAAATTTTTCAAATGCATTTTTTCTTTTCTCATTTTTCCTATTCTTTTTGGTTTTTGCTCATGAGCTGTTTTAAAAATAAACTTGGAGATCTCTGCATAATCTTGGATCCATGGCCAATAACATTTCCATCTCATTATCCCAGTTCTTCACAATGTTTGTGATTTCATAATTTTTACTTTTGGAGTATTTATATTTATTTTTTCCTCCACTCTATCTCTAGAAAATTACCGAAACAAGATGGAGTGACCAGTGTCTTTGTTTTATCAACAATATTATCATTCTTTGATATTGTGTATCTTTCTTTATCTTTGTCATATAATAATTATATCATGCTTTTAGCCCTATCTTTGTTTAATCTAATAGCCCTCACTATACCAAATCCAGCCTCTGCTTTACTTGTTCAATATTTGAGCACACTTCTCTCTTTCAGTATGCTTTCTCTTTCTTAAATGGCTGGACTTGTACCTACTGAAAGAGCAGAGAGGGTTAGTTTAGCAGAGAATATAAAAGAATTGCTTTGAGACCAGTGAATACTCAAGATGAATAAAGTTAACATAATAATTAACCAAATTTGAAGCAGTCTTTAGAGTGATCATATAAGATTTTCAGACCTGTGGTGCCCGTTCGAGGAGGGGTGTCAGTTCTTCTGTTTTTAGATAACCTTCTTGGCTGTCGCTCTGCATGTGTCGTCAGCCTATAATGTCATTCATAGGCCTGGTGTTCAGGCTCTGTTGTTGTTCTGCCTCTTCTCAGTTTAGGCATTGAAAGATTCTCTTTGTCCTCAGGAAAGTCTCAAATGAACATTTCACCTTTTTCAGCATTAAATCAGTCTTTTTCCATGCTGAGCTTTCAGAAAGTGGTCAACTTCAGGAGGGAGCTGAAATCCCCTCACCCACTCCTGTTCTCTCTGCAGTCTTCTTCTTTCTGCAGTCGTGTCTCTGACCTTTGCCCTCTTGTTGCTTCCATTCGACACTGAAGCCATCTGAAATTTGAACACTCAGAGAACTGCATAGATCAAATTGGACTTTTACAAATACTAATTTAAACTGTCCTTGAGCTATTAGCCCTTTATCTATATTCCCAAAAATTATCCAAAGATTTAACCATCTTTTTCCTAGTTCTAAATCTCACTGGTTAACAACAGCAGTTCCTCCATTGTATTTTTAGTAAAGCAAGTTCTTCATTGCAGAAAAAAAGCAATCTATTTCTTCTTTGCAATATCAGCAATAATCTATCTTTGATTATCTTAGTATAATCCAATTAAATAATTTCTCCTATCATAAAATCAGACTTCATTCTTTCTTATTTGCATGCTGTGTTCAAAATAATCATGTATGGTGAATGAAATGTTCCTCAACCAACATCAAGGAATTACTCTTATTTTGAATCAATAATTCCTATTTACTACGATTCCAAAATAGATTGTTTAACTGTGGTCACCCAATCTCGCTCACCTTCAACACATTGCACAGGTCATTTTTTCTTAACACAAACTTAATCTACAATATAATCATTTTTCTCACTTTTGTCTTCAGGGATAATGAGATACAAATTTTAGACGTCTTCAGATATAAGATATAATATATTAAGCACGTGCATTTTTATTTATCTTTATCTATTCATATCTTCCATTATATTTCTTAATTAAATATATATTTTATAACTTATTTCATACTACAATAATCTCATAGTTAATATCTTGAAACAATTGTTTTCCTTTACGTTTCCTTTACTTTTAATACTCATTTATACATTACTTGTCTCTCAAGCTCATACACACATTCCTTGTCACCTATTTTTACCCACAGTCACAGTCAAGCAGACACAGGATCCCACAGACACACACACAAAAACTATATTCTACTTACAGTGTTACTCACTATCTTTATAACAATACATCACTGATACACTAACGAACACAGTGAAAAATAACTATATAAACCTAACTACCTGCTGATTCACTTCCCCAACACAGCAAAAAACAATATAAACCTAACTACTTGCTGATTCACTTCCCCCAACACAGCAAAAAAATATGAATTAGCCTACCTGAGCAGTCCCTCGCTAGCCGAGGCGGTAACTGTTAAGCCAAACATCTGTGCGCATGCTATCCTATTATCCTTAATAAGAACACAGATCAACAATGATATCCTTATCATTGGCCTTGTTAACCTTAACAAGTAAACATAAAACCGATTATCCTTAATCAGTACATTTGTCATCCATCTAGGCCACCTTGACAAGAAAACACAGATCCACTGATATCCTTATCAGTAAATACAAATCCTTGCGTACGTACGACAAAACATTTGCGCTAAATCAGCAGTACCAGTAATTCAAACAATCCACACAGGATTATTTAAGCACTGGCAAAGACTATTGGGAGCTCCCCCGCGCTATTAGACATTTACAAAGACAGTGCATACAATTATTTCCTGTTAATCATAGACCCCTTTTTCATTTTAATTTGGAGAAGCTTTTCTTACCATTTCCGGGCAACCGGTGACTCGCACAAACTTGAAGAAAAAGCAAAAAAACTGCTCACCTCTAAGTACATTGGACACTGCTGTTTGTGCCAGTCAACGGTGACGCCCATCATGGTTCCTTCAGCCCCTTCCATGTCCCATCTGGGTCACCAAAATGTTGTGGTTTCAATCTTTTCGGGTCAATGATTTCTCAGGGATCCATGATAACAGAAAATAATTAGACTTTATTCAATTGAACAAAGCCGAATGACTCTTGCATCAGAATCACTCCCGAGCTCTGCTCAGCTCCACACATATATGCCATCCAACCTTCCAAAAAAGGTCATACATACATATAGATATTTTGAGAAATACTTTTGTACCATGTGACATACTGAAATAGCACTCTCTGTTGTCTCAGCATTCTAGGCCTTGTTACAGCACACACAGAGAGGAAATCCAAAATCACACACAGAGGAAATAATTGTGTATTCTTATATAGCTAAATTACTTGATTTCCAAATAATAAAATCTTCAACACCATTTGCCGAAAATCCTCTTAAAATGTCTTTAATTGCTCATTGTTGCAGTTGGTCTGACACTTTCAGCCATGTTGGCATGTCTTATCGTCTTCTACTGCTTGGCCCCGTTTAATGGCTGCTTGCAGCTATATTTATTATTATTCTTCTTCTTCCGACTGGGGGTCTATGGCAGCCCATAGAACCGTGTCCGGGAAAGTTGTTTTGGTTTGACATTCTGATAGAGGACAGTCCCAACATTAAGTACACCAATTTTGGTGTCTCTAACGTATTCCCTCTAGCGCCACCACCTGTCCAAAGTTTCACTCACATTTATGCTAATAACTTTTGATCCGTAAGGCCTATCAACAAAATTCTTTTTTCCTCTGATTCCAGAGCTCATGACGATTCGATTGCACCATATGACGTCATTTTCCGTCATGCAAATTTTTCCGCCATTTTGAATTTTCAGAAAAACCTACTTTTTCGAACTCCTCCTAGGGCGATGCTCCGATTTTCACCAAAATTGCACCAGATCATCTTCAGACAGTGGGGACAAAAAGTTATGGAATTCAAGTTGATTCGTCAAATCGTTTTTGATAAACATGCAAACTAATTTTACGTAGCGCTTGCGAAAACAAACTTAAGGCTGTATCTCCGCAACGCTTTATCGTATTCAGACCAAACTTGGTACAAGTCATCACATGCATGACCTGAGGCAACATGCAGCGTTTCGGCGCAGCGCCACCTACTGGTCCGGAGATATGAAAAATGGCTATTTTTGCTCATAACTACTGAACGGTTTGTCCAAAAATCATAAAAGTGGCCTCGTTAGATTCAGGGCGTCATGCCGAGTCGACTGATATCCAATTATCCCATATCTGCCATTTTGTCTGTCGGCCATTTTGAATTATGTGCTAAAATGCTGTATTTTCTGAACGCATGAACGAATTGTTACGAAACTCGGTATGGGTCATCAGTACGATGCCCTGAAGGAGCCTGAGAAGTTTCGAAACAGCGCCACCTAGTGGTCAAAAGTTATAAATGTTTTTCCAAAAAGGCTAATAACTTTTGAATAAATCTGCCTATTGAAATGCCACTTGTCTTAATAGATTCCTTAGGGTTAAGCTGAGAACATAGATACCAGGTTTCCCTTATTTGGCCGAACTTCCTGTCCGCCATCTTGATTTTCAGTCAAAACCTACTTTTTCGAACTCCTCCTAGACCGTTTGTCCGATTTTCACCAAAATCGAATCGTATCATCTCCAGACAGTGCCGACTAAAAGTTATGGATTTCGTGTCGATAGACAAAACCGTCTTCGTGTAGCACAGCAGCAAATTTGAAGTAGGATGCCAAAATGACTATTCAGTCTTTATCTCTGCAATGCCTTGACATTTTGACACCAAACTTTGTATGTGTCATTGTCACCTCACTCTGACCACATCATATCAATTTCGTAAGAGCGCCACCTATTTGTCAAAAGTGATAAACCATTAAATGATCTTAAAAGTTACTGTATATATGATTTTTTAGCCATTTATACAAAGTTCTCTTAATGTCTTTAATTGCTCATTGCTGCAGTTGGTCTGCCACTCCCACCCATGATGGCATCTGTTGCCGCTTCTTGCGCTTGGCCCCGGTAATGGCTGCTTGCAGCTATATTTAGGGGCCAAGCACCGAAGGTGCGGAGGCACCTATTGTATCTGTTCCGGTTCTTATTAGGGGCCAAGCACCGAAGGTGCGGAGGCACCTATTGTATCTGTTCCGGTTCTTATTATTATTATTATTATTATTCCTCTTCTTCTTCTTCCGACTGGGTGTCTATGGCAGCCCATAGAACCGTGTCCGGGAAAGTTGTTTTGGTTTGACATTCTGATAGAGGACAGTCCCAACATTAAGTACACCAATTTTGGTGTCTCTAACTTATTCCCTCTAGCGCCACCACCTGTCCAAAGTTTCACTCACATTTATGCTAATAACTTTTGATCCGTAAGGCCTATCAACAAAATTCTTTTTTCCTCTGATTCCAGAGCTCATGACGATTCGATTGCACCATATGACGTCATTTTCCGTCATGCAAATTTTTCCGCCATTTTGAATTTTCAGAAAAACCTACTTTTTCGAACTCCTCCTAGGGCGATGCTCCGATTTTCACCAAAATTGCACCAGATCATCTTCAGACAGTGGGGACAAAAAGTTATGGAATTCAAGTTGATTCGTCAAATCGTTTTTGATAAACATGCAAACTAATTTTACGTAGCGCTTGCGAAAACAAACTTAAGGCTGTATCTCCGCAACGCTTTATCGTATTCAGACCAAACTTGGTACAAGTCATCACATGCATGACCTGAGGCAACATGCAGCGTTTCGGCGCAGCGCCACCTACTGGTCCGGAGATATGAAAAATGGCTATTTTTGCTCATAACTACTGAACGGTTTGTCCAAAAATCATAAAAGTGGCCTCGTTAGATTCAGGGCGTCATGCCGAGTCGACTGATATCCAATTATCCCATATCTGCCATTTTGTCTGTCGGCCATTTTGAATTATGTGCTAAAATGCTGTATTTTCTGAACGCATGAACGAATTGTTACGAAACTCGGTATGGGTCATCAGTACGATGCCCTGAAGGAGCCTGAGAAGTTTCGAAACAGCGCCACCTAGTGGTCAAAAGTTATAAATGTTTTTCCAAAAAGGCTAATAACTTTTGAATAAATCTGCCTATTGAAATGCCACTTGTCTTAATAGATTCCTTAGGGTTAAGCTGAGAACATAGATACCAGGTTTCCCTTATTTGGCCGAACTTCCTGTCCGCCATCTTGATTTTCAGTCAAAACCTACTTTTTCGAACTCCTCCTAGACCGTTTGTCCGATTTTCACCAAAATCGAATCGTATCATCTCCAGACAGTGCCGACTAAAAGTTATGGATTTCGTGTCGATAGACAAAACCGTCTTCGTGTAGCACAGCAGCAAATTTGAAGTAGGATGCCAAAATGACTATTCAGTCTTTATCTCTGCAATGCCTTGACATTTTGACACCAAACTTTGTATGTGTCATTGTCACCTCACTCTGACCACATCATATCAATTTCGTAAGAGCGCCACCTATTTGTCAAAAGTGATAAACCATTAAATGATCTTAAAAGTTACTGTATATATGATTTTTTAGCCATTTATACAAAGTTCTCTTAATGTCTTTAATTGCTCATTGCTGCAGTTGGTCTGCCACTCCCACCCATGATGGCATCTGTTGCCGCTTCTTGCGCTTGGCCCCGGTAATGGCTGCTTGCAGCTATATTTAGGGGCCAAGCACCGAAGGTGCGGAGGCACCTATTGTATCTGTTCCGGTTCTTATTAGGGGCCAAGCACCGAAGGTGCGGAGGCACCTATTGTATCTGTTCCGGTTCTTATTATTATTATTATTATTATTCCTCTTCTTCTTCTTCCGACTGGGTGTCTATGGCAGCCCATAGAACCGTGTCCGGGAAAGTTGTTTTGGTTTGACATTCTGATAGAGGACAGTCCCAACATTAAGTACACCAATTTTGGTGTCTCTAACTTATTCCCTCTAGCGCCACCACCTGTCCAAAGTTTCACTCACATTTATGCTAATAACTTTTGATCCGTAAGGCCTATCAACAAAATTCTTTTTTCCTCTGATTCCAGAGCTCATGACGATTCGATTGCACCCTATGACGTCATTTTCCGTCATGCAAATTTTTCCGCCATTTTGAATTTTCAGAAAAACCTACTTTTTCGAACTCCTCCTAGGGCGATGCTCCGATTTTCACCAAAATTGCACCAGATCATCTTCAGACAGTGGGGACAAAAAGTTATGGAATTCAAGTTGATTCGTCAAATCGTTTTTGATAAACATGCAAACTAATTTTACGTAGCGCTTGCGAAAACAAACTTAAGGCTGTATCTCCGCAACGCTTTATCGTATTCAGACCAAACTTGGTACAAGTCATCACATGCATGACCTGAGGCAACATGCAGCGTTTCGGCGCAGCGCCACCTACTGGTCCGGAGATATGAAAAATGGCTATTTTTGCTCATAACTCCTGAACGGTTTGTCCAAAAATCATAAAAGTGGCCTCGTTAGATTCAGGGCGTCATGCCGAGTCGACTGATATCCAATTATCCCATATCTGCCATTTTGTCTGTCGGCCATTTTGAATTATGTGCTAAAATGCTGTATTTTCTGAACGCATGAACGAATTGTTACGAAACTCGGTATGGGTCATCAGTACGATGCCCTGAAGGAGCCTGAGAAGTTTCGAAACAGCGCCACCTAGTGGTCAAAAGTTATAAATGTTTTTCCAAAAAGGCTAATAACTTTTGAATAAATCTGCCTATTGAAATGCCACTTGTCTTAATAGATTCCTTGGGTCAAGCTGAGAACATAGATACCAGGTTTCCCTTATTTGGCCGAACTTCCTGTCCGCCATCTTGATTTTCAGTCAAAACCTACTTTTTCGAACTCCTCCTAGACCGTTTGTCCGATTTTCACCAAAATCGAATCGTATCATCTCCAGACTGTGCCGACTAAAAGTTATGGATTTCGTGTCGATAGACAAAACCGTCTTCGTGTAGCACAGCAGCAAATTTGAGGTAGGATGCCAAAATGACTATTCAGTCTTTATCTCTGCAATGCCTTGACATTTTGACACCAAACTTTGTATGTGTCATTGTCACCTCACTCTGACCACATCACATCAATTTCGTAAGAGCGCCACCTATTTGTCAAAAGTGATAAACCATTAAATGATCTTAAAAGTTACTGTATATATGATTTTTTAGCCATTTATACAAAGTTCTCTTAAAATGTCTTTAATTGCTCATTGCTGCAGTTGGTCTGCCACTCCCACCCATGATGGCATCTGTTGCCGCTTCTTGCGCTTGGCCCCGGTAATGGCTGCTTGCAGCTATATTTATTATTATTATTATTCCTCTTCTTCTTCTTCTTCCGACTGGGTGTCTATGGCAGCCCATAGAACCGTGTCCGGGAAAGTTGTTTTGGTTTGACATTCTGATAGAGGACAGTCCCAACATTAAGTACACCAATTTTGGTGTCTCTAACTTATTCCCTCTAGCGCCACCACCTGTCCAAAGTTTCACTCACATTTATGCTAATAACTTTTGATCCGTAAGGCCTATCAACAAAATTCTTTTTTCCTCTGATTCCAGAGCTCATGACGATTCGATTGCACCCTATGACGTCATTTTCCGTCATGCAAATGTTTCCGCCATTTTGAATTTTCAGAAAAACCTACTTTTTCAAACTCCTCCTAGGGCGATGCTCCGATTTTCACCAAAATTGCACCAGATCATCTTCAGACAGTGGGGACAAAAAGTTATGGAATTCAAGTTGATTCGTCAAATCGTTTTTGATAAACATGCAAACTAATTTTACGTAGCGCTTGCGAAAACAAACTTAAGGCTGTATCTCCGCAACGCTTTATCGTATTCAGACCAAACTTGGTACAAGTCATCACATGCATGACCTGAGGCAACATGCAGCGTTTCGGTGCAGCGCCACCTACTGGTCCGGAGATATGAAAAATGGCTATTTTTGCTCATAACTCCTGAACGGTTTGTCCAAAAATCATAAAAGTGGCCTCGTTAGATTCAGGGCGTCATGCCGAGTCGACTGATATCCAATTATCCCATATCTGCCATTTTGTCTGTCGGCCATTTTGAATTATGTGCTAAAATGCTGTATTTTCTGAACGCATGAACGAATTGTTACGAAACTCGGTATGGGTCATCAGTACGATGCCCTGAAGGAGCCTGAGAAGTTTCGAAACAGCGCCACCTAGTGGTCAAAAGTTATAAATGTTTTTCCAAAAAGGCTAATAACTTTTGAATAAATCCGCCTATTGAAATGCCACTTGTCTTAATAGATTCCTTAGGGTCAAGCTGAGAACATAGATACCAGGTTTCCCTTATTTGGCCGAACTTCCTGTCCGCCATCTTGATTTTCAGTCAAAACCTACTTTTTCGAACTCCTCCTAGACCGTTTGTCCGATTTTCACCAAAATCGAATCGTATCATCTCCAGACAGTGCCGACTAAAAGTTATGGATTTCGTGTCGATAGACAAAACCGTCTTCGTGTAGCACAGCAGCAAATTTGAGGTAGGATGCCAAAATGACTATTCAGTCTTTATCTCTGCAATGCCTTGACATTTTGACACCAAACTTTGTATGTGTCATTGTCACCTCACTCTGACCACATCACATCAATTTCGTAAGAGCGCCACCTATTTGTCAAAAGTGATAAACCATTAAATGATCTTAAAAGTTACTGTATATATGATTTTTTAGCCATTTATACAAAGTTCTCTTAAAATGTCTTTAATTGCTCATTGCTGCAGTTGGTCTGCCACTCCCACCCATGATGGCATCTGTTGCCGCTTCTTGCGCTTGGCCCCGGTAATGGCTGCTTGCAGCTATATTTAGGGGCCAAGCACCGAAGGTGCGGAGGCACCTATTGTATCTGTTCCGGTTCTTATTATTATTAGGGGCCAAGCACCGAAGGTGCGGAGGCACCTATTGTATCTGTTCCGGTTCTTATTATTATTCTTCTTCTTCTTCTTCTTCTTCTTCTTTTTTTTCCGACCGGGCGTCTATGGCAGCCCATAGAGCCGTTTGCGGGAAAGTTGTTTTGGTTTGACATTCTGATAGAGGACAGTCCCAACATTAAATACACCAATTTTGGAGTTTCTAACTCATTCCCTCTAGCGCCACCACCTGTCCAAAATTTCACTTTTATTATGCTAATAGCTTTTGAACCGTATGGCCTATCATCAAAATTCTTTTTTCCCCTTGTTCCTGAGCTCATGCCGATTCGATTGCACCCTATGACGTCATTTACCGTCATACAAATATGGCCGCCACCTTGAATTGTCCAAAAAACCTACTTTTGCGAACTCGTCCTAGACGGTTTGTCCGATTCTCACCAAAATTGCACCAGATCATCTCCAGGCTGTGGTGACAAAAAGTTATGGAATTCAAGTTGATTCGCTTAACCGTTTTCTAATACCGCGCAAATTAATTTTACGTAGCGCTTGCGAAAACAGACGTAAGGCTGTATCTCCGCAACGCTTAATCGTATTCAGACCAAACTTGGTACGTGTCATCACAAGCATGACCTGAGGCTACATGCTGCGTTTCGGCGCAGCGCCACCTACTGGTCCGGAGATATGAAAAATGGCTATTTTTGCTCATAACTCCTGAACAGTTTGTCCAAAAATCATAAAAGTGGCCTCGTTAGATTCAGGGCGTCGTACCGAGTCGACTGATATCCAATTTTCCCAGATCGGCCATTTTGGCTGTCGGCCATTTTGAATTATGTGCTAAAATGTTGTATTTTTTGAACGCATGAACGAATTGTTACGAAACTCGGTATGGGTCATCAGTACAATGCCCTGAAGGAGCCTGAGAAGTTTCTAAACAGCGCCACCTAGTGGTCAAAAGTTATAACAAAATTTCCAAAAAGGCTAATAACTTTTGAATACATCTGCCTGTTGAAATGCCACTGGTCTTAATAGATTCCTTGGGTCAAGCCGAAAACATAGATACCAAGTTTTTCTTTTTTGGCCGAACTTCCTGTCCACCATCTTGATTTTCAGTCAAAAGCTACTTTTTCGAACTCCTCCTAGACCGTTTGTCCGATTTTCACCAAAATCGAATCGTATCATCTCCAGACAGTGCCGACTAAAAGTTATGGATTTCGTGTCGATAGACGAAACCGTTTTCGTGTAGCGCAGCAGCAAAGTTGAGGTAGGATGCCAAAATGACTATTCAGTCTTTATCTCTGCAATGCCTTGACATTTTGACACCAAACTTCGTATGTGTCATTGTCACCTCACTCTGACCACATCACATCAATTTCGTAAGTGCGGCACCTATTTGTCGAAAGTGATAAACCATTCAATTATCTTAAAAGTTACTGTATATGATTTTTTAGCCATTTATCCAAAGTTCTCTTAAAATGTCTTTAATTGCTCACTGCTGCAGTTGGTCTGCCACTCCCACCCATGATGGCATCTGTTGCCGCTTCTTGCGCTTGGCCCCGGTAATGGCTGCTTGCAGCTATATTTAGGGGCCAAGCACCGAAGGTGCGGAGGCACCTATTGTATCTGTTCCGGTTCTTATTATTATTAGGGGCCAAGCACCGAAGGTGCGGAGGCACCTATTGTATCTGTTCCGGTTCTTATTCTTCTTCTTCTTCTTCTTCTTCTTCTTCTTCTTCTTTTTTTTCCGACTGGGCGTCTATGGCAGCCCATAGAGCCGTTTGCGGGAAAGTTGTTTTGGTTTGACATTCTGATAGAGGACAGTCCCAACATTAAATACACCAATTTTGGAGTTTCTAACTCATTCCCTCTAGCGCCACCACCTGTCCAAAATTTCACTTTTATCATGCTAATAGCTTTTGAACCGTATGGCCTATCATCAAAATTCTTTTTTCCCCTTGTTCCTGAGCTCATGCCGATTCGATTGCACCCTATGACGTCATTTACCGTCATACAAATATGGCCGCCACCTTGAATTGTCCAAAAAACCTACTTTTGCGAACTCGTCCTAGACGGTTTGTCCGATTCTCACCAAAATTGCACCAGATCATCTCCAGGCTGTGGTGACAAAAAGTTATGGAATTCAAGTTGATTCGCTTAACTGTTTTCTAATACCGCGCAAATAAATTTTACGTAGCGCTTGCGAAAACAGACGTAAGGCTGTATCTCCGCAACGCTTAATCGTATTCAGACCAAACTTGGTACGTGTCATCACAAGCATGACCTGAGGCTACATGCTGCGTTTCGGCGCAGCGCCACCTACTGGTCCGGAGATATGAAAAATGGCTATTTTTGCTCATAACTTCTGAACGGTTTGTCAAAAAATCATAAAAGTGGTGTCGTTAGATTCAGGGCGTCATGCAGAATCGACTGATATCCAATTTTCCCAGATCGGCCATTTTGGCTGTCGGCCATTTTGAATTATGTGCTAAAATGTTGTATTTTTTGAACGCATGAACGAATTGTTACGAAACTCGGTATGGGTCATCAGTACAATGCCCTGAAGGAGCCTGAGAAGTTTCGAAACAGCGCCACCTAGTGGAATATTTTTTTTTTCAAATGCTTATAACTCTGGCTGTGGTTCACGTATTTTCACGGGAGTCATCTCGTTGAGGTCCTGAATCCTTGCCGAGTCCTACGATACCAAACATGCTAGGTCTCGCTTAACAGTTTGTGCAGCGTTGTGATTTAGCGCTTAAAAAACATTTGGGCATATCTTCGAAACCGCTTGTCCGATCGAGACGAAACCACCGTCAGAAGTTTGGAAACATAGGTCGATAGCTATACGCCAATGCCCAAATGCGAAAATATTGATAGTAAGGGGTAGTAATATTCAATCAAAGTCACGTGTCAGTCATTTTTTATGAGTTTTTTCACATAAATGTCTATAACTCCGAAGTGAATTGAGATATTTTCACCAAAATCGACACACACATGTATGGGCTCACTCTGAGGACACATAAAAAAAATTGTGGGATTTCGCCACTTGGTGGCGCTATAATAGAACAAAACATGAAATTCCCATTAACTTTAATACAGTTTTGTGATGTAAAATGCTATACTTAATGAATGCATTGCTGTAACATTACGAAACTCAGTATGTGCAATCGGCACCATGCCCTGAAGGTACTCAAAAGATTTCCAGACAGCACCACCTTTTGGTCAAAAGTTAAAATTAAATTTCCAAAAATGCTAATAACTTTTGAACATATTTGCCTATTGTAATGAACCTGGCCTTAATAGATTCCTTGGGTCACTACGAGAACATAGATACCAAGTTTGCCGTATTTGGCTGAACTTCCTGTCCGCCATCTTGAATTTCATTCAATACCTACTTTTTCGAACTCCTCCTAGGCCGTTTGTCGGATTTTCACCAAAATCGAATCGTATCATCTCCAGACCGTGGCGACCAAAAGTTATGTATTTCGTGTCGATAGACGAAACCGTTTTCGTATACCGCAGCGGCAAAGTTGAGGCATGGTGCAAAAATGACTATTCAGGCTTTATATCTGCAATGCCTCGACATATTGACACTAAACTTTGTATGTGTCATTGTCACTTCACTCTGACCACATCACAAACTTTGAAACAGAGTTTGAAACTGCGCCACCTATTGGTCGAAAGTGATAAACCATTAAATCATCTTATAAGTTACTGAATGTATTATTTTTCAACCATTTGCCGAAAATCCTCTTAAAATGTCTTAAATTGCTCATTGTTGCAGTTGGTCTGACACTTTCAGCCATGTTGGCATGTCTTATCGTCTTCTACTGCTTGGCCCCGTTTAATGGCTGCTTGCAGCTATATTTAGGGGCCAACCACCGAAGGTGCGGAGGCACCTATTGTATCTGTTCCGGTTCTTATTATTATTATTATTATTATTCTTCTTCTTCCGACTGGGGGTCTATGGCAGCCCATAGAACCGTGTCCGGGAAAGTTGTTTTGGTTTGACATTCGGATAGAGGACAGTCCCAACATTAAGTACACCAATTTTGGTGTCTCTAACTTATTCCCTCTAGCGCCACCACCTGTCCAAAGTTTCACTCACATTTATGCTAATAACTTTTGATCCGTAAGGCCTATCAACAAAATTCTTTTTTCCTCTGATTCCAGAGCTCATGACGATTCGATTGCACCCTATGACGTCATTTTCCGTCATGCAAATTTTTCCGCCATTTTGAATTTTCAGAAAAACCTACTTTTTCGAACTCCTCCTAGGGCGATGCTCCGATTTTCACCAAAATTGCACCAGATCATCTTCAGACAGTGGGGACAAAAAGTTATGGAATTCAAGTTGATTCGTCAAATCGTTTTTGATAAACATGCAAACTAATTTTACGTAGCGCTTGCGAAAACAAACTTAAGGCTGTATCTCCGCAACGCTTTATCGTATTCAGACCAAACTTGGTACAAGTCATCACATGCATGACCTGAGGCAACATGCAGCGTTTCGGCGCAGCGCCACCTACTGGTCCGGAGATATGAAAAATGGCTATTTTTGCTCATAACTCCTGAACGGTTTGTCCAAAAATCATAAAAGTGGCCTCGTTAGATTCAGGGCGTCATGCCGAGTCGACTGATATCCAATTATCCCATATCTGCCATTTTGTCTGTCGGCCATTTTGAATTATGTGCTAAAATGCTGTATTTTCTGAACGCATGAACGAATTGTTACGAAACTCGGTATGGGTCATCAGTACGATGCCCTGAAGGAGCCTGAGAAGTTTCGAAACAGCGCCACCTAGTGGTCAAAAGTTATAAATGTTTTTCCAAAAAGGCTAATAACTTTTGAATAAATCTGCCTATTGAAATGCCACTTGTCTTAATAGATTCCTTGGGTCAAGCTGAGAACATAGATACCAGGTTTCCCTTATTTGGCCGAACTTCCTGTCCGCCATCTTGATTTTCAGTCAAAACCTACTTTTTCGAACTCCTCCTGGACCGTTTGTCCGATTTTCACCAAAATCGAATCGTATCATCTCCAGACTGTGCCGACTAAAAGTTATGGATTTCGTGTCGATAGACAAAACCGTTTTCGTGTAGCGCAGCAGCAAAGTTGAGGTAGGATGCCAAAATGACTATTCAGTCTTTATCTCTGCAATGCCTTGACATTTTGACACCAAACTTCGTATGTGTCATTGTCACCTCACTCTGACCACATCACATCAATTTCGTAAGTGCGGCACCTATTTGTCGAAAGTGATAAACCATTCAATTATCTTAAAAGTTACTGTATATGATTTTTTAGCCATTTATCCAAAGTTCTCTTAAAATGTCTTTAATTGCTCACTGCTGCAGTTGGTCTGCCACTCCCACCCATGATGGCATCTGTTGCCGCTTCTTGCGCTTGGCCCCGGTAATGGCTGCTTGCAGCTATATTACCAATTGTTTCTGTTCCGGTGCTTTTTATTCTTCTTCTTCCGACTGGGCGTCTATGGCAGCCCATAGAACCGATTGCGGGAAAGTTGTTTTGGTTTGACATTCTGATAGAGGACAGTCCCAACATTAAATACACCAATTTTGGTGTTTCTAAGTCATTCCCTCTAGCGCCACCACCTGTCCAAAGTTTCACTTTTATTATGCTAATAACTTTTGAACCGTAAGGCCTATCAACAAAATTCCTTTTTCCGCTGATTCCTGAGCTCATGACGATTCGATTGCACCCTATGACGTCATTTTCCGTCATGCTAATTTTTTCGCCATTTTGAATTTTCAGAAAAACCTACTTTTTCGAACTCCTAATAGGCCGATGCTCCGATTTTCACCTAAATTGCACCAGATCATCTTCAGGCAGTGGGGACAAAAAGTTATGGAATTCAAGTTGATTCGCTTAACAGTTTTTAAATACCGTGCAAAATAATTTTACGTACCGCTTGCGAAAACAAACTTAAGGCTGTATCTCCGCAACGCTTTATCGTATTCAGACCAAACTTGGTACATGTCATCACAAGCATGACCTGAGGCTAACTGCAGCGTTTCGGTGCAGCGCCACCTACTGTTCCGGAGATATGAAAAATTGCTAATTTTGCTCATAACTCCTGAACAGTTTGTCCAAAAATCATAAAAGTGGCCTCGTTAGATTCAGGGCGTCGTACCGAGTCGACTAATATCCAATTTTCCCAGATCGGCCATTTTGACTGTCGGCCATTTTGAATTATGTGCTAAAATGCTGTATTTTCTGAACGCATGAACGAATTGTTACGAAACTCGGTATGGGTCATCAATACGATGCCCTAAAGGAGCCTGAGAAGTTTCTAAACAGCGCCACCTAGTGGTCAAAAGTTATAACAAAATTTCCAAAAAGGCTAATAACTTTTGAATACATCTGCCTGTTGAAATGCCACTGGTCTTAATAGATTCCTTGGGTCAAGCCGAAAACATAGATACCAAGTTTTTCTTTTTTGGCCGAACTTCCTGTCCACCATCTTGATTTTCAGTCAAAAGCTACTTTTTCGAACTCCTCCTAGACCGTTTGTCCGATTTTCACCAAAATCGAATCGTATCATCTCCAGACAGTGCCGACTAAAAGTTATGGATTTCGTGTCGATAGACGAAACCGTTTTCGTGTAGCGCAGCAGCAAAGTTGAGGTAGGATGCCAAAATGACTATTCAGTCTTTATCTCTGCAATGCCTTGACATTTTGACACCAAACTTCGTATGTGTCATTGTCACCTCACTCTGACCACATCACATCAATTTCGTAAGTGCGGCACCTATTTGTCGAAAGTGATAAACCATTCAATTATCTTAAAAGTTACTGTATATGATTTTTTAGCCATTTATCCAAAGTTCTCTTAAAATGTCTTTAATTGCTCACTGCTGCAGTTGGTCTGCCACTCCCACCCATGATGGCATCTGTTGCCGCTTCTTGCGCTTGGCCCCGGTAATGGCTGCTTGCAGCTATATTACCAATTGTATCTGTTCCGGTTCTTATTATTCTTCTTCTTCCGACTGTGCGTCTATGGCAGCCCATAGAACCGATTGCGGGAAAGTTGTTTTGGTTTGACATTCTGATAGAGGACAGTCCCAACATCAAATACAGCAATTTTGGTGTTTTTAATTCATTCCCTCTAGCGCCACCACCTGTCCAAAGTTTCACATGTATTATGCTAATAACTTTTGAACCGTAAGGCCTATCAACAAAATTATTTTTTCCTCTGATTCCTGAGTTCATGCCAATTGGATTGCACCCTATGACGTCATTTTCCGTCATGCAAATTTTTCCGCCATTTTGAATTTTCAGAAAAACCTACTTTTTCGAACTCCTCCTAGGCCGATGCTCCGATTTTCACCAAAATTGCACCAGATCATCTTCAGGCATTGGGGACAAAAAGTTATGGAATTCAAGTTGATTCGCTTAACAGATTTTCAATAACGTGCAAAATAATTTTACGTAGCGCTTGTGAAAACAAACTTAAGGCTGTATCTCCTCAACGCTTTATCGGATTCAGACCAAACTTGGTTCAAGTCATCACAAGCATGACCTGAGGCAACATGCAGCGTTTCGGCACAGCGCCTCCTACTGGTCCGGAGATGTGAAAAATGGCTATTTTGCTTATAACTTCTGAACAGTTTGTCCAAAAATAATAAAATTGGTCTTGTTAGATTCAGGGCATCATGCCGAGTCGACTAATATCCAATCTTTCCAGATCGGCCATTTTGTCTGTCGGCCATTTTGAATTGTGTGCTAAAATGCTGTATTTTCTGAACGCATGAACGAATTGTTACGAAACTCGGAATGGGTCATCAGTACGATGCCCTGAAGGAGCCTGAGAAGTTTTGAGACAGTGCCACCTAGTGGTCAAAAGTTATAACAAAATTTTCAAAAAGGCTAATAACTTTTGAATACATCTGCCTGTTGAAATGCCACTGGTCTTAATAGATTCCTTGGGTCAAGCTGAGAACATAGATACCAGGTTTTCCTTATTTGGCCGAACTTCCTGTCCGCCATCTTGATTTTCAGTCAAAACCTACTTTTTCAAACTCCTCCTAGACCGTTTGTCCGATTTTCACCAAAATCGAATCGTATCATCTCCAGACCGTGCCGACTAAAAGTTATGGATTTCGTGTCGATTGACGTAATCGTTTTTGTATACCGCAGCAGCAAAGTTGAGGCACGCTGCCAAAATTACTTTTAAGTCTTTAACAATGCAATGCCTTGACATTTTGACACCAAACTTTGTATGTCTTTGTCACCTCACTCTGACCACATCACATCAATTTGGTAACTGCGCTACCTAATTGTCGAAAGTTATAAACCATTAAATTATCTTAAAAGTTACTGTATGTTTTTTTAGCCATTTATCCAGTTCTCTTAAAATGTCTTTAATTGCTTCTTGCTGCAGTTGGTCTCACACTCCCACCAATGATGGCATCTGTTGCCGCTTCTTGCGCTTGGCCCCGGTAATGGCTGCTTGCAGCTATATTTAGGGGCCAAGCACCGAAGGTGCGGAGGCACCTATTGTATCTGTTCCGGTTCTTCTTCTTCTTCTTCTTCTTCTTCTTCTTCTTCTTCTTTTTTTTCCGACTGGGCGTCTATGGCAGCCCATAGAGCCGTTTGCGGGAAAGTTGTTTTGGTTTGACATTCTGATAGAGGACAGTCCCAACATTAAATACACCAATTTTGGAGTTTCTAACTCATTCCCTCTAGCGCCACCACCTGTCCAAAATTTCACTTTTATTATGCTAATAGCTTTTGAACCGTATGGCCTATCATCAAAATTCTTTTTTCCCCTTGTTCCTGAGCTCATGCCGATTCGATTGCACCCTATGACGTCATTTACCGTCATACAAATATGGCCGCCACCTTGAATTGTCCAAAAAACCTACTTTTGCGAACTCGTCCTAGACGGTTTGTCCGATTCTCACCAAAATTGCACCAGATCATCTCCAGGCTGTGGTGACAAAAAGTTATGGAATTCAAGTTGATTCGCTTAACCGTTTTCTAATACCGCGCAAATTAATTTTACGTAGCGCTTGCGAAAACAGACGTAAGGCTGTATCTCCGCAACGCTTAATCGTATTCAGACCAAACTTGGTACGTGTCATCACAAGCATGACCTGAGGCTACATGCTGCGTTTCGGCGCAGCGCCACCTACTGGTCCGGAGATATGAAAAATGGCTATTTTTGCTCATAACTTCTGAACGGTTTGTCAAAAAATCATAAAAGTGGTGTCGTTAGATTCAGGGCGTCATGCAGAATCGACTGATATCCAATTTTCCCAGATCGGCCATTTTGGCTGTCGGCCATTTTGAATTATGTGCTAAAATGTTGTATTTTTTGAACGCATGAACGAATTGTTACGAAACTCGGTATGGGTCATCAGTACAATGCCCTGAAGGAGCCTGAGAAGTTTCGAAACAGCGCCACCTAGTGGAATATTTTTTTTTCAAATGCTTATAACTCTGGCTGTGGTTCACGTATTTTCACGGGAGTCATCTCGTTGAGGTCCTGAATCCTTGCCGAGTCCTACGATACCAAACATGCTAGGTCTCGCTTAACAGTTTGTGCAGCGTTGTGATTTAGCGCTTAAAAAACATTTGGGCATATCTTCGAAACCGCTTGTCCGATCGAGACGAAACCACCGTCAGAAGTTTGGAAACATAGGTCGATAGCTATGCGCCAATGCCCAAATGCGAAAATATTGATAGTAAGGGGTAGTAATATTCAATCAAAGTCACGTGTCAGTCATTTTTTATGAGTTTTTTCACATAAATGTCTATAACTCCGAAGTGAATTGAGATATTTTCACCAAAATCGACACACACATGTATGGGCTCACTCTGAGGACACATAAAAAAAATTGTGGGATTTCGCCACTTGGTGGCGCTATAATAGAACAAAACATGAAATTCCCATTAACTTTAATACAGTTTTGTGATGTAAAATGCTATACTTAATGAATGCATTGCTGTAACATTACGAAACTCAGTATGTGCAATCGGCACCATGCCCTGAAGGTACTCAAAAGATTTCCAGACAGCACCACCTTTTGGTCAAAAGTTAAAATTAAATTTCCAAAAATGCTAATAACTTTTGAACATATTTGCCTATTGTAATGAACCTGGCCTTAATAGATTCCTTGGGTCACTACGAGAACATAGATACCAAGTTTGCCGTATTTGGCTGAACTTCCTGTCCGCCATCTTGAATTTCATTCAATACCTACTTTTTCGAACTCCTCCTAGGCCGTTTGTCGGATTTTCACCAAAATCGAATCGAATCATCTCCAGACCGTGGCGACCAAAAGTTATGGATTTCGTGTCGATAGACGAAACCGTTTTCGTATACCGCAGCGGCAAAGTTGAGGCATGGTGCAAAAATGACTATTCAGGCTTTATATCTGCAATGCCTCGACATATTGACACTAAACTTTGTATGTGTCATTGTCACTTCACTCTGACCACATCACAAACTTTGAAACAGAGTTTGAAACTGCGCCACCTATTGGTCGAAAGTGATAAACCATTAAATCATCTTATAAGTTACTGAATGTATTATTTTTCAACCATTTGCCGAAAATCCTCTTGAAATGTCTTTAATTGCTCATTGTTGCAGTTGGTCTGACACTTTCAGCCATGTTGGCATGTCTTATCGTCTTCTACTGCTTGGCCCCGTTTAATGGCTGCTTGCAGCTATATTTATTATTCTTCTTCTTCTTCCGACTGGGGGTCTATGGCAGCCCATAGAACCGTGTCCGGGAAAGTTGTTTTGGTTTGACATTCTGATAGAGGACAGTCCCAACATTAAGTACACCAATTTTGGTGTCTCTAACTTATTCCCTCTAGCGCCACCACCTGTCCAAAGTTTCACTCACATTTATGCTAATAACTTTTGATCCGTAAGGCCTATCAACAAAATTCTTTTTTCCTCTGATTCCAGAGCTCATGACGATTCGATTGCACCCTATGACGTCATTTTCCGTCATGCAAATTTTTCCGCCATTTTGAATTTTCAGAAAAACCTACTTTTTCGAACTCCTCCTAGGGCGATGCTCCGATTTTCACCAAAATTGCACCAGATCATCTTCAGACAGTGGGGACAAAAAGTTATGGAATTCAAGTTGATTCGTCAAATCGTTTTTGATAAACATGCAAACTAATTTTACGTAGCGCTTGCGAAAACAAACTTAAGGCTGTATCTCCGCAACGCTTTATCGTATTCAGACCAAACTTGGTACAAGTCATCACATGCATGACCTGAGGCAACATGCAGCGTTTCGGCGCAGCGCCACCTACTGGTCCGGAGATATGAAAAATGGCTATTTTTGCTCATAACTCCTGAACGGTTTGTCCAAAAATCATAAAAGTGGCCTCGTTAGATTCAGGGCGTCATGCCGAGTCGACTGATATCCAATTATCCCATATCTGCCATTTTGTCTGTCGGCCATTTTGAATTATGTGCTAAAATGCTGTATTTTCTGAACGCATGAACGAATTGTTACGAAACTCGGTATGGGTCATCAGTACGATGCCCTGAAGGAGCCTGAGAAGTTTCGAAACAGCGCCACCTAGTGGTCAAAAGTTATAAATGTTTTTCCAAAAAGGCTAATAACTTTTGAATAAATCTGCCTATTGAAATGCCACTTGTCTTAATAGATTCCTTAGGGTCAAGCTGAGAACATAGATACCAGGTTTCCCTTATTTGGCCGAACTTCCTGTCCGCCATCTTGATTTTCAGTCAAAACCTACTTTTTCGAACTCCTCCTAGACCGTTTGTCCGATTTTCACCAAAATCGAATCGTATCATCTCCAGACAGTGCCGACTAAAAGTTATGGATTTCGTGTCGATAGACAAAACCGTCTTCGTGTAGCACAGCAGCAAATTTGAGGTAGGATGCCAAAATGACTATTCAGTCTTTATCTCTGCAATGCCTTGACATTTTGACACCAAACTTTGTATGTGTCATTGTCACCTCACTCTGACCACATCACATCAATTTCGTAAGAGCGCCACCTATTTGTCAAAAGTGATAAACCATTAAATGATCTTAAAAGTTACTGTATATATGATTTTTTAGCCATTTATACAAAGTTCTCTTAAAATGTCTTTAATTGCTCATTGCTGCAGTTGGTCTGCCACTCCCACCCATGATGGCATCTGTTGCCGCTTCTTGCGCTTGGCCCCGGTAATGGCTGCTTGCAGCTATATTTAGGGGCCAAGCACCGAAGGTGCGGAGGCACCTATTGTATCTGTTCCGGTTCTTATTATTATTAGGGGCCAAGCACCGAAGGTGCGGAGGCACCTATTGTATCTGTTCCGGTTCTTATTATTATTCTTCTTCTTCTTCTTCTTCTTCTTCTTTTTTTTCCGACCGGGCGTCTATGGCAGCCCATAGAGCCGTTTGCGGGAAAGTTGTTTTGGTTTGACATTCTGATAGAGGACAGTCCCAACATTAAATACACCAATTTTGGAGTTTCTAACTCATTCCCTCTAGCGCCACCACCTGTCCAAAATTTCACTTTTATTATGCTAATAGCTTTTGAACCGTATGGCCTATCATCAAAATTCTTTTTTCCCCTTGTTCCTGAGCTCATGCCGATTCGATTGCACCCTATGACGTCATTTACCGTCATACAAATATGGCCGCCACCTTGAATTGTCCAAAAAACCTACTTTTGCGAACTCGTCCTAGACGGTTTGTCCGATTCTCACCAAAATTGCACCAGATCATCTCCAGGCTGTGGTGACAAAAAGTTATGGAATTCAAGTTGATTTGCTTAACCGTTTGCTAATACCGCGCAAATTAATTTTACGTAGCGCTTGCGAAAACAGACGTAAGGCTGTATCTCCGCAACGCTTAATCGTATTCAGACCAAACTTGGTACGTGTCATCACAAGCATGACCTGAGGCTACATGCTGCGTTTCGGCGCAGCGCCACCTACTGGTCCGGAGATATGAAAAATGGCTATTTTTGCTCATAACTTCTGAACGGTTTGTCAAAAAATCATAAAAGTGGTGTCGTTAGATTCAGGGCGTCATGCAGAATCGACTGATATCCAATTTTCCCAGATCGGCCATTTTGGCTGTCGGCCATTTTGAATTATGTGCTAAAATGTTGTATTTTTTGAACGCATGAACGAATTGTTACGAAACTCGGTATGGGTCATCAGTACAATGCCCTGAAGGAGCCTGAGAAGTTTCGAAACAGCGCCACCTAGTGGAATATTTTTTTTTTCAAATGCTTATAACTCTGGCTGTGGTTCACGTATTTTCACGGGAGTCATCTCGTTGAGGTCCTGAATCCTTGCCGAGTCCTACGATACCAAACATGCTAGGTCTCGCTTAACAGTTTGTGCAGCGTTGTGATTTAGCGCTTAAAAAACATTTGGGCATATCTTCGAAACCGCTTGTCCGATCGAGACGAAACCACCGTCAGAAGTTTGGAAACATAGGTCGATAGCTATACGCCAATGCCCAAATGCGAAAATATTGATAGTAAGGGGTAGTAATATTCAATCAAAGTCACGTGTCAGTCATTTTTTATGAGTTTTTTCACATAAATGTCTATAACTCCGAAGTGAATTGAGATATTTTCACCAAAATCGACACACACATGTATGGGCTCACTCTGAGGACACATAAAAAAAATTGTGGGATTTCGCCACTTGGTGGCGCTATAATAGAACAAAACATGAAATTCCCATTAACTTTAATACAGTTTTGTGATGTAAAATGCTATACTTAATGAATGCATTGCTGTAACATTACGAAACTCAGTATGTGCAATCGGCACCATGCCCTGAAGGTACTCAAAAGATTTCCAGACAGCACCACCTTTTGGTCAAAAGTTAAAATTAAATTTCCAAAAATGCTAATAACTTTTGAACATATTTGCCTATTGTAATGAACCTGGCCTTAATAGATTCCTTGGGTCACTACGAGAACATAGATACCAAGTTTGCCGTATTTGGCTGAACTTCCTGTCCGCCATCTTGAATTTCATTCAATACCTACTTTTTCGAACTCCTCCTAGGCCGTTTGTCGGATTTTCACCAAAATCGAATCGTATCATCTCCAGACCGTGGCGACCAAAAGTTATGGATTTCGTGTCGATAGACGAAACCGTTTTCGTATACCGCAGCGGCAAAGTTGAGGCATGGTGCAAAAATGACTATTCAGGCTTTATATCTGCAATGCCTCGACATATTGACACTAAACTTTGTATGTGTCATTGTCACTTCACTCTGACCACATCACAAACTTTGAAACAGAGTTTGAAACTGCGCCACCTATTGGTCGAAAGTGATAAACCATTAAATCATCTAATAAGTTACTGAATGTATTATTTTTCAACCATTTGCCGAAAATCCTCTTAAAATGTCTTTAATTGCTCATTGTTGCAGTTGGTCTGACACTTTCAGCCATGTTGGCATGTCTTATCGTCTTCTACTGCTTGGCCCCGTTTAATGGCTGCTTGCAGCTATATTTAGGGGCCAAGCACCGAAGGTGCGGAGGCACCTATTGTATCTGTTCCGGTTCTTATTATTATTAGGGGCCAAGCACCGAAGGTGCGGAGGCACCTATTGTATCTGTTCCGGTTCTTATTATTATTATTAGGGGCCAAGCACCGAAGGTGCGGAGGCACCTATTGTATCTGTTCCGGTTCTTATTATTATTATTATTATTCTTCTTCCGACTGGGGGTCTATGGCAGCCCATAGAACCGTGTCCGGGAAAGTTGTTTTGGTTTGACATTCTGATAGAGGACAGTCCCAACATTAAGTACACCAATTTTGGTGTCTCTAACTTATTCCCTCTAGCGCCACCACCTGTCCAAAGTTTCACTCACATATATGCTAATAACTTTTGATCCGTAAGGCCTATCAACAAAATTCTTTTTTCCTCTGATTCCAGAGCTCATGACGATTCGATTGCACCCTATGACGTCATTTTCCGTCATGCAAATTTTTCCGCCATTTTGAATTTTCAGAAAAACCTACTTTTTCGAACTCCTCCTAGGGCGATGCTCCGATTTTCACCAAAATTGCACCAGATCATCTTCAGACAGTGGGGACAAAAAGTTATGGAATTCAAGTTGATTCGTCAAATCGTTTTTGATAAACATGCAAACTAATTTTACGTAGCGCTTGCGAAAACAAACTTAAGGCTGTATCTCCGCAACGCTTTATCGTATTCAGACCAAACTTGGTACAAGTCATCACATGCATGACCTGAGGCAACATGCAGCGTTTCGGCGCAGCGCCACCTACTGGTCCGGAGATATGAAAAATGGCTATTTTTGCTCATAACTACTGAACGGTTTGTCGAAAAATCATAAAAGTGGCCTCGTTAGATTCAGGGCGTCATGCCGAGTCGACTGATATCCAATTATCCCATATCTGCCATTTTGTCTGTCGGCCATTTTGAATTATGTGCTAAAATGCTGTATTTTCTGAACGCATGAACGAATTGTTACGAAACTCGGTATGGGTCATCAGTACGATGCCCTGAAGGAGCCTGAGAAGTTTCGAAACAGCGCCACCTAGTGGTCAAAAGTTATAAATGTTTTTCCAAAAAGGCTAATAACTTTTGAATAAATCTGCCTATTGAAATGCCACTTGTCTTAATAGATTCCTTAGGGTCAAGCTGAGAACATAGATACCAGGTTTCCCTTATTTGGCCGAACTTCCTGTCCGCCATCTTGATTTTCAGTCAAAACCTACTTTTTCGAACTCCTCCTAGACCGTTTGTCCGATTTTCACCAAAATCGAATCGTATCATCTCCAGACAGTGCCGACTAAAAGTTATGGATTTCGTGTCGATAGACAAAACCGTCTTCGTGTAGCACAGCAGCAAATTTGAGGTAGGATGCCAAAATGACTATTCAGTCTTTATCTCTGCAATGCCTTGACATTTTGACACCAAACTTTGTATGTGTCATTGTCACCTCACTCTGACCACATCACATCAATTTCGTAAGAGCGCCACCTATTTGTCAAAAGTGATAAACCATTAAATGATCTTAAAAGTTACTGTATATATGATTTTTTAGCCATTTATACAAAGTTCTCTTAAAATGTCTTTAATTGCTCATTGCTGCAGTTGGTCTGCCACTCCCACCCATGATGGCATCTGTTGCCGCTTCTTGCGCTTGGCCCCGGTAATGGCTGCTTGCAGCTATATTTATTATTATTATTCTTCTTCCGACTGGGGGTCTATGGCAGCCCATAGAACCGTGTCCGGGAAAGTTGTTTTGGTTTGACATTCGGATAGAGGACAGTCCCAACATTAAGTACACCAATTTTGGTGTCTCTAAGTTATTCCCTCTAGCGCCACCACCTGTCCAAAGTTTCACTCACATTTATGCTAATAACTTTTGATCCGTAAGGCCTATCAAAAAAATTCTTTTTTCCTCTGATTCCAGAGCTCATGACGATTCGATTGCACCCTATGAAGTCATTTTCCGTCATGCAAATTTTTCCGCCATTTTGAATTTTCAGAAAAACCTACTTTTTCGAACTCCTCCTAGGGCGATGCTCCGATTTTCACCAAAATTGCACCAGATCATCTTCAGACAGTGGGGACAAAAAGTTATGGAATTCAAGTTGATTCGTCAAATCGTTTTTGATAAACATGCAAACTAATTTTACGTAGCGCTTGCGAAAACAAACTTAAGGCTGTATCTCCGCAACGCTTTATCGTATTCAGACCAAACTTGGTACAAGTCATCACATGCATGACCTGAGGCAACATGCAGCGTTTCGGCGCAGCGCCACCTACTGGTCCGGAGATATGAAAAATGGCTATTTTTGCTCATAACTCCTGAACGGTTTGTCCAAAAATCATAAAAGTGACCTCGTTAGATTCAGGGCGTCATGCCGAGTCGACTGATATCCAATTATCCCATATCTGCCATTTTGTCTGTCGGCCATTTTGAATTATGTGCTAAAATGCTGTATTTTCTGAACGCATGAACGAATTGTTACGAAACTCGGTATGGGTCATCAGTACGATGCCCTGAAGGAGCCTGAGAAGTTTCGAAACAGCGCCACCTAGTGGTCAAAAGTTATAAATGTTTTTCCAAAAAGGCTAATAACTTTTGAATAAATCTGCCTATTGAAATGCCACTTGTCTTAATAGATTCCTTGGGTCAAGCTGAGAACATAGATACCAGGTTTCCCTTATTTGGCCGAACTTCCTGTCCGCCATCTTGATTTTCAGTCAAAACCTACTTTTTCGAACTCCTCCTAGACCGTTTGTCCGATTTTCACCAAAATCGAATCGTATCATCTCCAGACTGTGCCGACTAAAAGTTATGGATTTCGTGTCGATAGACAAAACCGTCTTCGTGTAGCACAGCAGCAAATTTGAGGTAGGATGCCAAAATGACTATTCAGTCTTTATCTCTGCAATGCCTTGACATTTTGACACCAAACTTTGTATGTGTCATTGTCACCTCACTCTGACCACATCACATCAATTTCGTAAGAGCGCCACCTATTTGTCAAAAGTGATAAACCATTAAATGATCTTAAAAGTTACTGTATATATGATTTTTTAGCCATTTATACAAAGTTCTCTTAAAATGTCTTTAATTGCTCATTGCTGCAGTTGGTCTGCCACTCCCACCCATGATGGCATCTGTTGCCGCTTCTTGCGCTTGGCCCCGGTAATGGCTGCTTGCAGCTATATTACCAATTGTTTCTGTTCCGGTTCTTTTTATTATTCTTCTTCCGACTGGGCGTCTATGGCAGCCCATAGAACCGATTGCGGGAAAGTTGTTTTGGTTTGACATTCTGATAGAGGACAGTCCCAACATTAAATACACCAATTTTGGTGTTTCTAAGTCATTCCCTCTAGCGCCACCACCTGTCCAAAGTTTCACTTTTATTATGCTAATAACTTTTGAAACGTAAGGCCTATCAACGAAATTCCTTTTTCCGCTGATTCCTGAGCTCATGACGATTCGATTGCACCCTATGACGTCATTTTCCGTCATGCAAATTTTTCCGCCATTTTGAATTTTCAGAAAAACCTACTTTTTCGAACTCCTCCTAGGCCGATGCTCCGATTTTCACCTAAATTGCACCAGATCATCTTCAGGCAGTGGGGACAAAAAGTTATGGAATTCAAGTTGATTCGCTTAACAGTTTTTGAATACCGTGCAAAATAATTTTACGTACCGCTTGCTAAAACAAACTTAAGGCTGTATCTCCGCAACGCTTTATCGTATTCAGACCAAACTTGGTACATGTCATCACAAGCATGACCTGAGGCTACCTGCAGCTTTTCGGTGCAGCGCCACCTACTGGTCCGGAGATATGAAAAATTGCTAATTTTGCTCATAACTCCTGAACAGTTTGTCCAAAAATCATAAAAGTGGCCTCGTTAGATTCAGGGCGTCGTACCGAGTCGACTAATATCCAATTTTCCCAGATCGGCCATTTTGGCTGTCGGCCATTTTGAATTATGTGCTAAAATGCTGTATTTTCTGAACGCATGAACGAATTGTTACGAAACTCGGTATGGGTCATCAATACGATGCCCTAAAGGAGCCTGAGAAGTTTCTAAACAGCGCCACCTAGTGGTCAAAAGTTATAACAAAATTTCCAAAAAGGCTAATAACTTTTGAATACATCTGCCTGTTGAAATGCCACTGGTCTTAATAGATTCCTTGGGTCAAGCCGAAAACATAGATACCAAGTTTTTCTTTTTTGGCCGAACTTCCTGTCCACCATCTTGATTTTCAGTCAAAAGCTACTTTTTCGAACTCCTCCTAGACCGTTTGTCCGATTTTCACCAAAATTGAATCGTATCATCTCCAGACAGTGCCAACTAAAAGTTATGGATTTCGTGTCGATAGACGAAACCGTTTTCGTGTAGCGCAGCAGCAAAGTTGAGGTAGGATGCCAAAATGACTATTCAGTCTTTATCTCTGCAATGCCTTGACATTTTGACACCAAACTTCGTATGTGTCATTGTCACCTCACTCTGACCACATCACATCAATTTCGTAAGTGCGGCACCTATTTGTCGAAAGTGATAAACCATTCAATTATCTTAAAAGTTACTGTATATGATTTTTTAGCCATTTATCCAAAGTTCTCTTAAAATGTCTTTAATTGCTCACTGCTGCAGTTGGTCTGCCACTCCCACCCATGATGGCATCTGTTGCCGCTTCTTGCGCTTGGCCCCGGTAATGGCTGCTTGCAGCTATATTTATTATTATTCCTCTTCTTCTTCTTCCGACTGGGTGTCTATGGCAGCCCATAGAACCGTGTCCGGGAAAGTTGTTTTGGTTTGACATTCTGATAGAGGACAGTCCCAACATTAAGTACACCAATTTTGGTGTCTCTAACTTATTCCCTCTAGCGCCACCACCTGTCCAAAGTTTCACTCACATTTATGCTAATAACTTTTGATCCGTAAGGCCTATCAACAAAATTCGTTTTTCCTCTGATTCCAGAGCTCATGACGATTCGATTGCACCCTATGACGTCATTTTCCGTCATGCAAATTTTTCCGCCATTTTGAATTTTCAGAAAAACCTACTTTTTCGAACTCCTCCTAGGGCGATGCTCCGATTTTCACCAAAATTGCACCAGATCATCTTCAGACAGTGGGGACAAAAAGTTATGGAATTCAAGTTGATTCGTCAAATCGTTTTTGATAAACATGCAAACTAATTTTACGTAGCGCTTGCGAAAACAAACTTAAGGCTGTATCTCCGCAACGCTTTATCGTATTCAGACCAAACTTGGTACAAGTCATCACATGCATGACCTGAGGCAACATGCAGCGTTTCGGCGCAGCGCCACCTACTGGTCCGGAGATATGAAAAATGGCTATTTTTGCTCATAACTCCTGAACGGTTTGTCCAAAAATCATAAAAGTGGCCTCGTTAGATTCAGGGCGTCATGCCGAGTCGACTGATATCCAATTATCCCATATCTGCCATTTTGTCTGTCGGCCATTTTGAATTATGTGCTAAAATGCTGTATTTTCTGAACGCATGAACGAATTGTTACGAAACTCGGTATGGGTCATCAGTACGATGCCCTGAAGGAGCCTGAGAAGTTTCGAAACAGCGCCACCTAGTGGTCAAAAGTTATAAATGTTTTTCCAAAAAGGCTAATAACTTTTGAATAAATCTGCCTGTTGAAATGCCACTGGTCTTCATAGATTCCTTGGGTCAAGCTGAGAACATAGATACCAGGTTTCCCTTATTTGGCCGAACTTCCTGTCCGCCATCTTGATTTTCAGTCAAAAGCTACTTTTTCGAACTCCTCCTAGACCGTTTGTCCGATTTTCACCAAAATCGAATCGTATCATCTCCAGACAGTGCCGACTAAAAGTTATGGATTTCGTGTCGATAGACAAAACCGTCTTCGTGTAGCACAGCAGCAAATTTGAGGTAGGATGCCAAAATGACTATTCAGTCTTTATCTCTGCAATGCCTTGACATTTTGACACCAAACTTTGTATGTGTCATTGTCACCTCACTCTGACCACATCACATCAATTTCGTAAGAGCGCCACCTATTTGTCAAAAGTGATAAACCATTAAATGATCTTAAAAGTTACTGTATATATGATTTTTTAGCCATTTATACAAAGTTCTCTTAAAATGTCTTTAATTGCTCATTGCTGCAGTTGGTCTGCCACTCCCACCCATGATGGCATCTGTTGCCGCTTCTTGCGCTTGGCCCCGGTAATGGCTGCTTGCAGCTATATTTAGGGGCCAAGCACCGAAGGTGCGGAGGCACCTATTGTATCTGTTCCGGTTCTTATTAGGGGCCAAGCACCGAAGGTGCGGAGGCACCTATTGTATCTGTTCCGGTTCTTATTAGGGGCCAAGCACCGAAGGTGCGGAGGCACCTATTGTATCTGTTCCGGTTCTTATTATTCTTCTTCTTCTTCTTCTTCTTCTTCTTCTTTTTTTTCCGACTGGGCGTCTATGGCAGCCCATAGAGCCGTTTGCGGGAAAGTTGTTTTGGTTTGACATTCTGATAGAGGACAGTCCCAACATTAAATACACCAATTTTGGAGTTTCTAACTCATTCCCTCTAGCGCCACCACCTGTCCAAAATTTCACTTTTATTATGCTAATAGCTTTTGAACCGTATGGCCTATCATCAAAATTCTTTTTTCCCCTTGTTCCTGAGCTCATGCCGATTCGATTGCACCCTATGACATCATTTACCGTCATACAAATATGGCCGCCACCTTGAATTGTCCAAAAAACCTACTTTTGCGAACTCGTCCTAGACGGTTTGTCCGATTCTCACCAAAATTGCACCAGATCATCTCCAGGCTGTGGTGACAAAAAGTTATGGAATTCAAGTTGATTCGCTTAACCGTTTTCTAATACCGCGCAAATAAATTTTACGTAGCGCTTGCGAAAACAGACGTAAGGCTGTATCTCCGCAACGCTTAATCGTATTCAGACCAAACTTGGTACGTGTCATCACAAGCATGACTTGAGGCTACATGCTGCGTTTCGGCGCAGCGCCACCTACTGGTCCGGAGATATGAAAAATGGCTATTTTTGCTCATAACTTCTGAACGGTTTGTCAAAAAATCATAAAAGTGGTGTCGTTAGATTCAGGGCGTCATGCAGAATCGACTGATATCCAATTTTCCCAGATCGGCCATTTTGGCTGTCGGCCATTTTGAATTATGTGCTAAAATGTTGTATTTTTTGAACGCATGAACGAATTGTTACGAAACTCGGTTTGGGTCATCAGTACGATGCCCTGAAGGAGCCTGAGAAGTTTCGAAACAGCGCCACCTAGTGGAATATTTTTTTTTTCAAATGCTTATAACTCTGGCTGTGGTTGACGTATTTTCACGGGAGTCATCTCGTTGAGGTCCTGAATCCTTGCCGAGTCCTACGATACCAAACATGCTAGGTTTCGCTTAACAGTTTGTGCAGCGTTGTGATTTAGCGCTTAAAAAACATTTGGGCATATCTTCGAAACCGCTTGTCCGATCGAGACGAAACCACCGTCAGAAGTTTGGAAACATAGGTCTATAGCTATACGCCAATGCCCAAATGCGAAAATATTGATAGTAAGGGGTAGTAATATTCAATCAAAGTCACGTGTCAGTCATTTTTTATGAGTTTTTTCACATAAATGTCTATAACTCCGAAGTGAATTGAGATATTTTCACCAAAATCGACACACACATGTATGGGCTCACTCTGAGGACACATAAAAAAAATTGTGGGATTTCGCCACTTGGTGGCGCTATAATAGAACAAAACATGAAATTCCCATTAACTTTAATACAGTTTTGTGATGTAAAATGCTATACTTAATGAATGCATTGCTGTAACATTACGAAACTCAGTATGTGCAATCGGCACCATGCCCTGAAGGTACTCAAAAGATTTCCAGACAGCACCACCTTTTGGTCAAAAGTTAAAATTAAATTTCCAAAAATGCTAATAACTTTTGAACATATTTGCCTATTGTAATGAACCTGGCCTTAATAGATTCCTTGGGTCACTACGAGAACATAGATACCAAGTTTGCCGTATTTGGCTGAACTTCCTGTCCGCCATCTTGAATTTCATTCAATACCTACTTTTTCGAACTCCTCCTAGGCCGTTTGTCGGATTTTCACCAAAATCGAATCGTATCATCTCCAGACCGTGGCGACCAAAAGTTATGGATTTCGTGTCGATAGACGAAACCGTTTTCGTATACCGCAGCGGCAAAGTTGAGGCATGGTGCAAAAATGACTATTCAGGCTTTATATCTGCAATGCCTCGACATATTGACACTAAACTTTGTATGTGTCATTGTCACTTCACTCTGACCACATCACAAACTTTGAAACAGAGTTTGAAACTGCGCCACCTATTGGTCGAAAGTGATAAACCATTAAATCATCTTATAAGTTACTGAATGTATTATTTTTCAACCATTTGCCGAAAATCCTCTTAAAATGTCTTTAATTGCTCATTGTTGCAGTTGGTCTGACACTTTCAGCCATGTTGGCATGTCTTATCGTCTTCTACTGCTTGGCCCCGTTTAATGGCTGCTTGCAGCTATATTACCAATTGTTTCTGTTCCGGTTCTTTTTATTCTTCTTCTTCCGACTGGGCGTCTATGGCAGCCCATAGAACCGATTGCGGGAAAGTTGTTTTGGTTTGACATTCTGATAGAGGACAGTCCCAACATTAAATACACCAATTTTGGTGTTTCTAAGTCATTCCCTCTAGCGCCACCACCTGTCCAAAGTTTCACTTTTATTATGCTAATAACTTTTGAACCGTAAGGCCTATCAACGAAATTCCTTTTTCCGCTGATTCCTGAGCTCATGACGATTCGATTGCACCCTATGACGTCATTTTCCGTCATGCTAATTTTTCCGCCATTTTGAATTTTCAGAAAAACCTACTTTTTCGAACTCCTCCTAGGCCGATGCTCCGATTTTCACCTAAATTGCACCAGATCATCTTCAGGCAGTGGGGACAAAAAGTTATGGAATTCAAGTTGATTCGCTTAACAGTTTTTGAATACCGTGCAAAATAATTTTACGTACCGCTTGCGAAAACAAACTTAAGGCTGTATCTCCGCAACGCTTTATCGTATTCAGACCAAACTTGGTACATGTCATCACAAGCATGACCTGAGGCTACCTGCCGCGTTTCGGTGTAGCGCCACCTACTGGTCCGGAGATATGAAAAATTGCTAATTTTGCTCATAACTCCTGAACAGTTTGTCCAAAAATCATAAAAGTGGCCTCGTTAGATTCAGGGCGTCGTACCGAGTCGACTAATATCCAATTTTCCCAGATCGGCCATTTTGACTGTCGGCCATTTTGAATTATGTGCTAAAATGCTGTATTTTCTGAACGCATGAACTAATTGTTACGAAACTCGGTATGGGTCATCAATACGATGCCCTAAAGGAGCCTGAGAAGTTTCTAAACAGCGCCACCTAGTGGTCAAAAGTTATAACAAAATTTCCAAAAAGGCTAATAACTTTTGAATACATCTGCCTGTTGAAATGCCACTGGTCTTAATAGATTCCTTGGGTCAAGCCGAAAACATAGATACCGGGTTTCCCTTATTTGGCCGAACTTCCTGTCCGCCATCTTGATTTTCAGTCAAAACCTACTTTTTCGAACTCCTCCTAGACCGTTTGTCCGATTTTCACCAAAATCGAATCGTATCATCTCCAGACTGTGCCGACTAAAAGTTATGGATTTCGTGTCGATAGACAAAACCGTCTTCGTGTAGCACAGCAGCAAATTTGAGGTAGGATGCCAAAATGACTATTCAGTCTTTATCTCTGCAATGCCTTGACATTTTGACACCAAACTTTGTATGTGTCATTGTCACCTCACTCTGACCACATCACATCAATTTCGTAAGAGCGCCACCTATTTGTCAAAAGTGATAAACCATTAAATGATCTTAAAAGTTACTGTATATATGATTTTTTAGCCATTAATACAAAGTTCTCTTAAAATGTCTTTAATTGCTCATTGCTGCAGTTGGTCTGCCACTCCCACCCATGATGGCATCTGTTGCCGCTTCTTGCGCTTGGCCCCGGTAATGGCTGCTTGCAGCTATATTTATTATTATTCTTCTTCTTCCGACTGGGGGTCTATGGCAGCCCATAGAACCGTGTCCGGGAAAGTTGTTTTGGTTTGACATTCTGATAGAGGACAGTCCCAACATTAAGTACACCAATTTTGGTGTCTCTAACTTATTCCCTCTAGCGCCACCACCTGTCCAAAGTTTCACTCACATTTATGCTAATAACTTTTGATCCGTAAGGCCTATCAACAAAATTCTTTTTTCCTCTGATTCCAGAGCTCATGACGATTCGATTGCACCCTATGACGTCATTTTCCGTCATGCAAATTTTTCCGCCATTTTGAATTTTCAGAAAAACCTACTTTTTCGAACTCCTCCTAGGGCGATGCTCCGATTTTCACCAAAATTGCACCAGATCATCTTCAGACAGTGGGGACGAAAAGTTATGGAATTCAAGTTGATTCGTCAAATCGTTTTTGATAAACATGCAAACTAATTTTACGTAGCGCTTGCTAAAACAAACTTAAGGCTGTATCTCCGCAACGCTTTATCGTATTCAGACCAAACTTGGTACAAGTCATCACATGCATGACCTGAGGCAACATGCAGCGTTTCGGCGCAGCGCCACCTACTGGTCCGGAGATATGAAAAATGGCTATTTTTGCTCATAACTACTGAACGGTTTGTCCAAAAATCATAAAAGTGGCCTCGTTAGATTCAGGGCGTCATGCCGAGTCGACTGATATCCAATTATCCCATATCTGCCATTTTGTCTGTCGGCCATTTTGAATTATGTGCTAAAATGCTGTATTTTCTGAACGCATGAACGAATTGTTACGAAACTCGGTATGGGTCATCAGTACGATGCCCTGAAGGAGCCTGAGAAGTTTCGAAACAGCGCCACCTAGTGGTCAAAAGTTATAAATGTTTTTCCAAAAAGGCTAATAACTTTTGAATAAATCTGCCTATTGAAATGCCACTTGTCTTAATAGATTCCTTAGGGTCAAGCTGAGAACATAGATACCAGGTTTCCCTTATTTGGCCGAACTTCCTGTCCGCCATCTTGATTTTCAGTCAAAACCTACTTTTTCGAACTCCTCCTAGACCGTTTGTCCGATTTTCACCAAAATCGAATCGTATCATCTCCAGACAGTGCCGACTAAAAGTTATGGATTTCGTGTCGATAGACAAAACCGTCTTCGTGTAGCACAGCAGCAAATTTGAGGTAGGATGCCAAAATGACTATTCAGTCTTTATCTCTGCAATGCCTTGACATTTTGACACCAAACTTTGTATGTGTCATTGTCACCTCACTCTGACCACATCACATCAATTTCGTAAGAGCGCCACCTATTTGTCAAAAGTGATAAACCATTAAATGATCTTAAAAGTTACTGTATATATGATTTTTTAGCCATTTATACAAAGTTCTCTTAAAATGTCTTTAATTGCTCATTGCTGCAGTTGGTCTGCCACTCCCACCCATGATGGCATCTGTTGCCGCTTCTTGCGCTTGGCCCCGGTAATGGCTGCTTGCAGCTATATTTAGGGGCCAAGCACCGAAGGTGCGGAGGCACCTATTGTATCTGTTCCGGTTCTTATTAGGGGCCAAGCACCGAAGGTGCGGAGGCACCTATTGTATCTGTTCCGGTTCTTATTAGGGGCCAAGCACCGAAGGTGCGGAGGCACCTATTGTATCTGTTCCGGTTCTTATTCTTCTTCTTCTTCTTCTTCTTCTTCTTCTTTTTTTTCCGACTGGGCGTCTATGGCAGCCCATAGAGCCGTTTGCGGGAAAGTTGTTTTGGTTTGACATTCTGATAGAGGACAGTCCCAACATTAAATACACCAATTTTGGAGTTTCTAACTCATTCCCTCTAGCGCCACCACCTGTCCAAAATTTCACTTTTATTATGCTAATAGCTTTTGAACCGTATGGCCTATCATCAAAATTATTTTTTCCCCTTGTTCATGAGCTCATGCCGATTCGATTGCACCCTATGACGTCATTTTCCGTCATACAAATATGGCCGCCATCTTGAATTGTCCAAAAAAGCTACTTTTGCGAACTCGTCCTAGACGGTTTGTCCGATTCTCACCAAAATTGCACCAGATCATCTCCAGGCGGTGGTGACAAAAATTTATGGAATTCAAGTTGATTCGCTTAACAGTTTTCTAATACCGTGCAAATTAATTTTACGTAGCGCTTGCGAAAACAGACGTAAGGCTGTATCTCCGCAACGCTTAATCGTATTCAGACCAAACTTGGTACGTGTCATCACAAGCATGACTTGAGGCTACATGCTGCGTTTCGGCGCAGCGCCACCTACTGGTCCGGAGATATGAAAAATGGCTATTTTCGCTCATAACTTCTGAACGATTTGTCCAAAAATCATAAAAGTGGTCTCGATAGATTCAGGGCGTCATGCAGAATCGACTGATATCCAATTTTCCCAGATCGGCCATTTTGGCTGTCGGCCATTTTGAATTCTGTGCTAAAATGTTGTATTTTTTGAACGCATAAACGAATTGTTACGAAACTCGGTATGGGTCATCAGTACGATGCCCTGAAGGAGCCTGAGAAGTTTCGAAACAGCGCCACCTAGTGGAATATTTTTTTTTTCAAATGCTTATAACTCTGGCTGTGGTTGACGTATTTTCACGGGAGTCATCTCGTTGAGGTCCTGAATCCTTGCCGAGTCCTACGATACCAAACATGCTAGGTTTTGCCTTACGGTTTGTGCAGCGTTGTGATTTAGCGCTTAAAAAACATTTGGGCATATCTTCGAAACCGCTTGTCCGATCGAGACGAAACCACCGTCAGAAGTTTAGAAACATAGGTCGATAGCTATTCACCAATGCCCAAATGCGAAAATATTGATAGTAAGGGGTAGTAATATTCAATCAAAGTCACGTGTCAGTCATTTTTTATGTGTTTTTTCACATAAATGTCTATAACTCCGAAGTGAATTGAGATATTTTCACCAAAATCGACACACACATGTATGGGCTCACTCTGAGGAAACATAAAAAAAATTGTGGGATTTCGCCACTTGGTGGCGCTATAATAGAACAAAACATGAAATTCCCATTAACTTTAATACAGTTTTGTGATGTAAAATGCTATACTTAATGAATGCATTGCTGTAACATTACGAAACTCAGTATGTGCAATCGGCACCATGCCCTGAAGGTACTCAAAAGATTTCCAGACAGCACCACCTTTTGGTCAAAAGTTAAAATTAAATTTCCAAAAATGCTAATAACTTTTGAACATATTTGCCTATTGTAATGAACCTGGCCTTAATAGATTCCTTGGGTCACTACGAGAACATAGATACCAAGTTTGCCGTATTTGGCTGAACTTCCTGTCCGCCATCTTGAATTTCATTCAATACCTACTTTTTCGAACTCCTCCTAGGCCGTTTGTCGGATTTTCACCAAAATCGAATCGTATCATCTCCAGACCGTGGCGACCAAAAGTTATGGATTTCGTGTCGATAGACGAAACCGTTTTCGTATACCGCAGCGGCAAAGTTGAGGCATGGTGCAAAAATGACTATTCAGGCTTTATATCTGCAATGCCTCGACATATTGACACTAAACTTTGTATGTGTCATTGTCACTTCACTCTGACCACATCACAAACTTTGAAACAGAGTTTGAAACTGCGCCACCTATTGGTCGAAAGTGATAAACCATTAAATCATCTTATAAGTTACTGAATGTATTATTTTTCAACCATTTGCCGAAAATCCTCTTAAAATGTCTTTAATTGCTCATTGTTGCAGTTGGTCTGACACTTTCAGCCATGTTGGCATGTCTTATCGTCTTCTACTGCTTGGCCCCGTTTAATGGCTGCTTGCAGCTATATTACCAATTGTTTCTGTTCCGGTTCTTTTTATTCTTCTTCTTCCGACTGGGCGTCTATGGCAGCCCATAGAACCGATTGCGGGAAAGTTGTTTTGGTTTGACATTCTGATAGAGGACAGTCCCAACATTAAATACACCAATTTTGGTGTTTCTAAGTCATTCCCTCTAGCGCCACCACCTGTCCAAAGTTTCACTTTTATTATGCTAATAACTTTTGAACCGTAAGGCCTATCAACGAAATTCCTTTTTCCGCTGATTCCTGAGCTCATGACGATTCGATTGCACCCTATGACGTCATTTTCCGTCATGCTAATTTTTCCGCCATTTTGAATTTTCAGAAAAACCTACTTTTTCGAACTCCTCCTAGGCCGATGCTCCGATTTTCACCTAAATTGCACCAGATCATCTTCAGGCAGTGGGGACAAAAAGTTATGGAATTCAAGTTGATTCGCTTAACAGTTTTTGAATACCGTGCAAAATAATTTTACGTACCGCTTGCGAAAACAAACTTAAGGCTGTATCTCCGCAACGCTTTATCGTATTCAGACCAAACTTGGTACATGTCATCACAAGCATGACCTGAGGCTACCTGCCGCGTTTCGGTGTAGCGCCACCTACTGGTCCGGAGATATGAAAAATTGCTAATTTTGCTCATAACTCCTGAACAGTTTGTCCAAAAATCATAAAAGTGGCCTCGTTAGATTCAGGGCGTCGTACCGAGTCGACTAATATCCAATTTTCCCAGATCGGCCATTTTGACTGTCGGCCATTTTGAATTATGTGCTAAAATGCTGTATTTTCTGAACGCATGAACTAATTGTTACGAAACTCGGTATGGGTCATCAATACGATGCCCTAAAGGAGCCTGAGAAGTTTCTAAACAGCGCCACCTAGTGGTCAAAAGTTATAACAAAATTTCCAAAAAGGCTAATAACTTTTGAATACATCTGCCTGTTGAAATGCCACTGGTCTTAATAGATTCCTTGGGTCAAGCCGAAAACATAGATACCGGGTTTCCCTTATTTGGCCGAACTTCCTGTCCGCCATCTTGATTTTCAGTCAAAACCTACTTTTTCGAACTCCTCCTAGACCGTTTGTCCGATTTTCACCAAAATCGAATCGTATCATCTCCAGACTGTGCCGACTAAAAGTTATGGATTTCGTGTCGATAGACAAAACCGTCTTCGTGTAGCACAGCAGCAAATTTGAGGTAGGATGCCAAAATGACTATTCAGTCTTTATCTCTGCAATGCCTTGACATTTTGACACCAAACTTTGTATGTGTCATTGTCACCTCACTCTGACCACATCACATCAATTTCGTAAGAGCGCCACCTATTTGTCAAAAGTGATAAACCATTAAATGATCTTAAAAGTTACTGTATATATGATTTTTTAGCCATTAATACAAAGTTCTCTTAAAATGTCTTTAATTGCTCATTGCTGCAGTTGGTCTGCCACTCCCACCCATGATGGCATCTGTTGCCGCTTCTTGCGCTTGGCCCCGGTAATGGCTGCTTGCAGCTATATTTATTATTATTCTTCTTCTTCCGACTGGGGGTCTATGGCAGCCCATAGAACCGTGTCCGGGAAAGTTGTTTTGGTTTGACATTCTGATAGAGGACAGTCCCAACATTAAGTACACCAATTTTGGTGTCTCTAACTTATTCCCTCTAGCGCCACCACCTGTCCAAAGTTTCACTCACATTTATGCTAATAACTTTTGATCCGTAAGGCCTATCAACAAAATTCTTTTTTCCTCTGATTCCAGAGCTCATGACGATTCGATTGCACCCTATGACGTCATTTTCCGTCATGCAAATTTTTCCGCCATTTTGAATTTTCAGAAAAACCTACTTTTTCGAACTCCTCCTAGGGCGATGCTCCGATTTTCACCAAAATTGCACCAGATCATCTTCAGACAGTGGGGACGAAAAGTTATGGAATTCAAGTTGATTCGTCAAATCGTTTTTGATAAACATGCAAACTAATTTTACGTAGCGCTTGCTAAAACAAACTTAAGGCTGTATCTCCGCAACGCTTTATCGTATTCAGACCAAACTTGGTACAAGTCATCACATGCATGACCTGAGGCAACATGCAGCGTTTCGGCGCAGCGCCACCTACTGGTCCGGAGATATGAAAAATGGCTATTTTTGCTCATAACTACTGAACGGTTTGTCCAAAAATCATAAAAGTGGCCTCGTTAGATTCAGGGCGTCATGCCGAGTCGACTGATATCCAATTATCCCATATCTGCCATTTTGTCTGTCGGCCATTTTGAATTATGTGCTAAAATGCTGTATTTTCTGAACGCATGAACGAATTGTTACGAAACTCGGTATGGGTCATCAGTACGATGCCCTGAAGGAGCCTGAGAAGTTTCGAAACAGCGCCACCTAGTGGTCAAAAGTTATAAATGTTTTTCCAAAAAGGCTAATAACTTTTGAATAAATCTGCCTATTGAAATGCCACTTGTCTTAATAGATTCCTTAGGGTCAAGCTGAGAACATAGATACCAGGTTTCCCTTATTTGGCCGAACTTCCTGTCCGCCATCTTGATTTTCAGTCAAAACCTACTTTTTCGAACTCCTCCTAGACCGTTTGTCCGATTTTCACCAAAATCGAATCGTATCATCTCCAGACAGTGCCGACTAAAAGTTATGGATTTCGTGTCGATAGACAAAACCGTCTTCGTGTAGCACAGCAGCAAATTTGAGGTAGGATGCCAAAATGACTATTCAGTCTTTATCTCTGCAATGCCTTGACATTTTGACACCAAACTTTGTATGTGTCATTGTCACCTCACTCTGACCACATCACATCAATTTCGTAAGAGCGCCACCTATTTGTCAAAAGTGATAAACCATTAAATGATCTTAAAAGTTACTGTATATATGATTTTTTAGCCATTTATACAAAGTTCTCTTAAAATGTCTTTAATTGCTCATTGCTGCAGTTGGTCTGCCACTCCCACCCATGATGGCATCTGTTGCCGCTTCTTGCGCTTGGCCCCGGTAATGGCTGCTTGCAGCTATATTTAGGGGCCAAGCACCGAAGGTGCGGAGGCACCTATTGTATCTGTTCCGGTTCTTATTAGGGGCCAAGCACCGAAGGTGCGGAGGCACCTATTGTATCTGTTCCGGTTCTTATTAGGGGCCAAGCACCGAAGGTGCGGAGGCACCTATTGTATCTGTTCCGGTTCTTATTCTTCTTCTTCTTCTTCTTCTTCTTCTTCTTTTTTTTCCGACTGGGCGTCTATGGCAGCCCATAGAGCCGTTTGCGGGAAAGTTGTTTTGGTTTGACATTCTGATAGAGGACAGTCCCAACATTAAATACACCAATTTTGGAGTTTCTAACTCATTCCCTCTAGCGCCACCACCTGTCCAAAATTTCACTTTTATTATGCTAATAGCTTTTGAACCGTATGGCCTATCATCAAAATTATTTTTTCCCCTTGTTCATGAGCTCATGCCGATTCGATTGCACCCTATGACGTCATTTTCCGTCATACAAATATGGCCGCCATCTTGAATTGTCCAAAAAAGCTACTTTTGCGAACTCGTCCTAGACGGTTTGTCCGATTCTCACCAAAATTGCACCAGATCATCTCCAGGCGGTGGTGACAAAAATTTATGGAATTCAAGTTGATTCGCTTAACAGTTTTCTAATACCGTGCAAATTAATTTTACGTAGCGCTTGCGAAAACAGACGTAAGGCTGTATCTCCGCAACGCTTAATCGTATTCAGACCAAACTTGGTACGTGTCATCACAAGCATGACTTGAGGCTACATGCTGCGTTTCGGCGCAGCGCCACCTACTGGTCCGGAGATATGAAAAATGGCTATTTTCGCTCATAACTTCTGAACGATTTGTCCAAAAATCATAAAAGTGGTCTCGATAGATTCAGGGCGTCATGCAGAATCGACTGATATCCAATTTTCCCAGATCGGCCATTTTGGCTGTCGGCCATTTTGAATTCTGTGCTAAAATGTTGTATTTTTTGAACGCATAAACGAATTGTTACGAAACTCGGTATGGGTCATCAGTACGATGCCCTGAAGGAGCCTGAGAAGTTTCGAAACAGCGCCACCTAGTGGAATATTTTTTTTTTCAAATGCTTATAACTCTGGCTGTGGTTGACGTATTTTCACGGGAGTCATCTCGTTGAGGTCCTGAATCCTTGCCGAGTCCTACGATACCAAACATGCTAGGTTTTGCCTTACGGTTTGTGCAGCGTTGTGATTTAGCGCTTAAAAAACATTTGGGCATATCTTCGAAACCGCTTGTCCGATCGAGACGAAACCACCGTCAGAAGTTTAGAAACATAGGTCGATAGCTATTCACCAATGCCCAAATGCGAAAATATTGATAGTAAGGGGTAGTAATATTCAATCAAAGTCACGTGTCAGTCATTTTTTATGTGTTTTTTCACATAAATGTCTATAACTCCGAAGTGAATTGAGATATTTTCACCAAAATCGACACACACATGTATGGGCTCACTCTGAGGAAACATAAAAAATATTGTGGGATTTCGCCACTTGGTGGCGCTATAATAGAACAAAACATGAAATTCCCATTAACTTTAATACAGTTTTGTGATGTAAAATGCTATACTTAATGAATGCATTGCTGTAACATTACGAAACTCAGTATGTGCAATCGGCACCATGCCCTGAAGGTACTCAAAAGATTTCCAGACAGCACCACCTTTTGGTCAAAAGTTAAAATTAAATTTCCAAAAATGCTAATAACTTTTGAACATATTTGCCTATTGTAATGAACCTGGCCTTAATAGATTCCTTGGGTCACTACGAGAACATAGATACCAAGTTTGCCGTATTTGGCTGAACTTCCTGTCCGCCATCTTGAATTTCATTCAATACCTACTTTTTCGAACTCCTCCTAGGCCGTTTGTCGGATTTTCACCAAAATCGAATCGTATCATCTCCAGACCGTGGCGACCAAAAGTTATGGATTTCGTGTCGATAGACGAAACCGTTTTCGTATACCGCAGCGGCAAAGTTGAGGCATGGTGCAAAAATGACTATTCAGGCTTTATATCTGCAATGCCTCGACATATTGACACTAAACTTTGTATGTGTCATTGTCACTTCACTCTGACCACATCACAAACTTTGAAACAGAGTTTGAAACTGCGCCACCTATTGGTCGAAAGTGATAAACCATTAAATCATCTTATAAGTTACTGAATGTATTATTTTTCAACCATTTGCCGAAAATCCTCTTAAAATGTCTTTAATTGCTCATTGTTGCAGTTGGTCTGACACTTTCAGCCATGTTGGCATGTCTTATCGTCTTCTACTGCTTGGCCCCGTTTAATGGCTGCTTGCAGCTATATTATTTACTCTGTAATTGTGCAAAGGATGCAAAAATGCCATTAATGTATAGCTCTCCTATTGTATGAATGCCTCTGTTCATCCAGAGATTAAAAGTATTGTCAAGGATGGATAGAGGAAACGTAGGGTTTCCAGTGATAGGTAATGCATAAAATATGGGTTTCAACTTAAAGTGTGATTTGATTTGTTTCCAAATACGCACTGTACTATGGATCATCACATTGCTATTGTACAAAGACTTCTCAATAGTGTAAGGTGCCAGAAGGATGGCACCTATAGAGTTAGGCTGGCATGCCTCTTCTTCTAATTCGAGCCAGTTTGGTGAGGTAGCAGTGTTATCCAGCCAGTACGTCATAATCTTGATATGTGAGGCCCAGTAATATGATAAAAAATTCGGAAGTGCCAAGCCTCCCTCTATTTTAGATTTGCAGAGGTGTTTCTTGCCTATTCTGTGGGTTTTGTAGTCTCATAAGAAAGGGAGCACAATCGAGTCAATTTTTTTAAAGAAAGATTTGGGGAGAAACACTGGAATGTTCTGAAATAAATATAGTAATTGGGGCAAGAAAATCATTTTGATAGCATTCACTCTGCCAAGTAAAGATATTGGCAAAGTCTTCCAGAACTGTATACTTGATTGTAATTTAGAGAGCAGCGGTGGGAAATTCTCCTTAAATAGATTAGAGTGGCTTTTCGTAATCTGAATTCCTAAGTAAGTAAATTTTTCTGAAGATACACTAAAAGGGAGGTTCTGTAACCAGGCAATATTCCGCACCTGTATGGGCATTAGCTCACTTTTATTCCAATTTATCCTGTAACCAGAAAAGGTCCCAAATAAATTTATTTTATCAAGTATCTGTGAAATTGTGACTTGGGGTTGAGAGATAAATAATAAAACATCATCGGCATATAATGAGATTTTATTTATAGATCTTTGTGCAATATAACCATGAATTAAAGGGTCTGAACGGATACTCTCGGCAAGGGGTTTGATTGCTAAAGCGAAAATTAAGGGGGAAAGAGGGCACCCTTGTCTCGTTCCTCTATATAGTCTGAAACGGGGGGACAATATTTGATTAGTCAGTATCTGTGCACAGGGGTTGTTGTAAAGAAGCTTTACCATTGATATGAATTTTTCTCCAAAGTTAAATCTCTTTAAAATTTCAAATAGATACGGCCACTCGACTTGATGGCTAGCTCTTCTTGTGGTCTGTTAGTAGCATACATGATATTAAATAAACGTCTAAGATTGAAAAAAGAATTTCTTCCTGGTATAAAACCAGTTTGGTCTGGATGTATTAATTTATCTAAAAAGGGGCTCAATCTATTGGCCAGAATTTTAGAAAATAATTTCCCATCTTGGTTTAATAAAGAAATAGGTCGAAAAGAGCCGACCTCTTCTGGGTCCTTACCCTTTTTATGTATCACTGTAATAACCGCTTCTGTTAAAGTAGGAGGTAGGACACCATCCGTGTGGGCTTGAGTGAACACCCTATGTAGATATGGGCACAGGGTAACATTACATTTTTTATACAGCTCACCTGGGAGGCCATCCGGGCCTGGAGCTTTATTGTTTTTATGTGAAGTAATAGCCTTTTTAACTTCTTCAACAGAAATTTCATAGTTCAGCTGAGCTGCCTCATTTCCAGCTAATTGGGGGAGATTGCACTTATTTAAAAAATCTTGCATAGCTGTATAGTCTGTATTACTTTTGGAAGTGTACAAATTTTTGTAGAATAGGAGAAATCGATCATTAATGTCCTTGGGGTTAATCAGAATCTCACCTTTATCAGATTTAATTTTATGTATCGTGCGATCATTTTCCTGTTTTCTGAGTTGCCGGGCTAAGAGTCAATGTGGCTTGTCATTAAACTCAAAATATTTTTGTTTTGTATATAAGAATGCCTTACTGATCCTTGCCGAGAGTATCTTGTTATATTCATATTTTAAGGCAGATATCTTTTTGTGCAAGTCACTGGAGAGGGTTTTGGCATTCTCTTTATCTAGGAGGTTAATTTGGACGTCTAGTTCGAGCAGTCTAGCTTTGTTCAGTTTCCTTCTAGATGCTTCAAATGAAATTATAGAGCCTCTAATAAATGCTTTGAATGCCTCCCATAGAACAGTAGGGGTGGTTTCTGCATTATCATTAGTATCAAAATAAAGGGATATCTGAGATTTTAAATAATCACAGAACTCTATGTCGGTTAATAAAAGAGGGTTTAGCCTCCAGTTCAACTGTGGCTTCACAATGTTTTGAATATTCAGAGTACACGTAAGGGGACTGTGATCTGAGATCAAAATGTTGTGATATTTCGGATTTACAGCATAAGGTGTTAGTTTTGCATCTATAAGAAAGTAATCTATCCTGCTGTAAGAGTTATGTGTTGCAGAATAAAAGGAGTAATCCCTACTAGTCGGGTTAGCTATTCTCCAAATGTCCGACAGATTAGTATTGTTGATAAATGTATTAAGAAAGACACTTGAATTACTCCTCTCTGCTCTGCGAGTAGAAGATCTGTCTAAATACGGATCTAATACGCAATTGAAGTCCCCTGCAATAATCAAGTTCGTCTGGGATAAATCCGGTATAAGAGACATTGCCTTCTGAAAAAATGATGGATTGTCTATATTTGGAGCGTATATGTTCATCAGGGTGAGAGGTGTAGAATATAATTCCCCAGTTACAATCAGAAATCGACCTTCCTTATCAGATATTGTATCTTTGTGAATGAAGGGAATGCCTTTCCTTATCATAATTGCTGTACCTCTTGCTTTAAGATTAAATGATGAGTGGTATACATTATTAATCCATTTACACCTTAACCTGCTATGAGAGTCTTTTTTCAAGTGGGTTTCTTGTAAGAATATTAGATCTGGTGCCAATGATTTAAGATGGGCAAAGATTTTGTCTTTTAATTGGGTTGTTAAGTCCACGCACATTCCAGCTAGCCAAGGTTACACCCCTCCTTCCTTCTCTTGTAATCAGATCATTTTGTATTGGCATATCAGAAAAAAAATAGAGTGAATAACTGTTCCAATTAGTACACTTTCAAATTGTGATTTTATAGTAGAAAGACGGCTAAGTCCCACCCCCCCCTTTCCCATCCTATAAACTCTTTTAAACCCTCTAAAACAAACTGAGTAAACAAAGAATAAGAACATTTCTAGCCAATACTAAACAAACGTATGGCACGAAATTACTTCGGGAAGTATTGATGAGAGAAAAGAAATTAGAAATTAGTCTGACCAAAAAAAAAAAAAAAAAAACTATACTTCCCTGAGCTGTTACTGTTAACCCTTGTTAACCTTAGTAACTAGAGCTTCTCAAATAGCAGATTAATTTGAATAAAACAAAAACATTAATGCAGTAAGGTATAAAACGATGTGTGGTCTAACGCACCGTCTCACCATATTTTGATGGATTGGACCCGTATGTTAGTATAAGTGCATTGTCCACTTAGCAGGGCCACCTGGTATGTCACCTCCTCTGTCAATATCTATTGTGGCTGTCCAAAATGTTTCTCAACGTACTCTTGAGCTTCCTTTGGGTCGGTGAACGACATTTTCACTCCTCCATGTGTCACCATCAGCCTGGCAGGATAAATCAGTCCGTATCTGACGTCCGATCTTCCTCGTAACATTTCTCTAACTTTAGTGAACGCCGCTCTCTGTTTGACCACAGAAGGAGGGAAATCTGGAAATATGTGTATTTTCCGTCCTTGGTATTCCAGCTTATTCTTTTCCATGGCCCTTCGTAGTATTTCCTCGCGGACGTGGTAGTAGTGAAGTCTTAAGATGAAGGGTCGTGGGGGGTCCTCTGGTTTCGGTTGCTGGTGGTTTATCCTGTGTGCCCGATCTATCAGTGGTTGCTCCGGCAGAGACAGCGCTACGGATAGGAGTTGTGAGATGAACTCTCTAGGCCGTGGCCCCTCTTTTCCCTCCGGTATTCCTATAATCCTAATATTGTTCCGTCTGGAGCGCGCCTCGAGGTCCTCACATTTTTCATCCAGATGTTTAACTTTAGTTGTCAGAAGATCCACTGTAGACTGCAGTGTGGAGATGATGTCAGAGTGGGATGAAGCGCTTTCTTCCAGCTCTTTCAAAGCGGTCCCGTGTACTGCTGATATGCCTCTCAGCTCAGAGATAGATTTCTGGACGTTTTCATTAAGTGATGAAATCTCGCCCCTGATGGTAGCAGAAACTTCTGTGACGCGGTTTTCTATGGTGGCACAAACCTCTGATCTGATCCGGTTCACATCTGCGCTTAAAGCAGCGATGGCCACGAGCACCGTCTTATTAGAGGGTTCATCCACAGTGCAGTCCTCAGCCTCCGGGGCCTCCGAGCAAGGTGCGCCCGAGGTCTCTGGGCCTGTCTCAGGTGCCTCGCTTTTCTTGACTTTTTGTTTAACCATTGTCGAAACCGAGCAGGATATTTTGTTCCGGTGATTACCGCAACGTTTATGTTCTTCACGAAGTGGGTAGCAAATCGATGAATTTGCGTTTTTGTTCAGTTTTTGAACGGATTTTTGACGAGCTATCTGGAGGTGCGTCTTAGCCTTCCATTGCTCGCTAGCGCCCCCAGATCGCTATTCTGGAGACTCGAGTTGCTGACCTCAAGCAATACTCCAGAATTAACGATGTGGTTATCAACGGCCTGAGAAGCTCTCAGAACTATGCCAGGGTTGCTGCAGACGCTGGGCACAATGTTGCCGGAATGAGTGAAGCCTCCGAGGAGGAAAAGGAGTTGCTGGAACAACAGGTGATTTGCTTTTTGGACAGCAAAGTTATTTATGTTGACAGCGGGGACATTGAGGCTTGTCATACCCTGCCGAGCAAAAACAAAATGGCCACTCCATTGGTAATAATCCGGTTCACGAACAGAAAGAAAAAGTCAGCACTCCTCAGACAGGGAAGGAAATTAAAAGGCACCGAAGTTTACATCAACGAACACCTCACCAAGAAAAATGCTGACATTGGCAAGAAGGCACGTATACTTAGAAAACAAAACAAGATCCAGGCAACATGGGCAAGAAATTGTAAAATATTTATCAAACAGCGAAAGTGCTTCTCATCAGGGACATCACCGAGCTGGATAAGTTTGAAGAAGGAATGAATCGAGAGCCCAATAGGCCTACATAAGGTAACTGAATACAAACTGAACTGAACTTATCAATCTCAATGACAATGACAAACTCGGACAGAAACTCAACTGCTAAATATGAACAGCTGAACTTGGAAACTTTTAAATATACAGAATATAAACCACAAGATATTGAAAATGACATTGACCCAGATAATAACTTTTACATTGGTACTCACAGCCTGTCAGGATTCCATCCACGTCACGATCGCCGTCGCCGCCCACTCATTCCCAATCACCCAGTCGGACACTCCCCCGTTCACAATCACCTGAGTACTAATCACCGTCACCTGTGTTCCATCACCCACATGCACTATATAGCACTCACCTTCACTGCAGTCACTTGTCTGGTCTCGTCTATCCATGACTCACAGACCCTCCGTCAACCAACCTGCTACTTACCTGCTTCCTGATCCTTCTGTAACCTTCCATCTTCCGTGTGACTGCAACCTATCCACCTGCAAGAAAGAAAAGGACATTATCCATTCAGCTAAGCTTGTTTATGTTTCAAAGTCATTTGATCCTTACCTGTTATCTACGACTGAGTATCCATCTGCACAAATAAACTTTATAACTTACCATCCAGTCTGTTCCTTCTGTGAGCCTGACAGAAGACCAGACCAAAAAGATGCAGAATCAGCCGGAGCCTGAGGAGGATCTCTCTCTCAGTCCACCACCAGCCGATGTAGCGATCGCTCCACCACCATCACTTTCGCAATCACCTGCTGCTTCGTTCACTGCCTCCGCGAGTCCCATGGCCCGGCCAGCGACATTCTCTGGAGAGGCGGAGAACTGCAGTGGGTTTCTATTGCAAGTATCGCTATACATCACTATGAATGAGCATCAATTCCACACTGACGAAGCCTGTGTGGTCTTTCTGATTTCATTGCTGTCCGGTCCAGCGCTTCGGTGGGCTAGGTCATTGTGGGATTCTAATTCACCAGTGATAAAGTCTTTTAATGCCTTCAAACAGCACTTCAGAGAGGTATTTGAGCAAGCTGTGTCCGAGTTGTCCATTCATGACCAGTTGTTCAATCTTCGTCAAGGTAATTCATCTGTAAGCACATATGCTCTGCAGTTTCGCACTCTCGCCGCTTCCTGCGGCTGGAACGAGAGTGCTTTGATCTCCGCCTTCCGTCATGGGTTAAACTCGAAAATGCGCCATCAGCTGGTTGTATATGATGACAGCACGGGTCTGGAAAACCTGATCCAATTATCGCTTCGGATTTCTCAGCGTCTCACTGCCTGCACCCTGAGCGAACCCACTGTCAGTTCTCCGCCTCCAGTTCCATCCGTCACTCCTCCAGCAATCATATCAATGGAAGTGGACTCCACACATCTGTCCACGGCGGAGAGACGGAGAGTCCAACTTGCTCCGAGGGTAGAACATTTGACACGTACCAGTGTGCATATTCTGACCTCTTGTGTCTGTCTCTCCAGCGCAAGCCCTCGTTGACTCTGGTTCCGCGGGGAACATCATCTCCAGCCTCTTCTTTCAAAAGCTGAACATCCGTCAACAGTGCTTATCCCAAGACCTGCCCATCCATACCATACAAGGCAAGCCATTAGGAAGAGGTCGTATTCGCCAATTCTCATTCTTCGAATCGGATGCTTACACTCGGAGGAGATCTCATTTATGGTGCTGGAGGAGTCCACCGCAGACATCATCCTGGGACGCCCCTGGCTAATCCAACATCAGCCAGTACTCCACTGGGCAACCGGTGAAGTACTCCAGTGGGGTGAGAACTGTCGTCAGTCCTGTCTCGGTTCCATTCAGAAAAGCCCTTCTCTTCAGTCCACGCCAGTAACGGGCGAATCAGAGATTCCAGTCTGCTCTACATCGGTGGAAAGCCCCGAGGTCCAGAGCCAGGTTGAGATCCCAGTGGAGTACCGGGCATTCCAGGATGTCTTCAGCAAGCAACTGGCAACCAAATTACCACCACACTGGCCATGGGACTGTGCAATCGACTTGCTACCCAGAGCTACCCTTCGCAAAGGTCGCATCTACCCTCTGTCCATCCCGGAACAGAAGGCCATGGAGGAGTATGTGGAAGAAGAAGAAGAAGAAGAAGAAGAAGTTTTGTTTATATAGCGCCTTTCCAAATGCTCAAGGTCGCTTTACATTGTACATACAATACATTTAGACACCCATATATTACAGACACATAGGATAAATATAATCACATTATCCAAAATGCATGTTAAAAAGATATGTTTTTAACTGGGTCTTGAAAGTAGCCTCAGAAGAGGTATTGCGTAGTGTAAAAGGTAGCGAATTCCATAACTGAGGAGCATTAGCACTGAAAGACCTTCCTCCTACAGTAGACAACCGGAAACGAGGGACAGACAGTAAACCAAGTTCAGCTGATCTGAGAGACCGTGTAGGACGGTATGGGTGGAGTAGGTCAGACAAATATTGTGGAGCAAGACCATTTAATGCCTTGAACGTTAAAAGCAATACCTTAAAGTGGATACGTGATGCCACAGGTAGCCAGTGAAGTTCATAAAGCAGAGGAGTAATGTGTGCAGAACGCCTAGTAGAGGTAAGGACTCTCGCTGCAGAGTTTTGAACGTACTGTAATCTTGCAATACGTTTTATGGGAAGACCAAGAAATAAGGCATTGCAATAGTCGAGGCGTGATGTGATTAATGCATGAATTAAAGTTTCAGCATCCGCTAAGGTGAGAGAGGATCGTAAGCGAGCAATATTGCGAAGATGGAAAAAAGAGTTTTTAACAACAGAAGAAATATGAGAGCCAAAGGATAGAGTTTGATCAAATAAGACACCAAGGTTACGAATCGATGACGAGGGCTTAATGTGAATTCCATCAATATCAAAGGACTGGCCTATCCCTTTGACTGAGGCAACAGAGCCAATCACTAATATCTCGGTTTTCTTATCATTTAGTTTGAGGAAATTCAGTGACATCCAATGCTTGATGTCCCTGATACATGCAGTGAGTGAGTCAGGCAGAGATGGCCTATCAGAGCTGGTGGTGAGATAAATTTGAATATCATCAGCATAGCAGTGGAATTTAAGTCCATGCCTGCGTATGATGTCACCGAGTGGATAGATGTATATGATGAACAATAGTGGGCCAAGAACCGAACCTTGAGGAACACCCTGTGTAAGTGAGGCAGTGGCAGATCTAAACCCTTGTATAGTGATATAATACTTTCTGTCACTGATGTATGAAATGAGCCAGGAAAGAGCAGAGCCAGTGATGCCAATATCAGAAAGCCTAGAGATCAATATTTCATGGCAAACTGTGTCAAAAGCAGCGCTTAAATCAAGGAGCATCAAAATGTTTATCAGCCCTGAATTCATGGACAAAAGAATATCGTCGACCACCCGAAGAAGGGCAGTTTCAGTGCTATGTGATGGACGAAATCCAGACTGAAAAGTTTCGAAAAGACCATTAGCATCCAAATGTGTTCGTAAATGTGAAGCAACAACCCTTTCAAGGATTTTGCTCATGAATGTTAAATAAGCACTCAACCAACAGTTCATTCGACCATCGACCTCCCCTGCCGCTTCGAGTTTCTTCTTCGTGGCCAAGAAGGACGGAGGCTTGCGGCCGTGCATTGACTATCGTCACCTCAATTCCCAAACCGTCAAATTCAGTTATCCCCTTCCTCTGGTCCCAGCCGCTCTGGAACAGCTACGTGGAGCTCGCATCTTGTCAAAGTTTGACCTAAGAAGTGCATACAACCTGGTCCGTATTCGGCAAGGTGATGAGTGGAAGACCGCCTTTGTGACCCCTACAGGCCACTACGAACATCAAGTTATGCCCTTCGGATTGGCCAACGCTCCTGCTGTCTTTCAGTGATACATGAATGAAGTCCTCCGTGAGTTCCTCAATCGCTTTGTGGTAGTCTATATTGACGACATACTCATCCATTCTTCATCCTTGGCTGAACATCGCCAGCATGTCATTCAAATTCTGGAAAAGTTAAGAGAACATCAGTTATATTTGAAGCTGGAGAAACACCTCCACCGTCCACTTCCTGGGGTATGTGATCTCCAAACGCGGGGTACAAATGGACCAGAGCAAGGTGGAATCCATCCGGAACTGGCCACAACCCAACTCCATAAAAGAACTCCAACGCTTCCTTGGTTTCGCGAACTTCTACCAAAGATTTATCCGTAACTACAGTCTGATCAGTGCTCACCTCTGCTCTCAAAGGCCGGCCCAAGTCTCTGTCCTTGTCCTCAGATGCTGTCCAGGCCTTCCAGCGGCTGAAAGAGACCTTCACTACTGCGCCCATTCTCAGCCATCCCAATCCGAACCTCCCGTTTGTGATCGAAGTGGACGCATCTTCCACAGGAGTGGGAGCAGTATTATCTCAGCGGCAGGGTAAGCCATCCAAACTCATTCCATGCGCCTTCTTCTCCAGGAAGCTGTCCCCGGCGGAGCGGAATTATGACATCGGCAACCGGGAACTGTTGGCTATCAAACTGGCTCTCGAGGAGTGGAGGCACTGGCTGGAGGGAGCGAATCACCAATTCACTGTAATCACTGATCACCGAAATTTGGAATACCTCCGAGAAGCTAAGAGACTGAACCCCCGACAGGCCCGCTGGGCTCTGTTTTTCACTCGCTTCAACTTCACGGTATCCTATCGTCCAGGCAGCAAGAATTGTAAGGCGGATGCCCTGTCTCGACTCACTCATCCCTCCTTAGAAGATGTTCGTTTGGAACCTATCCTCCCTCCAGCAGTAATCCTCAGTTCCATCATCTGGGAAATTGACCAGCAGATCAACCAGGAAATTGCTCGCCAACCCGCTCCGCCGGGAGGTCCAGAAGGGTGTATCTTCGTGCCACCTCATCTTCGGACTCCCCTTCTGGACTCAGCGCACTCAGTTCCGGGCTCAGTACCCTCTCGCTCCTCAGTCAATGGTACTGGTGGCCATCCATCGCCAGAGATACCAGGTTTGTCTGCGGGTGCTCAGTCTGTGCCATTAGCAACACACCGAGGAGACTTCCGGAAGGTAAACTGGTGCCGTTGCCGCTTCCTAGACGACCATGGTCACACATCGGGATTGATTTCATGACCGACCTACCCAATTCTGAAGGCTTCACCTGTGTTTTTGTGGTAGTGGATCGATTCTCTAAAGGATGTAAGCTGATCCCTCTACCTGGACTCCCTACTGCGTTGGAAGCAGCGGAAGCTCTGTTCCATCATGTCTTCCGGAACTTCGGTATCCCTGAAGATATCGTCTCGGATCGGGGCCCACAGTTCATCTCACGAGTGTGGCAAGCCTTCTTCAGACTCCTCAGGGTCACCATCAGCCTTTCTTTCGGTTACCATCCGCAGACTAATGGCCAGACTGAGTGTAAGATCCAGGAGATTGGTCATTACCTGCGGACATACTGCCACCAGTACCAAGACAGCTGGAACCGTTTCCTCCCCTGGGCGGAGTACGCACAAAACTCCCTGTGGCAGAACTCCACCAGGCTCACCCCCTTCCAGTGTGTCCTTGGATATCAGCCTCCACTCTTTCCTTGATCGGGTGAGCCCTCGGAGGTCAGCTGTCGACTTCTGGTTCCATCAGAGCGAGGGGGTATGGGACTCAGCTCACGTGCATCTACAGCAGGCAGTTCGGAGATATAAGGAGCAAGCTGACCGTCACCGACTCGACACTCCCTTATATCAACCAGGTCAGAAAGTATGGATGTCGACTCAGGACATTCGTCTCCATCTGCATTGCCGTAAGTTGAGTCCTCGATTCATTGGACCATTCACCATCCAGAGGCAGTTGAACGAAGTCACCTACAGGCTCAATCTTCCCAGTCATTACAGAATATCTCCTTCTTTCCATGTGTCCTTACTCAAACCCTTCACTGACCCTGTCACTCCTGTTTCCACAGATAACCCTCCCACGGACGTACCTCCTTCTCCCGTCCCCGTAGAGGAGGAACCCATCTACAGAATCCGCTCCATCCTGGATTCCCGGCGGCGAGGTCCCAGGCTGGAGTATCTGGTCGATTGGGAGGACTACGGGCCAGAGGAACGATCTTGGTTCCTTCGTGACGACATCCTGGACCCTGCCCTTCTCGTCCAATTCCACAATGATCATCCGGATATCCTGCTCCTAGGGGTCGTGGTAGACCTCGCAGCCGGCAGCGCTCCTCTCAGGCGTCAAGAGCCGCCTCGGGAGGGGGGGGTACTGTCAGGATTCCATCCACGTCACGATCGCTGTCGCCACCCACTCATTCCCAATCACCCAGTCGGACACTCCCCCGTTCACAATCACCTGAGTACTAATCACCGTCACCTGTGTTCCATCACCCACATGCACTACATAGCACTCACCTTCACTGCAGTCACTTGTCTGGTCTCGTCTATCCATGACTCACAGACTCTCTGTCAACCAACCTGCTACTTACCTGCTTCCCGATCCCTTCTGTATCCTTTCATCTTCCGTGTGACTGCAACCTATCCACCTCCAAGAAAGAAAAGGACATTATCCATTCAGCTAAGCTTGTTTATGTTTCAAAGTCATTTGATCCTTACCTGTTATCTCCGACTGAGTATCCATCTGCACAAATAAACTTTATAACTTACCATCCAGTCTGTTCCTTCTGTGAGCCTGACACAGCCAGTGTGAATATTACATAGTTGAGCAGTTAAAAAAATAAATTAAAATGGATGGCACAATATCAATTATACATTTTAACAGCAGAAGCCTTATCGCAAACCTTTCAAAAATCAAACAGTGCCCAAAACAAGTGGAAAATAAATTCACAGCAATAGCAATAACTGAAACTTGGCTCACGGAAGAACATCTTGATTTGGTTGAGATTGAGGGATACGACCTGTTTATCATCAACAGGAAACAATCAAAAGGTGGGGGGGTTGCATTATATATTGACCAAAGATATCAATGTAAAATAGTTAATAAAATGTCTTTTGTTTTAGATACAATCATGGAATGCATCACAGTACAGATTGAAATGGAAAAATGTAAGAACATTCTAATTAGCTGCATTTATAGGAAACCGGGATCAAATATTGACATGTTTAGGGAAAAAATAACAGAAATATAAAGTAATAGTAATAACAAACAAAAAAAAATTATCTGCGGAGACTTTAATATTGACTTGCTCAACCCACAAGAACACAATAAAACTACAGAATTTGATGTACAGTACTGGTTTTTATCCCTCAATCACTCGACCAACCAGAATTACAACAAATAGTGCTACATTAATTGATAACAAATTAATTAGTTATTGACAATAAAGTTGAAAGTGGACTAATAATAAACTATGTCAGTGACCATCTGCCAGTTTTTGCAAACATTCATAGCTACACTAGGACCAGGGAAGACAACAAAATATACACAATGACCCGACACAGAACCCAAGAAAACATCAATATATTAAAAGAGGATTTAATGAAACAAGACTGACAAGACAAGACAAAGATGAATCATAGGATTCATTTGCGTTATCTACGTACACTTTGCCCCACAAAGCCTATGATTCATCTTTGAATGTTGTAACAGTAGTAATAACAGTAGTCCTGTAGTAAAGAAAGAAGTAAAACTGAAATCTGATGAAAAACCGTGGATAACTAATAGAATATTAAATGCATGTAAGAAGAAAAATTTATTATATAAAGAGTTTTTAAAGAAGAGGACAAAAGAAGCAGAAAATAAATATAAGATATATAAAAACAAACTAACCAGAATCATGAGAAACTGTAAAAAGAATTATTATAGTTAACTACTGGAGGAAAATAGAAGCAATATAAGAAACACCTGGAAGGTGCTGAATGAAATTATCAAGAATAAAAAAGGCAAAACAGCAGACACTAAACATTTTCTGACAAAAAACAATACAGAAGTTAAGGATATGACCTTAGCTGCCAACGAATTTAATGATTATTTTGTTAGAGTTGGTCCAGGTTTGGCTGAGGAGTTTGCAGAGACTGGCAGTATTAATGATGTGCTAAGCAAGAATGTAAATATTAATTAGTCTATGTTTGTTAAGGAAACGGATGAAAAGAAATTATAGAGATTGTTGAAACATTTAAGAGAAAAAAATCAACTGACTGGAATCGTATTGACATATTTATCGTAAAAAGTATTATTGGTTGTGTTGTTAAACCTCTAACGCTACTAACGTAACCTTGGTTCCCTGAGAGGAGGGAACGAGTATTGCGTAAGTAGCTTAAGCCATGGGAAAACTCCTTTTCTCAAGAATATTGAAGCCTTTTGTGTAAAACGCATTTGCAGCTGCACAGCATACACCAGTGAACGAGGGAGCTCGGTCATTGGCTGTGCTGCGGCAACTGCACGAACCTATGACGGGGCGACTCTGGCGCGCTGACCAATGAGCGCGCTTCACGCCCTAGCACGTCAGAGCCCGCCAAGATGGGCGTGGCCAATGACTATATATTGGCCGCTCCGTCATAGGAGTCCATTAGGTTCAATCGACTGAAGCGAACTGACCAAGCACAAGCACGGCAGCTTACGCAATACTCGTTCCCTCCTCTCAGGGAACCGAGGTTACGTTAGTAACTGAGTCGTTCCCTTTCGAGAGGTCTCTCCTATTGCGTAAGTAGCTTACGCTATGGGAACACCATGTAAAACGCTGTGCGTGCTGACTTCGCCCTATCATGCCAAGGCAGGTGCCTGAGCCGTAAGAGCAAAGCATTCACCCAATAGCCGGCCATAGACGGGCTCTTATATGGGAAAAAGAGAGGCCCCAAAGGACCCTCTAATATGATATTACATGAATGTACATGTTAACATGAGAAAATCCCTGCACCGGTCACAGACGGGCTCTATAGGGGAGTAATGGCGTCTGGGTACATAACCAGACTATAACCACGTTAGAATTCACGCTGACAACACATTGGAATGCAGTGAGGGGACTTGTAGGTTATAAAACCTGACAAATGTGGATGGTGAGGCCCAGCCTGCCGCCGCACAAATATCCTCGATGGGTATCCCACTCGACCACGCCCACGACGAGGCCATGCCTCTCGTGGAGTGCGCTCTGACACCTAAGGGGCAGTGAAGGCCCTTAGCTTCATACGCCAGTGCAACTCTGACTGTCTGAACAGGGCAAAGCGCTCCAGATATACTCTGAGAGCCCTAACTGGGCAGAGTAAATTCGCATCACCTTCGTCTGCTGGTGATGATAATGCCGCCAGGGAGATAACCTGCGCTCTGAAAGGTGTGGAGAGCACCTTAGGAATATAACCATGTTTTGGCCTAAGGACGACGTTAGGTCGTTAGGTCCAAACTCCAAGCAGGAGGCGTTAGACGACAGCATGCAAATCACCTACTCTTTTTACTGAAGCGAGTGCCAGCAAGAGTGCGGTTTTGAGCGAGAGATGTTTAAGGTGCGCCGTTCATAGTGGTTTGAATGGCACGCCCTTAAGTGCTTCCAGGACCTTTGACAGGTCCCAAATGGGAACAGAGGGGGGGGGGGGGCGAGAGGGGTTCAACCTCCTAGCTCCCCTCAGGAAATGAATAATTAGGTCGTTTTTCCCCACTGGATTTCCAGCTATAGGCTCATGTGATGCTGTAATGGCTGCCACATACACTTTGAGCGTGGAGGGGGTGCGACCCGCGTCCAATAACTCCTGTAAGAAAGCGAGTACACTTGGTATCTCGCATGCATGTGGCTGTAAGCCCTTAGAATCACACCAGTTACAGAACACTTTCCACTTCTGGGCGTAGAGGCGCCTGGTAGAGGGCGCTCTTGCCTCAGTGATAGTATTCAGTACTCCCTTCGGGAGTTCCCCGGGTACCCGTTGAGGGGCCATACGTGGAGGGCCCATAAATCAGGACGGGGTGAAATATCATCCCTTTGTCCTGGCCGAAAAGGTCTGCTCTCAGTAGGATCGGCCACGGGGCTGATGACGTCATTTGCATCAGTTCTGGGAACCATGTCTGGGTTTTCCAGAACGGAGCTATCAAGAGCACTGCACATTTTTTCTCTCTGACCTGGCTGATGACCTGTGGTAACATCGCCACCGGAGGGAAAGCATACAGAGGACGCTTCGGCCAATCTTGGGCGAGCGCGTCCGTGCTCTTCGAGAAAAAGAGAGGGCAGTGTGCATTTTCTTTGGAGGCAAAGAGGTCGACTTCCGCTTTGCCGAAGGTATCCCATATCCACTGAACCGTCAGAGGGTGGAGGGATCATTCTCCTGGGAGAAGGTTGTCCCTGGATAACATGTCCGCCCCCTGATTCAGGACGCCAGGTACATGCGCTGCTCTCAGCCTGCATAAGATGAGATTCCTGGCCATTGTATGCAAGGAGCTCGATCTGAGTCCACCCTGGTGATTTATGTAAGACACCACTGTCATATTGTTCGTTCGGACCAGGACATGTTCGTCTTTGAGGTATGGGAGCAGGGCTTTGAGTGCCAAAGCGACCGCTTTCATCTCCAGACAGTTTATGTGTAGGTGCTTTTCCGGGTGTGACCGCAAGCTGGAGACTCCTTGTGCTCATGCCCAAACTCACACCGGACTGGTACCAGTCGGAAGCTTTCCAGGGCGTCAGGGCTTTTATACAGCCGTGGTTTGCTCTGATAAAAAAGTGGCCTGAGCGCCACGCGTGAGCTGGAACGCGGCTCCTGAGCCAGCAATGCTGATGAGCAATAATGGGCAGGCAGATGAGAGAAGCATATGATGGCTGATGAAAGGTGAGTTACCACACACACACACGTTAGAAAGTCACTAATAGATGGAGTGAGACAAGTAACTTGGGACCAGGAACAGGAACGAGGAGAGGAACGAAGGAGGTAAGTAGGGAAGAGATAAACCAACAGGAGGAAGTCTGAGTTCTAGACGAGACTAGACCCAGTGTGTGTGTGTGTGTGTGTGTGTGTGTGTGTGTGTGTGTGTGTGTCTGTGTGTGTGATTGTGAGAGAGGTAATTGAATGCCATCTCTCATGGCACTGCAGACTCTGCTCTGAAAGGAGGGTAGGATCAAATGGTTTCAAATCTATAGCTTGCTATTGCTAGCCTCTACAAAACTGCAAAAAATATTTTCAAATCAACATTCTGTCACAGTCTTCATCTGCACCTGTCTGTCTTAGTCAGCACTACACTACCCAGAATCCTCCTCGTCTCCACACCTGTATTCACTCCCTCACTTACCAGCCTGTCCCTCGTTATCATCATCTGTGTCACCTGTCTTCACATCATTATGGTTCGTTTGTATCTGTATTTAGTTCTCTCTGTTTCAGTCTGTCCTTGTCGGTTCTTGTGTATATGTTACGTGTTAATGTGTGAGTTTACCTTTTGCCTGTCAACCTGCCTGTACCAGTTTGTTGTTTTGTTTTATGAGTTCAGTAAATCTTTGTATTGGAGCTTTTTGCCTCAGCCTGTTTTCTTCTGCACCATAACCGTGACACATTTAGCATAAGTACCACTCTTTCCATTTTATAATTGGCTGTTGTGTTTTGTTTTTTGTGTGTGTGTTTTATGATTTGTTAAATGTATTTGGACTGTGTTCAACGAATCAGTTAAAGGATTATTTCACTTTTTAAAAAAACATTTGCTGATAATTTACTCACCCCCATGCCATCCAAGATGTCCATGTTTTTCTTTCTTCAGTTGAAAAGAAATTAAGGTTTTTGATGAAAACAGTCCTGGATTTTTCTCCATATATATATTAATATATATTATATTAATTCAAATGACTCACTCAACACAAAAAGACAATTGCAAGTTGAAGGTTTAACCTGCAGAAAAGGTCACTGAACAAATCAATGAATTAATTTTAATAAACTTTTTAGTGAAATGATTCAAGTCACAATTGTGAAAATATGTGTTTTTGTACATGTTGGGATTTTTTGGAGTTTGTCACAACAAGACAGACTATATCAAGAGTAGGCTACTGAACTTCAAGACTTTGGAACTTAATTTACCTATGTCAGTCTTTTCTCCAGGGAAAAACTCATTTATTTTCGTAATGCACACTATCTGTACCTAGATCAAGTGAAAGCATGTGCTGACTTTCCCTATGGCTTTAGAGATAATTTACCTCGCCTCACTATGGATTAGGTTTGCGAACAACACAATGCACTACTTTCTGATCACTCTTCTACTACAGTAGACACAAAGTGGGGGTTATTTGACATCACTTCATGACAAATATCTAAATGGTACAGAGCCACTGTCAACAGGGAAGTGTTAGATTTTATTACTACATCATAATCCTCTTAGCCTCCTAATTCCTTCCAACCGTGGTCTTGAGATGCTGGATAGATGCATGATGGCTTAATCCCTCGTTAGAAAAGGTTGCCTCCGCTTTTACCTCCTGCGTTACTCACAGCGTCTCGCGATGGAGGAGTTACTGATACCCACAGATGTCGAGGAGGCGCCGCCCGAGCTTGCAACCACCTTCTCTCCGGCGGGACCTGCTAAAACCCCGCTGGAGAGAATAAAGGACTGCATGGCCAGCATGCTCTCGGTCAGTGTCAGGAAGTATGTGAAGGACTACATCAGGCGAAACGGGTTGCTGACGCTCTCGGTACTAGCTGTAATCACAGGGTGTGTCCTGGGCTTCATGCTTAGGGGCCTGGCCCTCTCCACACAGGTAGGATTATTAAACTACGATTTTAGAGAAATTAATGACTGGACATTTTACTGAAAATGCACACAAGGGTAGAATTATACAAAAGAATGGGGTAACACTTTATTTTACGGTGTCCTTGTTACATATGTTACATGTACTTACTGTAGTAATTATGCATAATTACATGCAACTAACCCTCAACCAAACCCTAATCCTACCCTATCCCTATAGTAAGTACATGTAGTTACTTAATATTACTCTGTACTTAAATATATAATTACACTGTAACAAGGACACCTTAAAATAAAGTGTAACCAAGAATGGCAGTTGTTGTAAAGTTGTTAGTGATACATGATCTCCTAGGTAGACGTCAAACATACTTCCAACACATTACTTTTTCTATATTTTATTATCTTTTGATCAGATTTATAAAATGGTGAAAACATTCTGTTGTGAATTGATCTCTCCATCCTTCATTATTAAGTGATTTATTCTTGCTTTAATGTCATGTTTTTAGAAAATATCTTTAAGGTTTATGGTTTAGAATGTATGTAGAACTTTCAGTATGTTTGACAAGTATGCTTGTTAGATGAAGGGCTTATCTTGGAAACATGTGCTTCCATATTGTTTTGTTACAGAACAAAACATTTGTTTGTCTGTAGCAAATAAAATGGTGTGAAATGTATACAAAATTTTTGTCTTCATATATTGTATTGTGTTTTGTCAACGTGGGCTAAATGGGTTTTAACTGAAATAAATTTCCTGAGTTTTTAAAATAAATCGATAGGACGCAAAATCTAGGTCACGTGACCATGAACGACACAATTAGATCTTTGTCCATTTCCATTCAGTTTTTGCTATTATAACTCCACAGATACAAATATTTAACAATATTGTCGATTTTTTATTTTTGTTGTGACGGATGGAGGCATGTAGGTTTAAAGGTTACGAATTACTAGGCTACTTAAGAACATCTGTGCTTAGTGATCTAATCCCAGACAGAGAGACAACAACATACTCATACTTCCAGTAAGAATTATTATATTGTGGCAATTAACTCTCCCCATAAAAGCAACCTCAAATCAGACAGCAGATTGAGGAGAGGTGTATATATACATATATATATATATATATACAGTGAAGAAAATAAGTATTTGAACACCCTGCTATTTTGCAAGTTCTCCCACTTATAAATCATGGAGGGGTCTGAAATTGTCATCGTAGGTGCATGTCCACGGTGAGAGACATAATCTAAAAAAAAAATCCAGAAATCACAATGTATGATTTTTTAACTATTTATTTGTAAGATACAGCTGCAAATAAGTATTTGACCACCTGAGAAAATCAATGTTAATATTTGGTACAGTAGCCTTTGTTTGCAATTACAGAGGTCAAACGTTTCCTGTAGTTTTTCACCAGGTTTGCACACACTGCAGGAGGGATTTTGGCCCACTCCTCCACACAGATCTTCTCTAGATCAGTCAGGTTTCTGGGCTGTCACTGAGAAACACGGAGTTTGAGCTCCCTCCAAAGATTCTCTATTGGGTTTAGGTCTGGAGACTGGCTAGGCCACGCCAGAACCTTGATATGCTTCTTACTGAGCCACTCCTTGGTTATCCTGGTTGTGTGCTTCGGGTCATTGTCATGTTGGAAGACCCAGCCTCAACCCATCTTCAATGCTCTAACTGAGGGAAGGAGGTTGTTCCCCAAAATCTCGCAATACATGGCCCCGGTCATCCTCTCCTTAATACAGTGCAGTCGCCCTGTCCCATGTGCAGAAAAACACCCCCAAAGCATGATGCTACCACCCCCATGCTTCACAGTAGGGATGGTGTTCTTGGGATGGTACTCATCATTCTTCTTCCTCCAAACACGGTTAGTGGAATTATGACCAAAAAGTTCTATTTTGGTCTCATCGGACCACATGACTTTCTCCCATGACTCCTCTGGATCATCCAAATGGTCATTGGCAAACTTAAGACGGGCCTTGACATGTGCTGGTTTAACCCTCTGGAGTCTAAGGGGTTTTTGAGGTCTGTGAGATGTTTTGACATGCCCTGACATTTGTGATTTTTTCAGTTGCTTATAAACATATTAATGGCAAAGGTGTAATTACACTCTATTTAGCACAAATAGGGGTACCATAATATGCGAGCAACATCTATTTACATATTTGTATTTTTGAGGGAATAATGTTTATGCATGGTTATTCAAAAAACTAAAAATTAAAGTTTCTGAAATAAGGCCACAAAACACATACTTAATATGTGTCCACAAGACTTTTGACTAATGGATGTAGTTGCCTAGTGTTTTTGCTTCAAAATGATCTGAAAATCACCCGGCCTAATCATTCACATAAAACAATACATTGATTTAAATTTTTTAAAACAGTTTTTGCTTCCAAAGGCAATATGCGCAGGGGCGTGACTTGCTGAGATTCACACCTGAGAAGACAAAGACCCTGCATACTAATGAGCCTGCATAGTAATGAGCCTGCATACTAATGAGCCTTTCATTCAGGTGTGTCACAAGAAAGAATGCGAGGACAAAAATAAATAAATAAATAATATATATATATATATATATAAAATACAAATATAAATGTAAGTCAAAAGCACATTTTTAGTACATAGTCATACCTGGAAACAAATCCTGTTCAAATAGGCTATATGGACCATTCTACAGAATTAGTTAGAGTTAGAAAGTTAGAGTTCTCAGAGAGGAAAAAAAGGTATTTTTTCACAAATGTTTTATACATTCAAATTGTATAATTTCCAAGGTAAACATTTCTAGTATGCAGTTAATTCTCATACTGTATTTTCAGAAAGTTTTGGAATATATCCTCTCCTCAAATGTGTCACTAATAAAAAACAATAATATTAAGATTTTTTTTACATCTATCTTGTCTTTTTAAAAAAAAAAAATTTAAGTAGGCCTATAGCCTGGATTTTATCATTCATATTTCAAAGTTAAGGATTCATTAGTTTGATATAGTCTACATTGGAACAAACACTATAATAACATCTTAGATTATGAGCTTATTTTTGACAAAACATTCTAACGTTATATATTTAACATATGAGCAGAAACTGGTTAACTAAAGCTTATTTGATGTCTATTTTAGAGTAAAAATCTTTATAATCTATCCCAAACTAGTCAACTAAATGTTGTCTTTCATATTTCGTCTGTAACAACAACAGTGCGAATTTCGTTCATTCATCACACAGAGAGAGACACGCGATTCATATTAAAACAGTATTCGCGATTAGAACAAAGAATAAAAAACTTACTATGATCCTCGCTGGATCCATGGCTCCTCGAAGTGAAATTAATCCAGCACTGAGGTAAATTATCCAGAATTATTCCTCAAAGCCTTGAAAAACGACACAGACTACCGGTCCATTAATCTGAACTTGGTGTTTTATCGAGCTCGTGTGGGCGTTGGCAAGTTTCAGATCATTTGCGTTTCTATAGCGCGCGCTCTCTGTGGGCGTGGTCACATTAAAAGATAATTAGCTGAAATGAGAACGCCTGGCATCTCTCTCTTTTTATATAGATTACATAAACACAGAATATTTGTTTTAGTTTTGAATTAGATAATTTAAAAGTACACACTTAAATGATTATAAAGATATATTGATCATGCCTGTGTGACTAGTATTTGCGGAGTTTTGTTTATGTTTAGAGACGTGCTCTAGAAAAAAAGTTCACGGAGATGGAGAGGCAGAAAGCACACCCTGTTTATTTTCTTTATTTTACAAAAGCACAATGTTTTATTTCGATTGTAAGTGGACCCATAAAAAAGTAGACATTTAATAGTTTATTTTTTCATATTTCTTAAGTGTGTATGACCAAAGGTGACGGAGTATTTTAAGTCTATTTTGCTGCTATGTGAAAAAAATCGTGCAAAACGCGCCGGCGCGTTTCTCGACTCCAGAGGGTTAAGCAGGGGAACCTTCCGTGCCATGCATGATTTCAAACCATGACGTCTTAGTGTATTACCAACAGTAGCCTTGGAAACGGTGGTCCCAGCTCTTTTCAGGTCATTGACCAGCTCCTCCCGTGTAGTTCTGGGCTGATTTCTCACCTTTCTTAGGATCATTGAGACCCCACAAGGTGAGATCTTGCATGGAGCCCCAGTCCGAGGGAGATTGACAGTCATGTTTAGCTTCTTCCATTTTCTAATGATTGCTCCAACAGTGGACCTTTTTTCACCAAGCTGCTTGGCAATTTCCCCGTAGCCCTTTCCAGCCTTGTGGAGGTGTACAATTTTGTCTCTAGTGTCTTTGAACAGCTCTTTGGTCTTGGCCATGTTAGTAGTTGGATTCTTACTGATTGTATGGGGTGGACAGGGGTCTTTATGCAGCTAACAACCTCAAACATGTGCATCTAATTTAGGATAATAAATGGAGTGGAGGTGGACATTTTAAAGGCAGACTAACAGGTCTTTGAGGGTCAGAATTCTAGCTGATAGACAGGTGTTCAAATACTTATTTGCAGCTGTATTTTACAAATAAATTGTTAAAAAATCATACATTGTGATTTCTGGATTTTTTTTTTTAGATTATGTCTCTCACAGTGGACATGCAACTACGATGACAATTTCAGACCCCTCCATGATTTCTAAGTGGGAGAACTTGCAAAATAGCAGGGTGTTCAAATACTTATTTTCTTCACTGTATATATATATATATATATATATATATATATACAGTCGTGCTTAGAATTAACGGTACCCCTGGTAAATATGATAAAAACTGTCTGAAATAAATCTGCATCGTTTATCTTTTTGATCTTTCATTCAAAAAATTGCCAAAAATCTAACCTTTCATTGAAGTAAAATAATTGAAAGTGGGGGGAAATCACATAATGAAATAAATGTTTTTCTCCAAAACAAGTTGGCCACAATTATTGGTACCCCTAACATTTTTTAAGAGTGAAATATCTCTGAAGTATATTCCCATTAATATTTACCTTTTTTAGCACACCAGGGTGACTAGGAACATGAAATTGTCCAGGCATGACTTCTTGTTTGACAGGAGTTTAAATATGAGGAAACACAAAGGCGAAATCCCCTTAATCATTCATCAGAATGAGTAAAACCAAAGAATTTAGTTCTGATGTGCATCAAAAGATTGTTGAGCATCACAAAATAGAAAGTGGCTGTAAGAAAATAGCTAAAGCATTGAAAATCCCCATTTTGACCATCAGGGCAATAATTAAGAAGTTCCAATCATCTAAAGATGTTACGAATCTGCCAGGAAGAGAACGTGTGTCTATATTGCCTTAATGCACAGCGAGGAGGAGAGTTTGAGTGGCCAAAGACTCTTCAAGGATCACAGATGGAGAATTGCAGAGATTGGTTGAGTCTTGGGGGTCAGAAAGCCTACTAAAAAAAAATCAAACAACCCATACATCACCACATGTTGTTTGGGAGGGTTTCAAGAAAAATCCTCCTCTCTCCTCCAAAAACAAACTCCAGCAAATTCAATTGTCAGACATGACTGGACCTTCAAACGGCACAGGCTTCTGTGGTCAGATGAAACTTAAAAAAATAGCTTTTTGGCTGCAAACATGCTAGATGGGTTTGGTGCACACAAGGATAAAAGTACCCCATGTGTACAATTTAATATACCGTTGGATCTTTAATGTTGTGGGCATATTTTTCTGCTGGAGGTCCTGGACTTCTTGTTCAGATTCATGGGATCGTGGATTCTATCAAATATCAACAGATAAAAAATCAAAACCTGACGCCTTCTGCTAGAAATCTTAGAATGGGCCGTGGTTGGATCTTCCATCAGGACAATGATCCAAAACAAACATCAAAATCAACACAAAAATGGGTAACTGAGCACAAAATGAAGCTTCTGCCATGACAGTCAGAGTTCCCTGACCTGAACCCTACAGAAAATGAGTGGCTGAACTGAAGAGAAGAAGCACAAACATGGATCTGGGAATCTGAAGGATCTGGAGAGATTCTGTATGGAGGAATGGTCTCTGATCTCAGGTCAGGTGTTCTCCAAACTCATCAGGCATTATAGGAGAAGACTCAGAGCTGGTATCTTGTCAAAAGGAGATTGCAAAAAGCTTTTAATAAAAGGGTACCAATAATTGTGGCCAACGTGTTTTGGACAAAAACATTTATTTCATAATGTGATTTCCCTCCCACGTTCAATTCTTTTAATTCAATGAAAGGTTAGATTTTCTGCAATTTTTTGAATGAAAGATCAAAAGGATAAACGATGCAGATTTATTTTTTACAGACAGTTTTTATCATATTTACCAGGGGTACCGTTAATTCTGAGCACGACTGTACACTCACCGGCCACTTTATTAGGTACCCCATGCTAGTAACGGGTTGGACCCCCTTTTGCCTTCAGAACTGCCTCAATTCTTCGTGGCATAGATTCAACAAGGTGCTGGAAGCATTCCTCAGGGAGTTTGGTCCATATTGACATGATGGCATCACACAGTTGCCGCAGATTTGTCGGCTGCACATCCATGATGCGAATCTCCCGTTCCACCACATCCCAAAGATGCTCTATTGGATTGAGATCTGGTGACTGTGGAGGCCATTTGAGTACAGCGAACTCATTGTCATGTTCAAGAAACCAGTCTGAGATGATTCCAGCTTTATGACATGGCGCATTATCCTGCTGAAAGTAGCCATCAGAAGTTGGGTACATTGTGGTCATAAAGGGATGGACATGGTCAGCAACAATACTCAGGTAGGCTGTGGCGTTGCAACGATGCTCAATTGGTACCAAGGGGCCCAAAGAGTGCCAAGAAAATATTCCCCACACCATGACACCACCACCACCAGCCTGAACCGTTGATACAAGGCAGGATGGATCCATGCTTTCATGTTGTAGACGCCAAATTCTGACCCTACCATCCGAATGTCGCAGCAGAAATCGAGACTCATCAGACCAGGCAACGTTTTTCCAATCTTCTATTGTCCAATTTCGATGAGCTTGTGCAAATTGTAGCCTCAGTTTCCTGTTCTTAGCTGAAAGGAGTGGCACCCGGTGTGGTCTTCTGCTGCTGTAGCCCATCTGCCTCAAAGTTCGACGTACTGTGCGTTCAGAGATGCTCTTCTGCCCACCTTGGTTGTAACGGGTGGTTATTTGAGTCACTGTTGCCCTTCTATCAGCTCGAACCAGTCTGGCCATTCTCCTCTGACCTCTGGCATCAACAAGGCATTTCCGCCCACAGAACTGCCGCTCACTGGATGTTTTTTCTTTTTCGGACCATTCTCTGTAAACCCTAGAGATGGTTGTGCGTGAAAATCCCAGTAGATTAGCAGTTTCTGAAATACTCAGACCAGCCCTTCTGGCACCAACAATCATGCCACGTTCAAAGTCACTCAAATCACCTTTCTTCCCCATACTGATGCTCGGTTTGAACTGCAGGAGATTGTCTTGACCATGTCTACATGCCTAAATGCACTGAGTTGCCGCCATGTGATTGGCTGCTTAGAAATTAAGTGTTAAGGAGCAGTTGGACAGGTGTACCTAATAAAGTGGCCGGTGAGTGTATACACACACACACACCTATGTATGGGGGGGGGGGAATGTATTTAGAATACATTTAGAATGTATGTAGAACTTCCAGTATGTTTCACAGATGCTTGTCAAATGCAGCGCTCATCTTATGTATATATACAGTCAAACCAAAATGTATTAACATTTCTCACATTATCACAGTTTATTCACTATAGTTTAGAAATTGGTAATAAAATATTACAATAACTCAGCCATCCTTCTCTACTGTCCCAAAAATAATTTGGTTGAATAGCTGTCAGCTGTTAAATTTAAGTACACAATTAGATAATACCAATTTAGGTCAACCAATTACCAAGCAATGCTTAATTTTGTTCAGTCTGTGGTGTAAAATGGTTGCATTAGCGTACTTGGAAAGAAAAAACATGGTCAGGTCAAAGTGTCTGAATCATTTTTGGTCCCGAATTTTTTATAAATTTTACTGGTAGTCCACTGTATTATGAATATTGTTTTTCTATATTATGAAGATTTACTGTATATACAATATATGAAGATTTACTGTATATACAGTAGCCTATATATACCGTATATATTTATACACACCCACACATTACTGATTTAAAGTCTGAATATCATCTGAACAACTCTTTCTCTGTTTTTGTAATCAGGCAAAAATCTATTTCTCCTTCCCTGGTGAGCTGCTCATGCGGATACTTAAAATGTTGATTCTCCCCCTAATCACCTCCAGGTGGAGTTTGATTTATTCACATCTGCATATTACATTTTAAAGCTATCAGACAAAATTCTTAATGTCACACATTAAGAATGTGTGAACATCTCCTCATATCAGCTCTTACTCTCTGTAGTTTAATGTCTGGACTGTCATCAATGGAGTCAAAGGCCTGCTGCAGGATGGGGGTGCTAACGGTCACCTACTACCTCTGGACCACATTCATCGCTGTAGTGGTTGGAATTGTACTTGTTCTAATTATCAAACCTGGCTGTGGGACAGATGTGGAGAGCAACCGACTGGGAGGTGGACAGGTCATAACATCTGCAGATGCCCTGCTGGATCTGGTCAGGTACAGTCAGAATGGACTATGACAAATTTTGTCAGGTAGCACACATCTTTGTTGGTCTTGGACCAACAACATACTCATCAGCCAAGCAGATTTTAGGAGTAGGCTCAGATATCAAGCGCACCATCAGTTCTGGCAGTTCTGACTCTGCGAGTCAAGCTCACATCAACTGACTCTCAGCAGATCCACATTTAGGAATATTCACGTATAGGAATACGATGCCTATCACTGTATACATTATATAAGCTCCTTCAGTATTATCAGCAGCTGTCGCGTTTCTCAGGTGCTTATTACCCTCCTCCATCCCCAGCGTCAGTCAGGATTTCGCATTCTGATTACCCCTGAATCAGACTAAAATTCTCAAATGATGTTGTACATTAAAATGAATGAATGATATCTGCAATACATTCATGTTGGTTCTGTTCTGTTTTCCCTAAGGGGGGTTATTGCTTATTTTTTCTTCTATGTGACTCAGAAAGAGAATGTTTTTCCATGCAATTACAAACAATGGGAATTGGAGCACCCAGGCTTCAAAAATTACACAAAGACACCATAAAAGTATCATAAAAGGAGTTCATATGAATTGTGTGTTGTGTCTAAATGTTTTGTGGTGTTGAAATTCAACTATGATAGTCTTTTCTTCACAAAATGTATTGTATGGCTTCAGAAGAATATATTATAATATACATATAAAATCACTGTGCTATTTATATAACACACAAATCACATGTACCACTGTTATAGTGTTTTACACAGAAGAAAATTAGTCACACAGGTTTGGAATGACATGATATTAAATTATGACATTATTTTCATTTTGGGGTGAACCATCCCTTTAATATTAGATTTTTAATTGCTAAAATGATAAGCTTTGGGGTAAATTGCTCCTTATTTTGATGAGTCACTGCTATTTTCATTCATTGGAAAGAATTGTCCATGTCTGGGGAGTCTATGCCATCCCATACAGTGCAATCCTATTAAAGCAGTGGGGTGATTAGGATATTTTTAGTAATCTGTACAAAGTAAGAGGAGGAGGACCCTCCCATCCCCCACCCCCTTCTGCCCATGGACACAGCTGCTGTTAGTCTTGGCTGCCACACTTAATAATAGCTGGTGCTTAAATCTGCTGTGTGTATGACATATCATAGGGTATTAATGTCCTAAATATTCATAATGTGAATGAATGAAAGAATTGGCATCATATTTTGTATCCTCAGGAATATGATCCCCTCCAATCTCATTGAAGCCACATTCCAGCAGGTGAGTAAACACTTTAAATTACATTAAATGCCCCTTATTTAAAAAGTGAGCTTAAAAATTTACTTTGGGTACTACGAACATGAACAATACCAAAGTCCCTTTCAAGAAAAGCCAGTTCCCTTTCAGTCTGTCACAATCAGCGTACGTAGACGTACCAACGTATTGGGATCCGTCAGAGAGCCCCAATCATCTACGAGTGTAAACAGAACGAGCCAATGCACATTGGCGTGCAAGATTGGCATCTCGAGCTCCGCCCTGCAGCACGGGTATAAATAGGAAGCGGATGCAAGCACCAGTTGTCTTTCACTTGGGAGCCAAACAAATAATTTTGTATGCATTCTCTGAGAGTGGTGAATACAGTCAACGGGTGTGTCGAGTGTTCTTTGTGAAGAAGCCTCTCCAGCAGTGTTGGTGTTACGAAATGTGCAGGGGTGGTCCCGAGCTCACAGCTCTCAACTGCTGTTTTCACAGCATTGGTTGGTTCGAGGGCGTCTTCTACGAGGTCACTGATTTATTATCAGTTGAGTGAGTGCTTCACTGTGCAGGCTGCACCATCCCCTGCCAGTGTCGCCGCGGCCATTTCACCTGTGTGCTTCAGTACTGAGAGAGCTAATTCCTGAAATAGCAAATACAGGTGTGACTGCGTCTTTTTCAAGATGTCATATTACTCTGTGTTTCTGGATGTGGTCGTTCCCTGGCGCAAGCTGACTGTCTCGAACACTGCATGACGTGTCTGGGCATTCAGCAGTTTGGGCATTCTGAGGTTGAGACTCCTATACCTCAAACGAGGTGGGGTCGCCTTACCTATGTCTTGATCTAGTTCCTCTTTTGGCCAACCCCAAAAGAGGGCTTCCTTCGACAAATAGCCAGGGTGACTTGGATCACAGAGAGGGCTTCCACCCAATCCCTGTGGGCCCCTCACTCCTCTCAAACACCGCAAGCCGTGGAGTCTCCGGTTGATCGCACTGGCTCCTCTCATGACTGGCCAGTCGTTTTATTCAGAGCTCCCCCTGCCGACCAGATGTCAATTGCAGCATCGGGGAGAGGCTTGAATCTGGAGATGAAGACTTGGCTGCACTGCTTCCTTCTGGAATGCAGTTTAAGCCCTCTAAATCAAGGAGCATCTCGATAGTTAAAGGAAAGGTAGTAGATAAAACATTCTTCATTAATGGTGAGGCAATACCAACAGTTTCTGAGAAGCCATTGAAGAGTCTTGGGAGATGGTACGATGGGGATCTAAAGGACACAGTTCGGGTGGGAGAAGTTAGGCGACAAGCAGTGGAAGGGTTGAAGAGCATAAACAGCTGTGCTCTACCTGGCAAACTAAAACTCTGGTGCTTTCAGTTTGGTCTACTGCCGAGGTTGCTGTGGCCACTGACTGTGTACGACGTTTCTTTGACAACAGTGGATAAGCTGGAAGCGTTGATAGGTTCATACATCAGGAAATGGTTGGGAGTTCCACGCTGCCTCAGCAGAGTGGCACTTTTGGTAAAGGAATATTGCAGCTGCCAGTCTCTGCTTTAACCGAGGAGTTTAAGTGTGCCAAGGTCAGACTGGAAATGACCTTAGTAGAGTCACGTGACAAATGTGTAAGGGAGGTAGCCTCTGTGGTAAAAACTGGTAGAAAGTGGTCAGCAAAGAAATCTGTAGCAGAGGCAAAGGCTGCCCTTCAAATTGGGGATATCGTGGGACAGGTACAGCATGGAAGAGGGAGTTTTGGGCTCAGTTTAGCTCCGCCTAAATGGCACAAGGCAGGCATAGCTCAAAGGAGGAAGCTGGTAGTCAACGAGGTGCGAAAGCAGGAGGAGAGGATGAGGTGTATAAAGGCCATTTCCCAGGCCAAGCAGGGAGAGTGGATGAGATGGGAAAGTGTGGAACAACGCAAGATGGGCTGGCAAGACCTTTGGTCAATGGAAGAGAGTAGGATCAGTTTCCTTATTAGGTCAACATATGATGTTCTCCCATCACCGCAGAACCTAAACCTCTGGGTAGGAGAGGATCCCTCTTGTCCTTTGTGTTCATCACCTGCCACATCAAGGCACATTTTGACAGGATGTAAGGTGGCTCTTAGCCAGGGTCGGTTTACTTGGCACCATGACCAAGTACTGCGATGTTTGGCTTTAGCATTGGAAGGCAAGCGTAGTATGACCAATAAGTTGCCGCCTGTTCTAGCAAAGCATTACACGCAGAAGACCATATTCCTCCGCCCAGGCGAGCAACCACCAAGAAAAGGTGTTAACACCAATTCTCGCCCAGGACAACTGGAAGCTGCTAGGGACTGGAAGATACTGGCTGATCTTGATCAATGGCTTATTTTTCCACCTGAGATTGCCACCACTAACCTACGACCAGATATTGTTTTGTGGTCTGGATCAGCTCGCATTGTTCAACTGATAGAGTTAACAGTGCAATGGGAGTATGCCGTAGATGAGGCATATGAGAGGAAGAAACTGCGGTATGCTCATCTGGCCACTGAAGCAGAACAGCGAGGATGGAGAGTCCAGGTTTATCCAGTGGAAGTGGGTTGTCGAGGTTTTGTGGCACACTCTACAACCCGGTTCCTCAGAGACGTCGGATTCGGCGGCCAAGAGTTGCGTCGAACAGTAAAGAACTTATCTGAAGCAGCAGAAAGGAGCAGCAACTGGCTGTGGTTGAGACGGAAAGATTCTAGCTGGCTGTGTACAGGCCGTCATACTATTGTTTCATAGAATTCTTGAAAAATTGAAGAGTCTGTTGGTTTATTTGTATACGTTCCTGTGGATATTGTGTGAATGAAGGGTGGTTGGGCAGATATTGTGTTTAGCGGTAGGTGGTATGCCATACGGAACCGTTGCCACTGAAACTGCTTTATAACGCACCAGTGGGGCTCGACAGCCTTAGTCAAACGGGTTGGCGCATATGGTTGGGTTGCGGAGAGATCGTGAGATTGTGGTTAGGTCTCGGCAGCAGGAGGGATGTAGAGGTCAGTAAGCTGGGCTGAGTTGAGTGGGGGACGGAGGGGGGTGACTCTGGGACGCCAGAGTCACTGTCGAGCCCTCTTGAGGTGTCGTGGGCTAGTCGACAAAACACTGAGGACGGAAGGTGCCCACTTGAAGACCCTAGAGATGTCCCCTACTCGGCTCAATCCAGACGGTTGTCGTGCTGGTCCTGTAGTTGCAGTCGTCGTGTGTGCTGACGCGCCAAGTACACTGCAGCCGTTAATGCCGGACAGAAGGGGAGTCACACCACCACATGGAAAGAAGCGTAAATGGATGGAGAAGCATAGTACTGTAAAGCTACGTCTTAGTTTTGCTTATCTTGGCGAAAGCCGAGTACAAATCAGCACGAAGTTTTAACATCTACTCTCGTGTAATGGAAATCACCTGGGAGAGCAGCATTGCCTGAGCCTTATCCAGAATTGATGGCTATGCTTTCCCAGGCTGCTGAGAGAGATGGGCTCGAGTGGAACCCTCCCTCATGTCCCGAACCCTTGAGGCTGGACGATTGGAATTTTGGGGTGAGCCGTGCTGGTTCTCAGCGCGCCGTCCCAGTGAAGGTTACCAGGTCGTGGACGACACCTTTTTCTGCCAGAAACTTCACCCAGCAGTTCTCTGCCGCCCAGAAGCAGACGGAGGTTATTCGGCACATCTTTCCCCAGCGGATTCATTTTTGTAAAAAAAATTACTAATATAAAAAATGATCAATTATATAGAAAACCGTGATGTCATCGTCTAGCGAAGTTCAGTTCTCATATAATTGTGTCAATACAGGCAGATCAATAATATTGTTGAATATTAAATGTCCCCAACTAAGCAAGCCAAAAGCCAAAGGCGACAGTGGCAAGGAACCAAAATCAGGTGACAGAATGGAGAAAAAAGACCTTGGAAGAAACCAGGCTCAGTCGGGGGGCCAGTTCTCCTTTGGCCAATGAACAAACAGTGTATGATTAGGATTCAGGCAGCATTACTGGTCCAGAAGTCAGATTGGATCAGAACATTCCGAATATTTATCCAGTTCAATTTGGTTGAAAATCGGAGTCATCATTTCGGTATGGTGACGGGTTTGTTAAGGATCATTGCCAATGGCTGTCATGTCGATGAGGCCTTCACAGGGGAGAATCTAGTTGACACAATCTCTGCTGACACTTCAGGGATGCATTGTTGTCATTTTGAAGTTCAGGTCTACCATCTGATCTGGATACGGCCCGGATCCGGCTGACTACATCATGCATTGTGGTTGTGTCTAGGTGCAGGTAAACCATCTGATCAGATCTGGCTGACTACAGTAAACCTCAGAATAAACAGAAAGACTAAAATAAATAGTAATAATAATAATAATTCATTACATTTATATAGCGCTTTTCTCTGCACCAGGGGCGGCACGAGAGAAGTTTTAACGCAGATGCTGAAGGGGTGCGAGATCATTGACAGGGGGAGCTGCGCAGTTTTATATATATATATTATAAATACTATTAATAAATTAGCAAAACTTGACCCCTCAATATTTAATATAAAATTATTTTAATTAATTTGAATTATCACAATTAAAGTTTTAATTTGATTAAACTGTACAAGCACAACATTCAGCATTCAATCAAATATTCTTAAAGATTTATTGTTATTAATAATGTTATTTTAACATAATATATCGCTATTTCAACATAATATGTGTGCATGCAACAAGCAAGATGTATATTTGTAAATCCAGTGACACGCGTGCATTGATTTTTATTAATGAACTAGTGTTTTCTGTGTCAGTGTTGGCTCCAAAGATGAAGTTGACTACCGCCATCTCCGTATTGAACGCGCCTATAGAGAGAAATGCACATAATGGATTACATAATCAGAGAGTAGCCTATTTCTTTTCGTGTTGAATTGTTTCGTTTAAAGACATTTCAAGCTTTCTATAGATATATGTCTCATGTCTGTGAGGCATACGCTGAGTTTCAGTTAATTTATGATGAGATGCGCTCCAGTTCACGTGCAATGCAAGTGACCGCGCCGGCGCCTCCATGTCATGATTATATTGTCTGCTATATTTGATTCTTATTTATTAAATCTAGGCAATTGGTTGATGATAAATGTATTAAAATTAAGATACAATTTATACAAAACGAAATTCACTTTAAAGAAAAGCTTTCTACAAAACAAAACTTAATGAAGTTCCATGTCCCACTCCATGTCTCCCGAAATATTGCACATCCTATCTTACTCATGTTTTCATAATCAACATAGGTGGAAAAAAAATTATATTATAATATTTTAACAAATATGACACTAAAAATATGGCGCTTATTTAATGGCTGCACGACGTATAGTAGGCCTACAGACTCTATTTGTACAAATTGCTACACATTTATTTATTTCGGAATTTTCCACATATAAGTTGAAAGGCATTTGTTTGTGCATAGTAAAACATATCTATAACATTTATGTCTCTATTCTTCCTTGACACAGCCCGTTTCTACGCTTTGTGTTCGAGGGTCGAGCATATTAGTGTCCTTCAGGTTGATTGCTGCAAACCAATCTTGGGGACAGATGCATTCGAAAATGTGTCTCTGCGTGAGTATTTTGAAGGATAGCTTGTGGAGACTCCGATTCAAAACTCGCAGATCCAAGATCGGCCGTAACCCACCACCTTTCCTGGGTACAATGAAGTAGGGACTGTAGTGCCCTGACCTCATATCAGGTGGAGGGACCGGCTCTATCGTGTCCTTCACCAGTATGACTGCGATCTCCGCACGCAAGACATGGGCATCAGCTGCTCTCACTGTAATGGAGTGGATGGCCCGATACTTGGGGGGACACTGGACGAACTGAAACGCTTAGCCGAGTCTGATGTTCCGAATGGGCCAGCGAGACAGACTGGGAGCGCTAACCAGGCTCGCAGGGACCGTACAAGCAGGACCAAAGGGACCCTAGGCGTACCCGGAGTGAACACAGGGACTCGGCTCGGGAGGCTCTCTCTGGGAGGCGACCCGTAGCGGAGTCTGAGTGTGCTGTGCAACCCTTACCTGGTTCGACGGGTTCTCGAACCGCACACTGCTGCCCGCTGGCGATAGAAGAGGCGGATGAGAGAGGTGAGGATTCTCTCCCCACACTGCTCTCCGGGCCCTCTTCGGACCCAAAGATGAAAGAAACAGTTTTTTTGTTGAAAATTTGGGTACCGCCGGTTTTGACCAACACAAACAAAACGAGAAAAAGGATTTTCCACCCGGCCCTCTTCCGGGGGTGGGAGCGATGTGGTCTCCTGGAGAGCAGTCCCTTCCATCTCTTGGTTGCCCATCCTAGGGCTGCTTGCCTCTCGCTTGCCGCCCTTCTTGGTGGTGTCCTGGATCGGCAGGACGGCCTGCCTGCGACTGGCTCCACAGCGCCATTTGGGTAGAGGCTGCTGCTGCAGCGCGGGAGCAGGGGCAGACGCAGGAGGACGCCCCCGGAGACGAACAGACTGAGGAGGTGGGGTGGAGGCAGTAGCTGACAATCGCCGCAGGATGTGTTTAATAGCCTCAGTCTGCTTCTGTACAGCCGAGAACTGCTGGGCGAAGTTCTCGACCGCATCGACGAAGAGGCCAGTCTGGGACACGGGGGAGTTAAGGAACCGGAGCTTGTCGGTCTCCTGCATGTCGGCCAGACACAGCCAGAGACTCCTCCCCTTTGCAGGAACGAGAGTCTCGACCGCAGCTCCGAGATGGTCATCTTCCCACAATGAGTACATGACTCATCCACAAACGCTGCCTCAGCGTGTTTGAGGCCCAGACACTCGAGGCAGCGATCGTGACCATCCCAAGACCCCAGGTAACGACCACATCCAGAAACACACAGATATAATGTCATCTTGAAAAAGACCGGGACTATCTGTGTAAGCTCTTTAAGGGACTGCTCTCACTGGTGCTGAAGCACGGAGGGGAACAGTCACTGTGAACATAGACAGGAATGTGCATCTGTCTGTGCGCTGTATGTCTCTCACTGGCAGGTCTTACCACCTGTGAAAACAGCATTTGAACGCTCTGAGGGGCACCTTACCAGCTGTTATAACAGCTTTTTTGTTTGCTCAGTACTAAAACAAAAAAAAAAGACAGAGAAAAGAGAGAGAGAAAGACTGCACTTTCTCGCACTTGCTCGCACTGCTGTGCTGTCAAGCCCACACCGGAAAGGACAGGTCCAGAAAGGCTCGTTTGAAGTTTCTTCTAAACTCAGTAGAGGCATCGAAGTGCTTGGCTCCGCAGCAAAAAGCTGAAGCAATCACACCAGCTGCTCGTTATATACCTGTGCTGCGAGGCTGCGCAGCTGATGCAAATAATTGCACGCCGCTTGTTTAGTTTCACTCGAAGTAGATTGGCCTCTCTAGCGAGATTTCTATTGGTCTGTCATGACATACATCATAGTGACCGACTGATAGGGAACGAGATATTATGTTGAAATAACGAGATATTATGTTGAAATAATGATGTATTATGTTGAAATAACTAGATTTTATGTTGAAATAACTAGATTTTATGTTGAAATAACTAGATTTTATGTTGAAATAATTACTTAATATTTTGAAATAACAAGATAAGTTTTCTTTTCTTTTTCTTCACCATGCGGTTCAGGGCTTCCATAGAATACAGCCTGAATATAATTGCTTCCAGAAATTATTTTTGGGGGTGCTTTGGTCTTTCTTGGGTGGGCTGAAGCACCTGCTAGCCCCTCCCTAGCGCCGCTCATGCTCGGGGGGATCTCCTCAACCACCACCAATGTGCAGCATCCACCTGGATAATGCGATGGCAGCCATATTGCACCAGAACGCCCACCACACACCAGCTTATTGGTGGAGAGGAGACAGAGTTATGAAGCCAAAGAGTATATAGGGATGATTAGGAGACCATGTGCATATAACATACCGACTGAAAGGGAATGTCTCGGTTACGTATGTAACCCTCTTTCCCTGACGTACGTCCCGTCACTACCATTGCTGGAGCACTGCTGACGCCAGGCTCCTGCTCAGCTCTTCCTATTTATACCTGCGCTGCGCACCGGAGCGCGAGATTCAAATCTCACAAGCCAATGTGCATTTGACTGTTCTGTTTATACTCGAGGATGATAGCGGCTTTCTGACGCGATCCCGATACGTTGTTACGTCTATGTACGTATCTGTTCCCTCCCGTTCCACTTGGTGGCCATATTTGCAATGTCTCCAAACAGCTATTTTGTGCATAAAAGACCTACTACATGAACATGAACTGTTCCATAAATGTTATTTCTTATTTTTAAATATCATTATTAATGTGTGCATTCAAGGTCCTAAGTGCCTAGTCCTAACCAGAGATTCAGCTGCAGCCTTTGACCTCAAATCATGTGGCTTATTGTTTTTTTGGTAACACTTTATTTTGATGGTCCATTTTGAACATTCTGTTGACTATGAGTAACTTTGCAACTACATGTCAATTAACTCTCATTAGAGTATTAGTAGACTGTCTGCTTAATATCTACTAACTCTTTATTGTGATGGTCCCCCAACAGACACTCTACTGACTATAAGTAACTTTTCAACTACATGTCAACTTAATCTAACCCTAACCCTACCAGTCTACTAATACTCTACTAAAACTCTAACGAGAGTTAGTAGACGTGTAGGTGCAATTCTACTTAAAGACAACCGAATGTGTTAAAGGGACCATCAAAATAAAGTGAAACCGTTTTTTTTTTTATATACTTGAGCCAGTATGCAATTGCCTAGCAACTCCCTAGCAACCATATTGTAAGGTGTTAAAAAAATATATATATTTACATGTGGCTACATTATATATCACCTAGAATATTTACAAAAGTATTATACCAAGGATTGTACAATGAACATCACTCACATTTTCTTATGAAAATGTAAAACCTATTTTTGTTGTTTCAGTATAAGACAGACCTTATTCCCATCTTAAAAACACCAGTGAACACTGGACACCCAAATTTTGTTTACTTGATGCCAGATGACGACAATCCAAAGGGTCGAACGGTGCTGTTGGAACTTACGCCAGCTCCAGACATCCAGTATAAGACCCGTCCAGGCAGCAGTCAGCAGATGAATGTACTCGGCATTGTTATTTTCTCAGCCACAATGGGTAAAACATCTGCCTTCATCTAATAAAGTATCTTCATTTTGTAAAATCATGATTAAAAGCATAAATATAACAAAGGGATTTTCATTTAGGTCTCTTACTTGGTAAAATGGGCGAACGGGGAGCTCCTCTGGTGAACGTTTGCCAGTGCATCAATGAATGTGTGATGAAGATCATTAATGCTGCTGTATGGTAAGAAAGAAAGCAGAGGTTTTTTAAAGGTTCACTAAGCCAATTCCATACAAAACTGTTGTTAAAGGGGTCATGAACTGAGAAATCAAATTTTCCTAATTTTTGACATAAGATGTCAACAAACTATAAAAATATCCTGTAAGTTTCAGAACTTGGAACGGTAACACTTTATATTATGACCCGCAAACAACTGCGTAAGTAAATCGAAATTACGGTGTACGTTTCTGTAATCATAGTGTACTTCCGTGTAGGTATAAGGGAACAATATGTTAAGTTTTGGGTAATAAAGGGGTAACAAGCAGATATACAACCTGTAAAGAACTTCGTAAGTAAACCGAAATTATGGTATACGTTTCTGTAATTATAGTGTACCTCCGTGTAGGTATAAGGGGGTACAACCAGATATACAAGCAAATTATTTATAATGTAATTATTTTAAAACTAACAGGTATTCTGTAAATATATATTCCAGGCAAAAATTGTACATCTGTTGTATATAAAAGTTTTTATCACATTTCTGGCAAAATATGTTCTTGTGCAATGTAGTTACAGGGTAATTTTGACAACTGTGAGTTGAGAACATACATATATAATTGGCTTTTGAATTTATTGGCTTTTCTTACTAAACTACTGAACGTTAAGCCAAAAAAATGTGTTTCTGCTATGATTTTAATTTAGAACGTACCATGTAGTACTTAGTACTTACCTTATCACATTGCATTGCAATGACACTTAAATGTCAGGGCTAATATACTGTGAAATTAAAACGTTTTTCCCCCTTTATTACCCAAAACTTAACATATTGTTCCCTGGTACCTACACGGAAGTACACTGTAATTACAGAAACGTACACCGTAATTTCGGTTTACTTACGCAGTTGTTTGCGGGTCATAATATAAAGTGTTACCCTTGGAATTTATGGCCTTGTCTATGTGTCAGTAAATCAAACCAGTGACTAAATCAACTTCATATTGTTTCTCTTAGTAGGATGAAAATAATCTGTTATGTAAACAGTTATTAAATTATATATTGAAAGTGATCAAATAACGCTCCCTCTACAATTCCTGGAGCTGTCAATCAAACAGCGCAAGTTTATCAGTGACTGAATTCTGGACTTTCGCCAAAACTCCCAGTATAGTCAACAAATCTCTTATTTACATTGTATTTGTACTGTTAGTTATGATGAAAGCATTCTTTAGTGTGCAGAAATCGAGTTGCAATGACGAGATCACTGCATTCATCCGCTCAACATGTCTGTGATCGGCTACAATGTCGATCATTTAAACTTGAGAGCAATAATAGTAAAAATGTGACAAAAGTTTTCGAGAGGGTTCCACTTGTAATACCTAGCCATTTCATATGAAAAGCTGTTAGACAATCACAGCAGTAGGCGTTTACACTACCTTAAAACAGAGCGTTCAAATAATAGGGATAAAATCAGGGTAGGAATAATGACTTTTATTTATGAAAATAATTTATATAAAGATTATACTAACATTATAAGTGCACCCCAGGAAACATTATAAAACAATAAAACCATGTAGTTCATGACCCCTTTAAAATTAAAAATCCAAAAGTTTTTACAGAATACTTTGCTTGAGGCCTGAGATACTATAAGCAAAGAATCTGAGAGGAAGTTTCCAGCATGCAGCTGGCATGTGCATAACGACTGCCAGCATGAAGGTGTGTTAAAGCAATGCTGTCATTCGGCACATGCAGGGATTATGGATCACCTGAACTTAAGAGCTGTCACATGCTGCTGGGGTAGTGTAGCGCTAACAATGCCATCAGCACATGCATAACTGGGAAATGTCAACAAAATTTACCCAATTTCTTTCCTTAATACATATACATTTTAATGTGAATGAATCGGTGCATATCATATCATAAAGATCAAAAAAACAAAATCATCAGTAAATGTAAAAAATAAAAGATTTTCCATTTTTAATGGACAAAACAGTTCCCTCCTACATTTTTTATTAATTGAATATCCTGTTTTTCTTAAAATATCACATTACTGAAGTAAAATGTTTGCGAATGGTGTTTTCATAGTCATCAACATGATGGGCATTTAAAGAATCACATTATTGAGAATCATTCGACTAATTCCTACCAGACTGTTTAAATCAGGGTATCTTCCGTCCACTTCATTTCCAATTTGAAATGAAATAAGCAAAAACGATAAAACGCGCCTTTATTCATTTTTTCATTTTTTATAAAAAACGAAAAAAGGAGATTTCGGCTTGATTTTTCGTTTTTTGGTTAACGGGTCAAAAACGGATAAATGACTTCAAAATCCGTTTTGCACATGTGGGCGGTCATGAGACGCCCCTTTCAGCTGATTGGTCAAGCAAATCTGAGCCTGTGACGTCATCAGTAATTTCCCAGGTCTTTTCAACAAAATAATAGTCCTATGGCTCTGCGTACCGCTTCTTAAACTGTACAGGGCTGTGCAACTTAACGCGTTTCACAGGAATATTTATTTCAGAAATATTAAATATTAATCTGCACCCAGCCGGTTTTATTTAGCTGTGCAGAGTTAAATCTGTGTAGTTCTGCACTAGACCGCGCAGAGCGGGTGAAGCACAGACCAATGTTCTGTCAAGTGTAAATACGCACCAGTCAACTCTTCTTTTAGACAATACGCTCAGTTTTGGACAAGGGGTGGTCATTGCAAATACTGTAATGCAAAACTGCTGATGGTGGTGGTGGGTACAGATGATGGAAAATTAAAATGTAACTAATCATAGCCGCGAGAGTGAGACAGCGAGATGATTGACAGGACGATAGCGGAGGAAAAAACATGTGTTAGTTAAAAAATATTTCTTTCTTTAATATATAAGTGGGTTTGTATCTGAAAACAACAACAACAAAACAATAAAATTACAGTGTGGACCACAAACTGAGCGTTCAGTTTAAAGGGAAATTTCCAAATATCTAATATTTATTTGTTATAGGCCTAATGTTGTTGTTTTATGCATTCCGTCTTAATCGTTTTGTTAATACAAGTACACTCTTAGAAGAAAAGGTTCTATATAGAACCTTAAAAGGTTCTATCGGCGCTACGTATTTTGAACCCCTAAAAGGTTCTATCACTCTAAGAAAAAAGGGTTCATTGGGGTTCTATTCATGGGTTTCAGTCACGTGACTTTTTTGTTGTGGCCGCCATCTTTAGGACCTTTGCGTTAAATCGCATGATCTCTCCCTGGTGATCGGAGAGATGTTGCACACTTAAATAGCACAGATGAAAAGCAACGGTATTTAAATAAAATAGATAAAATATCTAAAATAGATCTGTATTTACTGTTAAACGACCTACTGACTCCACTAAAGTCTAGTAAAAACTTGCCAAATTTTACGTTTGCTGACATTTACATCTACCTCGTCCACACTCCCTCTCCATATCCCCACCACTTTTGAAACATCTCTCGCGGGAGTCGCGGCACGGATGTACCAGTACACATAAATAAAAGTCAAATAAGAGGTGATCTAGCACGCTGAAATGTGTTGTTTTTTAAATCAAGTGATCAAAGTGCTTGTTGACTCTGGATCAGTGGTGCAGATACAGTGTTCTCTCGTGACTCGCGCACACCGCACAGTCTTCACACACGGACGCGCGCTTTAATCCATTTCGGAGACTATTGGCTCCGGTGAGATCACAAAATAAAATGCACACAAATGTGTTCCTGACTGATATACAACCACTGATAAACATAATCGATTATTTTAATAAGGGTTTTTTAATAAAAAATGGTACGAGGGCGGATTAGAACCCAGAACCTCTGACACGCTTGGCAAAAGTTCCGCCACTGGACCATCAAAGTACATGTAAAATAGTCGGATGTTGAATGTCATTAAACGACAAATTAAATTCAATGTACTATTTAAATTGATTGGTGGACATCGTATTGTTATTGTACAGGTATATCTGATTTATGGTTTAGTGTTGTATTAAATGCCCCCATGAAGAAAATGTTCTTGATAACAGGAAGGGTAAGTGGCACTCTGTTAATCAAGCAATATTAACGTTACACCAGTAATCGCTGAACATAAAAGCATCGCTGAACTGAATTGCTAATAATGTCGGTAAAGCACATATCTCTTGTATTATCAGTGACGTTTGGGTACCTTTATTTTCAATTCTCATTTATTTGTATAGCGCTTTTCACAATATTTCAAAGCAGCTTTTCAGAAAATGCGTGTCTACATTACAATTTAGAGTGTCGGAGTTATGCATTTCAGAAATGTATATAAATCATGCAGTTAGCTAATAATCTATTAATTTAAACAATGCATTAAGGCAGACACAGTTAGCAGTAGTTTAGCATACTGAAGCAGGTAACGACAACATAATTCAGCCAAACGTATAATAACTAAGGTTACAATGTAAATATAGATAGCGGTCTAGAATAGAGAATACGCGTTCCAATTGTAAACTACATGTTTTAATTTAGCAAGCTAACCTGTAATTTGCTAATTTTACTTTTATTTAAATTTCCAGGTCAACGTTTAATTTCTCAACATTTCTTTGTGATTTGCTGTTATCACAGTTCACAGCACAGCAGATAGACGGCATGTTGCAATTCGGTCCTACAAATGGCGGCCGCTCCACTGTGTGACGTCACATGAAATCTATGAATATAGAACCATAGGGTTCTTTACTCAACTCCAAAGAACCTTTTATGCTAAAAAGGTTCTATAATGATTTATTTTGCCACAAAGGTTCTTTATAGGCTATTATTCATTCATATATTACATTATTCTGCAACATTTTGTAGTTGTAATTAAATTATTGTTTATTAAACTGTAGTAACTTAATATCACATTTTAATCATGCTGATTTTTGGAGGAGAAAAACTGAAATGGCACTCTTCGTGTGATATTGATTAACTACAGAAAATTATATAAATATATACATTTTCTAACCCCCATATCTTGAATTTTGTGATCATTCACATGCATTCATAAATACATTTTAGGGTCTTGATGTTTGTCAATAATATGAAATATTTAATCCGGAAAGGACAAAACAAATGATAATGAATGAACCCCTAAAAGGTTCCATATAGAACCTTTGAGAGGTTCCAAATACGTAGCGCTGATAGAACCGTTTAAGGTTCTATATAGAACCTTTTCTTCTAAGAGTGTAGCCTACTATATTACTATACTATTTTATTGTATATATACCGAGGCACTTCATAAACTCAATTAGAAAGCTAAACAGTTCTAAGCATGAACTCTAGCAAGATCAATTAAGATTTTCATTTGGGTTTATGAAGTGCCTCGGTAAATATACATAGGCTACACATTACATTATTTATGGGTATAGAGTTCATGGTAGCCTACTAATTGCATAAGCTCCTGTGGTTTTGATGCAATACATTTTATTGATGCATGCATGTTTCTCATTTAAATTTTTTGATTATACAGCCATGATTATGATGGACCGACAGTAACTAATGCCACCAAATTTAAATAAACTGAGACCAGTGGAACTGAGTTAATGTATCTTGTTTTTATGATATAATTATGTAATTGGCTTATGGCTGACTTGGCGCCACCTACTGGCGGTCTTTCATATTGAAAGTATTGTTACATGTAACTTCATATTATATTGAAAGTATTGTTACATGTAACTTCATATTTTTCATCACTAGTGGACTGCCGAGTCGTGTAGCGCTGCTGCTGGGCACTGGTGTTGCAATGGAACGTTCTATTGGCTTTCACTTCTTATCAATATATGTTCTTTGGTTTCTTCTGCTATATTTACTTCTTATTTATTAAATCCAGGCAATTGGTTGATGAAACATTTATTAAAATTAAGATACAATTAATACAAAACGAAATTCGCCTTAATGAATGGCTTTGTACTTTCTGTTTGAGGTCTCTGTAAACGTTTTAAAGTCTTTTAGTGCCGCTTTCAGAGCGCTCACGTCCATAACGGAGAACTGTCATGTTAACATGTTAACATTAATAACATTGTTTTTTCCTCATAAATGCAAACACGAAAAATTAAATAAAATGAATATTTTATGTTCTGTGGAGAGCCAACCCTTCTTCATCCGGTGGGTAGTACTTGTGGTTTGCGCATTGTAAATCACATAATTACTAAAACAGATCGTGCCACCTAAAAGTTAAATATTTTTTGTGTCACGTCCGTAACGCATGTGTATTTCATATTAAATATAAAACGCATGTGTATTTCCCTCATATTAAATATAAAACACATGTGTATTTCCCTCATATTAAATATAATGTGTAGACTGATATTTTTCTAATGTCTGGACTCCTTTATTAAGGAGTAATAAAGTAATAAACATTTTTTGTTTTGTTTTATTTGTAGGCTAAGAGTGTATATATTTGTTATTTCTTTTTGGTAGTGCTTAACAAGCATAATTTAATTTTGCCCAGTTGTGGTCTGTTGAGGGGCAATACATATCAAATGTCTCAAAACATCTATTGTGTTATTTGTATCGATCCACTATAAACATTAGGCTATCTACATGGCATTTGATTGGAGGCTAGTCTCACTTTGTCCCACGGCAACATTAAAATCAGCCTGTTCTCACGTAAATGCGTCTCTATAACACGCATGGTGTATTGTCGTGTAATTTATATGCGAAAATGAGTTTTTACGCGCATATGAGACGCAGTTTTTTGCGTGCATTTGATACGCAGTTCATTTGCGTGTAATACACACGCACCCACACCACTAATTCTACCCAAGCGTACAATACACACGCACCCCACACCACGCCTAAACCTACCCTAACCAACCAATGCGTATCCTATGCACGTAAAAACTCACTTTAGCGTATAAATTACACGACAATACACATGCGTGCTATAAAGATGCATTTAGTGTGATCGGGTTGCAAAAATAGTTTAGATTTGTGTACATTGTTTCTGTTAATGTATTAAGTGTCCATTTCATTATAATATTCAGGTTTATCGTTAATAATTGAACTTGCACATGTATTTTAAGTTCCGTTAAAAAGGGGTGGAGGTGGGGTTACATTTGACCATTTAAAAATGTTGAAACTTGAAAGTAACGCAATAGTTAAATTTATAATTTGTAACTGAGTAACTAATTAAGTTACTTTTAGGAAGTAGTGAATAGTAACTAACTGTAATTACTTTTTTTTTAAAGTAACTTGCCCAACACTGATTATAACAAATAAATAAAAGATATTTGGAAATGTCCCTTTAAAATGAACGCTCAGCTCAGTTTGTGGTTCACACTGTTATTTGATTGTTTCTTTGTTGTTGTTGCTTTCAAATACAAACTCACTTATATTAAAGAAAGAAATATTTTTTAACTAACACATGTTAGGCTATCTTTTTCCTTTTTATTTTTCCTCCGCTATCGTCCTGTCAATCATCTCGCTGTCTCACTCTCGCGGCTATGATTAGTTACATTTTAATTTTCCATCATCTGTACCCACCACCACCATCAGCAGTTTTGCATTAAAGTATTTGCAATGACCACCCCTTGTCCAAAACTGAGCGTATTGTCTAAAAGAAGAGTTGACTGGTGCGTATTTACAATTGACAGAACATTGGTCTGTGCTTCACCCGCTCTGCGCGGTCTAGTGCAGAACTACCAAAGAACGCTTCTATACTCTTTGGAACTACACAGATTTAACTCTGCACAGCTAAATAAAACCGGCTGGGTGCAGATTAATATTTAATATTTCTGAAATAAATATTCCTGTGAAATGCGTTAAGTTGCACAGCCCTGTACAGTTTAAGAAGCGGTACGCAGAGCCATAGGACTATTATTTTGTTGAAAAGACCTGGGAAATTACTGATGACGTCACAGGCTCAGATTTGCTTGACCAATCAGCTGAAATGGGCGTCTCATGACCGCCCACATGTGCAAAACGGATTTTGAAGTCATTTATCCGTTTTTGACCCGTTAACCAAAAAACGAAAAATCAAGCCGAAATCTCCTTTTTTCGTTTTTTATAAAAAACGAAAAAACGAATAATGGCGCGTTTTCTCGTTTTTGCTTATTTCATTTCAAATTGGAAATGAAATGGACGGAAGATACCCTGATTTGTTTAACAACTTCTCTGCATTTTTCAACAGGTATTTTCCTTTTGGTATCATCTTCCTTGTTGCTGGCAAAATCCTTGACATGAGTGATCCCTCCACACTTGGGAAGAAACTGGGCTGGTATGGGGTGACGGTCCTGGCAGGCCTGTTTGTACACGGCCTCATCTTGCTTCCATTGTTCTATTTTATTCTGACACGGAAAAATCCTTTCACATACATCAGAGGACTTCTACAAGCCATGGTCATTGCCCTAGCCACGTCATCCAGGTAAGAGGAATTCCTCAAAATTTTTTTAAATAGATCGTCCCAACTCTATTAAATTAAGTAGGAACATATGTTGGCCTTGTAAGAGTGAGGCATCCTACTATTTTTCACAGCTCAGCAACGCTACCCATTACAATGAAATGTTTGCTGGAGAACTGCCGAGTGGACAGGCAGATTGCCCGGTTTGTGCTGCCAGTGGGAGCCACTATTAACATGGATGGAACAGCACTTTATGAAGCAGTTGCTGCTATTTTCATTGCTCAGGTCAATGAGTATGAACTGGATTTTGGACAGCTTGTCACCATCAGGTACTTGCAGACCGGCAGAGATGTAACTAAATATAGTCAGCATTGGGAAAACAAAATTAAAATGTAAGAATCAAGATTCAAGATTCAAGTCCTTTATTTGTCCCCGAGGGGCAATTCGTTTTGCTGCAGTAGCAAAGAAGGTGACATACAGTACATGACAACAAGGACGACAACATCAACATTGATTAAATACAGGATCAGAAAAATGGAAAATAAAAACATAAAACAAAATAAAAAAAATAAAAAAATCCTAGCCATTTCAGATCCTATTTTGATCAACCACAAAATACTGGTGGAAGGACATATTCCAAAGATCTATTATGGTTACTGCCTTACAGACAGACAAAGGTTTTGTGCAAACTTAGTTTAATGGAAACTTGACAGACTCATGTCATGATGTGATCAGTTCTATCAGGAATCGGAGTTAAATCATAATAATCATCCTATTCTGATTTCCTCCAGTATAACTGCAACCGCTGCCAGTATAGGTGCTGCTGGAATCCCTCAGGCAGGCCTTGTAACCATGGTGATAGTGTTGACATCTGTTGGATTGCCACCGGATGACATCACGCTGATTGTGGCCATTGATTGGATCTTGTAAGTTGAGATGACTGCCATTTATCTGTTGGAAAAAAAAGCTGTAATCGGTGTCATGATTAATATAATTCAATGAATCATAAGAATGTAAATTAAATATAAACATTACCTATTATAAAAGGAAATATTAATAAAAGGAAATATTTATACAGAGTGGAATAAATAATAAATTGTATTAAAACACAATGCATGAGGCAAAAATAATGATGATAGGATCAATAAAGTCTTCCACCCCTTCTGGTTTTAAGAGATCGCTTTCGAACAATGATCAACGTACTAGGAGATGCTCTGGCTGCTGGAATCATTGCCCACTTGTGTCGAAAAGACTTTCCACCTGACAGAGAGGTAAATTAACATTTATTTTATTTTTGTAGCATTTGAGTCATGATACTCATTTTTATGCAGAACTGTTCATTTATTCAATAATATAAAAAAATAAACTTCATACAAATAATGACTTGAACACACCTCTTAATGATGAGCATGTTTATTAGTTCTGAATTAAATTTTATTTTTACATTTTTAGGAACATAAAGTGAAGAAAATGTCTGTCCTGATATCATAATCAAGAAAACCTTATTCAGCAGATTGGCATATTTGTTATGGGGGGGAAAAAACACTTGAACAAAACTTCTTCACTGAATGTTAATATTATATTTTAAAAAAAAATCCTTAAAAATCCTAAAATTTCAGATAATTTGTAACTTTATCACACGGAATTTATTTATTATTCCTGATGTTTGTAAAAAATACTTTTCCCCTTAAAAATATGTTTACAAACTTTTTTCTATTCTTTCCTTTTTTAAAACAATGACTAAGATTAAGTTTAAACTTAAGTTTTTCAAAAAACACATGAAACCAACATGAATACAAAGAGTACATTTCTAATAACTTGGTAGTGTGTTTTAAACACTTTATCTTTTATTTATTTATGTTTTTAAACTGCAGACACTCTTACATGTTACTGATAAGCCCATTTTATATGTTAAAGGCTTTTTGGAGCATCATGATTAAACTTTAGTCTGTTATCTTAAAATACCACAGGCTTATTTATGGAATATGACCTTCTTTTTGTCAGGCAAAAGCAAATGAAGCTAAACAGGACACCCAGACTGCTCATAACATGGAGAATGTGCCTTTGACTGAAGTACCACTGCTGGCCGGCAAAGACTGTATATTTGAGGTGGTTGGGGACACTGTTTTTGAACGACCCACAATCTACTACAATATTTGTCAAGTCTGAATCACCAAATGGTTGCCTTACAGATACCCAAAAACCTTTTTTTGGAGCTATCTTTCTATCACTGTGCCATAAAGAATTACTGAACAAACACTTTCTCTGGTTCTTCCACCTTTTGTTATTGACTACAGTCTCACGAGTTCACACTTACAAATAATCCGAAAATAATTAATCAGTAGGCGTATTTGGCATGCTATTTTGATGGGAAGGCTCCAAGCTCATAATATGGTCTGAACAAAGAGTACTCCCCCCGTATCCTTGGCTGGGATAGGAACCAGCCAATAGTGAGGAGTCGGGGTTGGCAGAGGGATGCAAGAAAACTGTCAAGGAACAAAGGTGAACAAAATTATATACACTGAACAAAATGAAAAAGCAACACTTTTGTTTTTGCCCTAATTTTTCATGAGCTGAACTCAAAGATCTAATGCTGTGTTCACACCAAACACGAATAGAGCGTCATATTCGCGTCTATCGTGTCTAGTTGGACGCTTAAACATTTTTAATGCATTCGCGCGTCCAGAGATCGCTTTCGAACAATGATCAACGTACTAGGAGATGCTCTGGCTGCTGGAATCATTGCCCACTTGTGTCGAAAAGACTTTCCACCTGACAGAGAGGTAAATTAACATTTATTTTATTTTTGTAGCATTTGAGTCATGATACTCATTTTTATGCAGAACTGTTCATTTATTCAATAATATAAAAAAATAAACTTCATACAAATAATGACTTGAACACACCTCTTAATGATGAGCATGTTTATTAGTTCTGAATTAAATTTTATTTTTACATTTATAGGAACATAAAGTGAAGAAAATGTCTGTCCTGATATCATAATCAAGAAAACCTTATTCAGCAGATTGGCATATTTGTTATGGGGGGGGAAAAACACTTGAACAAAACTTCTTCACTGAATGTTAATATTATATTTTAAAAAAACCACTTAAAAATCCTAAAATTTCAGATAATTTGTAACTTTATCACACGGAATTTATTTATTATTCCTGATGTTTGTAAAAAATACTTTTCCCCTTAAAAATATGTTTACAAACTTTTTTCTATTCTTTCCTTTTTTAAAACAATGACTAAGATTAAGTTTAAACTTAAGTTTTTCAAAAAACACATGAAACCAACATGAATACAAAGGTTACACGTGGTCTGCGATTGTGAGGCCGGTTGGATGTACTGCCAAATTCTCTGAAACGCCTTTGGAGACAGCTTATGAACATGCTCAATGATTGATGACCTGTTGTCCCGTATCAGAGCGAGGATCACCCTTGCCCTCATCCACCTAATCTGTCATTTATTTTTGGTTTGATGATAAATGGAGCCAGCCTCCAAAAGTGATTAACCTGTCTTTTTTTTTTCTCATACAACACTGTCCAGACACGAACTATATTCTTATGCACTATAGTATGTTGGTTGTCTTTACATTAGAATAAAAATGTTTCATATAATCTAGATATGGAATAAAAAGCATTCAATACAAAATTACTGACTGAAGACCAGTCAGTATCTGGTGTGACCACTATTTGCCTCACGTAGTGCAACACATCTCCTACACATAGAGGGGGGGGGTACTGACCGAAAACCAGTCAGATACTGACCGAAAACCAGTCAGAATCTGGTGGGACCACTATTTGCCTCACATATTGCAACACATCTCCTTCGCATAGAGTTGATCAGGTTGTTGATTGTGGCCTGTGGAATGTTGGTCCACTCAATTGCTGTGTGAAGTTGCTGAATATTGGCAAGACCTGGAACACGCTGTCGTATACGCCGATCCAGAGCATTCCAAACATGCTCAATGATTGACATGTCTGGTGAGTATGCTGGCCATGCAAAAACTGGGATGTTTTCAGCTTCCAGAATTTTTTTACAGATCCTTGCAACATGGGGCCGTGCATTATCATGCTGCAACATGAGGTAATGATCGTGGATGAATGGCCCAACAATGGGTCTCAGGATCTCACCACGGTATCTCTGTGCATTCAAAATGCCATCAATAAAATGCACCTGTGTTCATTGCCCATAACATATGCCTGCCCATACCATAACCCCACCACTACCATGGGTCACTCGATCCACAACGTTGACATCAGCAAACCGCTCACCCACACGAACTGCAGTCAGGTCGAGACCCCGATGAGGACAACGAGCATGCAGATGAGCTTCCCTGAGACGGTTTCTGACAGTTTGTGCAGAAATTCTTTGGTTATGCAAACCGATTGTTGCAGCAGCTGTCCGGGTGGCTGGTCTCAGACGATCTTGGAGGTGAAGATGCTGGATATGGAGGTCCTGGGCTGGTGTGGTTACAAGTGGTCTGCGATTGTGAGGCCGGTTGGATGTACTGCCAAATTCTCTGAAACGCCTTTGGAGACAGCTTATGAACATTGAAATGAACATTCAATTCACGGGCAACAGCTCTACATTCCTGCAGTCAGCAGGCCAATTGCACGCTCTCTCAAAATTTGCAACATCTGTGGCATTGTGCTGTGTGATAAAACGGCACATTTTAGAGTGGCCTTTTATTGTGGCCAGCCTAAGGCACACCTTTACAATAATCATGCTATCTAATCAGTATCTTGATATGCCACACCTGTGAGGTGGATGGATTATCTCGACAAAGGAGAAGTGCTTACTAACACAGATTTAGACAGATTTGTGAACAATATTTGAGAGAAATAGGCCTTTTGTGTACATAGAAAAAGTCTTAGATCTTTGAGTTAAGCTCATGAAAAGTGGGGGCAAAAACAAAAGTGTTGCGATTATAATTTTGTTCAGAATATATATATATATATATATATATATATATATATATACTATATATAGGCCTAATCTCATGCTGATTGGATAAATTATTTGAAAGTGCTCCTCCCGAACTTTGTTAATAAAACATATTTTTTGCTAGGGCACATTTCTCAATAGTTAAGTCACTTTATCAAATCTATTCACACAGTGGGTTTATGTGGGCTAAACTGAAGATTATTTAACTCTGCTTTGGCACAAAATGCATTCAATGACTACATCTTTCAAATTACTTCTCTCAATTAGACACAACAACCACCAAAACTCTAGTCTACACACAGGTCAAATTGCACGTTTATACTCTTTTCAAAACATAAGTTCAAAACGTAACATAATTGAATAAGACAACAATTTACTACATTTCTAAAGTAATATAATTTTTAAATATATAACAAATCTAAAAATAAAATAAAAAAACTATAAAAACAATTTGATGTAGCTTAACACCTACACAGATCTTTCAGTCTTTCATTACCATTTATACAAAAGAGAAAGACTTAGGAATAATTTGGTACTGTAATGTAAACATGGACTATTTAACAAACTGCAGTGAATTCTGAGAGTGTCATATGTAAAGAAATTTTACAATTATGTGCAATTATTATGCAGCCTGTTGTTGGCGTTTTTAGGTAATTGTTTTATGAGTGACAAAGTGAGTTTGTTGAAGTTTGCACAACCTTTGCTAGTGTTATGGAAGAATGACTTGATTTGAGACATGTTTTGGTCATTTTAGTGTATTTTGAACGTGAAATTAACTGCTATGCCAAGCTGAAAGTTGGAAAGGAGAACTGAGTGAAGAGTTTAAAAAAGTGACCTATACTTATTGAGAAATGTTTCCTAACGATTGTAAAAAAAAAAAAACTGTTATATTGGCTGTTGTTGTTGTTTTTTAAATTCACAGCTGAATACATTTAGACAGCGTTCCTTTCCATATTTAAGGAAAATACTTGTATTTAGAAGGACAGGCAAAACAAATTTTTTTTTTTTCACGTTTGTCTCCTTTAAAGCTGGAGGTACGGAAATATTGCATGCTGACACGCATTCAGAAGTTGTGTAATTTAGCCATGACATGTCAAAACAAACCAGAACTACAATGACATCATTTAAAGGTGCATTGTGTAATATTTAGGAGGATCTGTTTACAGAAATGCATTATCATATACATAACTATGTTTACAGTGGTGTATAAAGACCTTACATAATGAACCGTTATGTTTTTAATACCTTATAACAAGCATTTTCTATCTACATGCACCACAGGTCTCCTTACATTGCACTAGCCATTTTGCACCGACATGTTTCTACAGTAGCCCTAAATGGACAAACTACTACATAGCGCGTTTCGTCACTATGTTGTTCTTCGTGCAAAGAAGCTAGCTAAAGTCAGCGAATAAAACACTGACACAATGATGAACAATTAACAATAATATTCGCAATAACATATCGTTTTACTGAACAATTAAGTAAACATAATTTCTTAATTTATATTTGTAAAGAAACCTCGCTTAACTGGCTACTCTCTGCTGCCTCAGACAACGACATACTGTATTTTCCTGTCGGCCACCATAACTTCTGTTGGAACTTCTGCAATTCATAACCTCACCACTAGATGCCTCTAAAAATCACACACTGCACCTTTAACAATACATCTTAAAGGTGATGGGGAGGAAACATTTAAAGTGCACAGTTAAAAGCCAATTATCTATCATCACGTGCAACGACACGGGTGACTGATTTGCAAATGTTGTTTCTTTTTCTTTTTTTACATCCTCATTGTATTTTTGTGTTATGAACTTGTAACATGTTTGTAATTAAAATATTGAGATAAAAAATAATTGTAATGTGTTCGGTGCAGTGTTGTGCAGTAATGTTATGAGAGATTGCATGCACATGAGAACAGATGGTTAGAGTGTTAACATCGGATTTGGTTTCAGAGAAAACCAACAAACAGGCAGAGCTTATGTCTAATTAGGGGAGCTGCTTGCCTCTGGGTTAAAAGCTCAGGATGATGATCACAAAAAACATTAATGACAAATTAGCCATTCAGAGGTTATGACCACAGAAACTAATTCAGCAGGGACAAACAAGAGGCCTGACTGTGTTCCAAAGCAGAGATGTGAATTAATAGAACTAATTCTTCCGCATTTGTCAATGAGAGCATATGGCGTAATTTAGATATAATTTTAAGATGGAAAAATGCGGTTTTACAGAAACTAGACACGTGACATTCAAATGAAAGATGTTGTGGCGAAAATTCATTAAACAAACATCACTGCGTAAGAGACACTCATAGTCAAATTATAGAAATAGAAGTATTTATTCTTCCAAGAATAGGAGCAGTCTAATACACAGTTGTTACCCTGTGCAGAAGAGTGACACACCTCCAGACAGACTGAACTAGCTTTTATCTTAGTTTCAAGGCCTTCTTCCCCCTGGAGCCTTCCTCCCAGTAGTTTTCCATAGACGTCACTAGTTGGCCCACTAAGCCCCCCCTGCACCGAATGGCCTCTGACATCTAGGTCAGAGGTCCTTGTTCGTCTGTTCTCTGGAGTGTCTCCCCCTTCTGCCTCCCCAGGTACATAAACAGAATCTTCTCTCACTACAAGTGAGAGACACACATGTGACATTCTTTGATCAATGAATATCATAAAATCGCCACCACAAAGATTAGTATCAAAGAGCACACCCAAGTTCCTAACTGACAATGAAGACTTAACAGAGCAGCCATCAACAGTATTAGAATCTCTGTTTTTTCAGAATTTAGTAGTAGTAAATTACTAATCATCCAATTTTTTATATCAGCAATGCTGCTGTTATCCTTTTACAGGTGCTCCATAGAATCTATCTTAACATACTGCATATGTGTGTGGTTTAGTAGCTGCACAGTAGCCCAGAAAAAGGCTCTCCAACGGGTCATCAACATGGCCCAGAAGATAGTAGGTTGTCCCCTCCCTACAATGGTTGACCTTCACAGTGCTCGCTGTGCCAAAAAAGCTCAGAGCATTATCAGAGACACTTTCCATCCCGGTCACTCCTGGTTTGAACTGTTGCCATCAGGCAGACGATACAGGACAATCAAATCAAGAACAAACAGACTTAAAAACAGTTGTTATCCAAAAGCAATAACCACCCTTAATGCCATAAAAAACATTAATAAAACAATACTATATAGTTAGATTGTACAATAACTATGACAGAATGAATGGTGGTATGTGTGTGTATCTCCAATAAGATGGGGAGGTTTTTATTTTTTTATTGAAATTGACTTATTTTTTGATGCACTAACTGTTTGGCACTTTTAAATTTCGTTGTACAGGTTACAATGACACAGGTTCTCTCGTGTTGCGTAAGCTAGCTTACGCTACGTTAAAGATTCATCTTCTCGAGATATTGAAGCCAAAAATTATCCTTAATTTTGTATTTATTGTCAACGCAGTGCAGCAGCTAGCCGACCTAGAGCAGGCTATCTTGCGTGCTCATTGGCGGCGCTGCGGCAACTTCAGCAGCCTACCAGTGAGCCCGGCGTGATGTCACGCCCAATGAAGGCGCCCGCGCCTTCACAGCGTCATAGCCCGCCAGTATGGGTATAAAAGCAGGGGCTGTAGGCTGATTTCCCTGATTTTCGTCCCTTCAGCGAAGCTCTCCGCATCGCTGGATCAGAGAGAAGCCACCACCGCCGTCGAAACAGCGAACAGCCAGCTAGGACAGCGCTGAGGAAGCCGGCCGTCTTCGCCACCTTCAGCCATCCGTGCGAGCTACGCTATCTGGCGACGTATCATTTTTGCCTCGCTATATTTATATCCTAAAAGAGCAGCAAGCGTCTTTTTAAAGATGCCTCGCACATCCTGCGGCTCGTGCAGAGCCCCGCTCAGCACCGGAGACCGCCACATGGTCTGCGCTCTCTGCCTGGGCCAGGAACACGCAGAGATCGCCCTCGCGTCTGGAGGCTGCGAGCTCTGTGAAGCGCTTCCGCTGTCGACCCTGCGGGCTCAACTCGAAGCTTTTATCCCGGAAGCAGTCACTCCGCCCTTTGTGGGACCGCGTAAGAAGAAACGCCGTTCCCAAAAGCAGCTGGAGCCCGTGGCCACAGCGACGCGCTCGCCGGAGTACCTCCCTCGAGCCTCGCCGTCACCTTCTCCGCCTCCCTTCACCGACGCGCAGTTGCCGCTCACGAGCCTCACTGCTGTCGTGTCTGAGGATGAGGCCGAACGCGCCACGAGAGACTGCTGTTCCATCCTGGCATCAGATAGCGAGGAATGGTCGCTACACTCCGCCTCCGGATCCAGGAATCCAGCCGTACCCGCGCTGGAGCTGACGCCGAACTGTTGCGCCTTCTGACGCAGGCTGTCGAACGACTTGGGCTCAAGTGGTCGCCGCCGAAAGAATCTGCGCCAAACAGACTCGACGGCTGCTTTCTTCAAAGCCGCCGCCGCACAGCTTCAGGCAGCAGGCCCGCTCCGTTCCTTCCGGAACTCCACTCGGAGCTTGCGAAGTCATTGAATGCTCCATTCTCCACCAGACTTCAATCCCAAGCCTCCGCGCCGCTCTCCCAAGTGGACGGCGCCGCCGAGAAAGGGTACACGGCTATCCCCACTGTGGAAGAGGCAGTTGCAGCGCACCTTTGCCCGCCCTCTGCTAGATGGCGCTCAAGGTCAGCCCTGCCTTCCAAGTCCTGCAGAACCACGTCCGCCTTTGTCGGCCGCGCTTATGCTGCCTCCGGCCAGGCCGCGTCGGCTCTACACTCTGTGGCTGTGCTACAGATCCTGCAAGCTGACCTCCTCCGCGAGTGGGACGAGAAGGGCCGGGATCCAGCTGCAGTTACAGATCTGAGAAGTGCGATGGACCTCTCTCTCCGCGCCACCAAAACTGCAGCTCAACCCATCGGACGAGCCATGGCCGCGTTGACCGTCACAGAGAGGCACCTCTGGTTAACGCTCGCTGATATGAGGGATACTGAGCGCGCCACCTTCCTAAACGCACCGCTCTCCCCCACTGGTCTCTTCGGCCCAGCGGTCAACGGGATCGTCGACTGTTTTTTTTACAGAAGACCACACAGGCCATGAACCTCTTCCTGCCACGATGCTCGAGCTCTGCCACAGGCCGCCCTCATGAACGAGCCCAGCCTCCTGTGCGAGCCAGCACTCAGCGTTACACTTTACCCTATCGCCTGCACACAAACGCCGTTTTCACGGCGACAAGATCACAAAAAGAGCATAATGTCTGGTTATCCGGCTGACGCCATTGGTGTTTTAACTGTAGAGAAAGTGCCCACGCCCCAGTGTTCACCCCTACACACAAGCACAACACGTCCCGTATCACTCACAGAGCACACTCTCATGAAGCGCAGAAAAGCCGCTCGAGTGTCGAATTTAAGAAATGTGTCCACAGGTTTGTGCCCACTATCTGCCCACTCTGTTGCACGGCCGCTGAAACAGGTTATAAATGTAAGTCTCGTGCCCGATCGAGAGCGCTCACGCTTACTAACTTACACCTCCCCCCGGGCGCTGCCCGCGTGTTTAAATGTTATCACAAAGTCTCGTCTCGTGCCTTAAAGTGAGTCTCGTGCCCGCGCACATGCGTTCAGGCTTTCAGGCCGATACTAGATCTGAGACATTTGAACAAAGTGCTTGCAAAAAGACCGTTCAAAATGCTTACGACCAGAAAAATCCTCGCGCAAATTCGCCCGAGGGACTGGTTTATTTCTCTAGATCTGAAGGATGCCTATTTTCAGATTCAGATAGTGCCCCGTCACAGGCAATTTTTGAGATTCGCCTTCGACGGTCAGGTATATCAATACACCGTCCTGCCGTTCGGCCTGTCTCTAGCACCCCGTGCGTTTACGAAGTGCATGGACGTGGCGCTCTCCCCCTTGAGAAGGCTGCGAATTATGAACTATCTGGACGGTTGGCTGATATTAGCACAGTCAGAGACAGAACTGTTATCTCACAGGACAGTGCTTCTCAGTCACCTGGAGAGCTTGGGACTCACGGTCAATTGGACCAAGAGCTCACTAATGCCCAGCCAGTCGATTTCCTTTCTAGGAATAGAACTTGACTCTGTGGCCATGACGTCTCGTTTATCGACACAGCGCGCGCGCCGTGTTCGTCACCTAGCCTCGTCATTCCAGGAAGGCAGCATTCTCCCTTTGGAAACTTTTCAGAGGATGCTGGGCTGTATGGCATCAGCCGCAGCAGTGCTTTGGCTGGGCCTGCTGCGCATGCGCCCGCTCCAACACTGGCTGAATGCTCGCGCGTCGCGCCGAGCTTGGGCTTCTGGCGGCGAAAAAATCAGAGTGACTCAGACCTGCATAGCGGCTCTGCAGCCCTGGTTAGTAGCCGACTGGTATCAGCAGGGAGTGATGATGGGAGCTATCTCTTATCGAAAGGTCGTTTCGACGGACGTGTCCAACGGCGCGCTGTTCGAGGGCAGACCAGCCTTTGGCCAGTGGTCAGATCAAGAGAAGCTTTATCACATAAACTGTCTGGAAATGATAGCGGTCGAGAACGCGCTGAAGTGCTTCCTCCCGTTCATACGGGACCAGCATGTTCTAGTCCGGTCGGACAACATGTCTGTGGTGTCCTATGTAAACCGGCAGGGCGGTGTCAGATCCGGGAACCTCTGCAATCTGGCGGAACGCCTCCTCACTTGGGCCCAGATCCACCTGCGCTCACTGAGGGCGTCACATGTGCCTGGCCATTTGAACGACGGCCCAGACAAACTGGCCCAGGTTTGGCCCAGCCGCCCGTTGTATGCTTTCCCTCCGATCTCTCTGTTGCCACAGGTAATCAAGAGGATCAGGGAAGCGCGCCACTTGGTGCTCCTCATAGCCCCGCGTTAGGAGAATCAGACTTGGTTCCCGGAACTGACACGGCTGTCATGCACAGCCCCGTGGCCGATTCCGGTGAGGGCAGATCTCCTCTCTCAAGCTCGCGGCTCGATCTGGCATCCCCATCCAGAGCAATGGATGAATCCGCCACCCCCCCGTCGGTTCCTATGTGGGATCTTTCCTTGGTCCTCGAGGCCCTGAAAGGCCCTTGAGCCGCTGGACTCCGTGGAGTTGAAATACCTGTCACTAAAAAACATTTTTCTGACTGCACTGTCATCAGTTAAACGTGTGGGGGACCTGCACGCGCTGTCTGTCAACGCGACGTGTCTCGAGTTCGGGCCGAATGACTCTAAAGTCATCCTCAAACCTAGACATGGTTATGTTCCTAAAGTGATGGGCACTCCTTTCAGAGCGCAAGTCATTTCGCTGTCGGCTCTGCCAGCATACGACAGCGGGGACGAGGTGAATCTCCTTTGCCCAGTCAGGGCGCTGAGGCTTTACACTACGCGCTCCGCCCCCTTCAGGCGTTCAGATCAGCTTTTTGTTTCGTTTGGTGGTCGCACCAAGGGTCTCGCCGCCTCAAAACAAAGCCTGTCCAGATGGATAGTGGACGCTATAGCAGCTGCTTACGCATCAAAAGGTCTGCAATGCCCTTTGGGCATCAGGGCTCATTCCACAAGAGGCATGGCCTCATCGTAAGCTAGCTTACGCAATACGAGAGAACCTCTCGAAAGAGAACGTTACTCGATTACTAACGTAACCTCAGTTCTCTCTAGAGAGGGAACGAGTATTGCGTAACCGACCGTGCTTGCGCCACGAGCGACTTTCGCTTCAGTCGACGAAAACCAGGGAAATCAGCCTACAGCCCCTGCTTTTATACGCTAAGCCACGGCCATACTGTCGGGCTATGATGCTGTGAAGGCGCAGGCGCCTTCATTGGGTGTGACGTCACGCCGGGCTCACTGGTAGGCTACAAAGAGAGTGTCCCATTACAAGCAGCCTTCCTGACCTAAGAAAGACACTTCTTTTGTTTAAAGAGATTTAACCAAATATAGTAAATGTGTTTTTATGTGTGTTTGTTTCTCCATGTAACTAGAATCTCATCGTAGCATAAGGAGAAGTAGAAATACCTTCAGTATGCATGTTAAAAATCACTGTATATTCCTTTGACTTTCACATAATGTTCTTGATACCTCCAGAACGCTTGTGGTATGGACTACCCTAATATGCAAAGAAATATTCAGTAAAATATAATTTACTATGGTTTTCCACCTTTGGAGTGGAAAAGACTAAAAACTCACCCTGTCATAAATAAGGTTTTGACAAGACAAAGGAAAGCCTTCGCGCCAGAGTTTTGTCAAATCTCATTGGTTAAGGTTGCTCCGGAAGGGGGATGGTCTGCGTCCCTTTAAAAAAAAGGACACGGACGCTTTTCTCGCTCTCTGACCTCTTTGCCTACGTCTGCCATGTTGTCTCTGATCCGATTTCCCCTCGGGAAATCCTTTCTTTCTTTTGTTCGTTTAAAAGGTTTTGTTTTCTTTAAGTTTCCAACCTAATTCATCTCACAGGAGAGGGGATGAATTCAGCCAAATTTGGTAATGTTACCTCAAATACTTTAAACCTCTGTTCAAAGCGCGCGCGCGGAACGCCACGTGACGCGCACCCACGGAACAAAGAACATCCGCTCATGCACGCGGCCGGGACAGGCCGTTCCAGGAACACGCAACAATACATGAGAGACCAAGAGACTTTGCAAGTATATTTCGGTATACAGCTTCTAGGAAGCATTAAGGTGATGTTTTTCGTGTTGTTTCAGAGAGGTTACTGTCTGGGTGAATTTGCCAATGCTCTCTCTCTCTCTCTCTCTCTCTCTCTTTCTCACTCCTAACACTCACTCACTTTTATACGTGTTTCCATTGTCTAGACTCCCTGCGTGTCTTTGTCATTATGTTTGTAAATACATATATCCCATGTAAATATAGTAAATGCATAAGTAGTTCTGTATTAGTAAATTCATTATACTCAGTTTGATTGACTTACTGTGTCTGCTCATAATTCCGGTCCCTGAAATGTCTAGATCAAAAGCTACGAGCTTTACAAATTAAAGATAATTTAAAGAGTATTTGTTTATAGGGCGGGAAAGCTAATTCTTGTGGCCACAGAATTGATTTTCCTAAACTCTATAAATTAATTGAGCTAATTAATTTTACCTGTTTGTAAAACATGATCTGTGTAGCTAATCACAATCAACTTGTGGTTAGCTACTAAGATACACATGCAAGCATGCAGTTTTGCATGCAGGTAAAATAACGTATCATCCCTTATCGGGAGATTTATTAAAATGTAAAGTTGATCTGGTCCAAACCTGTATGAATAATTATGAATTATTGATTATTGTATACAAATTCCCCAAAATCGACCGGTTCATACCTTACAAAATGGTGGAGAAATGCTTAGCACATTTCAAACTTGTTTTATGAGCAATTCAGTTCAATCTGTGATTTATTGTATTTAATATTTGTGCACCTCGAGTGAGCGAACGCAATGCGAACTCACTGTCTGACTGACTAAAAGGCACAAGCCGTCTCAGTTCAGCACAACTAAAAAGAAACTGCTGTTTCATAGTATTAAATTTGTCCTACAAAAGATGAAGAAACCTCTTTTGAATTATGACATTTTAATGTTAAACTCCCCTGGCGGAACGAGATTCTTCGGCCAGGGTGAAGACAAGATTTAGTGAAACGATGCTCTTTCACTATTCTTAAGAAAGGCCTGATATTATAATCGTTAGATTAACGATAAGCTCCTGGTTAAACATTGACGTAGCTACTCAATTGTAAAAAAAACTAAAACATATTGAATCATAAGTGCTATTTGATAATATGTTATGGGAGTCGAAAAAACGGACGAATATTTCCTGTTTCCTTTTACACGACGCAGCGAAAAAATCCTGCCAGACGTGTTTGTTAAAATATAGCACCAAAAAAAAAATCCAAAACCTAAAAACACTTTAATCATGTGCTATTTGATAAATGTTATTTGGATCCGAAAAACAGATGTATAATTCCTGTTGTCCATATTTGTGTGTAGTGAAAGAAATCCTGCCACACGTTGTTTTTGTGTGTTTATATGCAGTAAACTGGCACAAACAAACCCGCCAAGGTTTAAAATTTATAATTGTGATTTTTGCAGAAAATTAACGCGTGGAACAGTTTTTAAAATTGATTTACACACCAAAACAGAGGTTGTAATTCAGTTGACAAAACACGAGAGGGCAACCTACATGTGTTGCGGTTTCCAATCACACCATCCTCTGACGTCATTCGGCGTGAGCGCAATCACGCCACCGTGTGGACGTCTGTAGATCGTCATTCTCAACTCCTTCTTTCCCTTTTTTTTCATTTTCTCTGCGATTATGAATTCTGAATTGTCTAACTTTCAATACATATTCCAGTTAAAGCCTTGCTTGTGCTAGCATTTGTTTGACGTTAGACAATTCTCCTGCTGACTGTTTTATGCTTATTTTGAGTTTGTTTCAAACTAGATTTGAATTAAAATTTTAAAGTTAAGTTTCAGTTTAGTCATTGATATCCACTTAGAGGGAAAGCGCCCCTTGTGGCAGACAAGCTTACTCCTTTCATTCTGTGAAGTGGTCTATTTCCATCTCTTCTTTTTGATTTATTTTGTTATCACTGATAACGCTACAGCAATCATGATTAGCATCAGAAATAGTTCTGATCTTTGATTTCCTTACACTTATTTAAATTGAATTTAAACCAGTTTGAATTGAAATTTGAATGAAGTATCTATCCAACCAAACAGGTTAACCATTGGGATAAAGTACGCCCCCTTTGTGGCACAAACCCGCCACTACGGCCTGTCTTCTCCCGGGGTTTCATCCTACTTTACTACCTTTTATTTATTAATTTTATTAATAGTAAAAATAAAAATAAAATAAATGTTTTTTTTTTGCATTTTTTTTTCCTTTCTATTTCTATCTGGGTTAGGTTGATTTGATAATTACAACATTGTCATAAATTCCTTTTTTTCCAGTGTTTAGTGAAGCCTCTTGCCTTTGTATTTCTGCATGCATGATTACTCAATTTGGTTTAAACAAGGAAACCTTAATTAACCTTAAGTTTCATCTGTTTCTCCTCTTCTGTGTTTATTGTGTTGAAATCCCTAGCGCGCGGCGGGGAGTTGACGGTCACATCTGCTTGGCTTCCAGCTGCGGATTGTCTGACCAGCGTTGAATCACACTGGCCGTGCGTGAGTCGCGGACTCCTCTGTCTCTATCCACGGGCAGCACACAATTTGGCACTCCAAAGGTCGCAATTGTTTGAGAGGGCGCCCGTGGTACGGAGTGGGGAGCCCGGGGACTCTGCTGTCAAGTGTTCGGAAACGCTGGAAGGACCGATCACGCGCTGATTCCAACCAGAGTGATTTCAGTTCCACCCCAGGCAAACTAAAAATGAGGTAATATAAAAAAAAAACATCTACTTAGTATAGGCCCCAGAATATTACATATTTCATTTAAGGGGTGTGGCCCACCTTCTCTTCTCCAAGCCACACCCCCTTCCCTAGGTTTGCCGCCAACAGTCGGCTTAGACGACCTTACTCTCTGTAACACTTCCTTGTGTTATTATTTGCTCCAGCTTCATTAGACCTATTCAATTTTATTTTACTCTAATCTTTTCTATCTTGCTATTTCTCTGTTCTGTTGTGATTTGTTCCTTTCAGTTCACCCAGAGACAGAACCTATCTGAGACACCAAGGAAAGCTGAATAATAGTTTGACAACCAAGCCGTTAGCATCAACAGGTGACCCCTAAGCTACCGCCCTGTCAAAAATCTTTATTCAGGCCCATGCTGACCTACCCAAATTGTCCCACCGAACGGTTTAACTGTCTGCATCAGTTAACCAAAATTCACACCCACGGCATAGCCTGTATTATAGTTCGTTAAACGTAGAAAGAACTTGCACTGGTCTTTCTGTGTGTGTGTTGTGTTCCTCTCGCCCACAGTGAAGCCAGTATGTTCCAGTCCTACAGTCCCACAACCCGCCGGGACAACCTGGAGACATGGCTGGGACTCATGACACCTCCATTCCTGCCCAGGTCGCCAGTGACTCAGAGCCCCGAGCTACAGAAGGAAGTTGAAAGACTTCAAACTGCCCTGTCTGATCCTCATCTGCACATAGACCGAAGAGAGCAGTCAGAGAAAAGAACCAGAGAGGAACTCAACGAGAAACTCAGACAAAAGTGAAGCCCTTTTGCAAAGAGCAGAGACTGAACTTAAAGAGAGTCGAAAGCACGGCCTGCGAAAGAAACTCGCAAGCGGCCCGTGCTACCATCCACAAGCTCGTTCAGCAGAGACAAGATCTCGACCATGAACCTGACAACATTCACGCAGAGTTGCAACACTCTTATAGACTGCAGCATGACCAAAAAACAAACAAACAAGGAAACACACACTACAAGTTTCCCCTGACCAGTCCGCACCTTTCAGCCAACACACAAGAGCTGAAAAAGGGGGGTGAAAGCCCACCTTTCACAACCTCCCTGCCAATCTACAAGACATTAATTTTCACCTGCAGTCTCCAACCGGTGTGGCACACCGACGCCGACTCCGAACGAGTCTGTGTGGAACTTACCACAAACCTGTGACGGAGGAGGACACCAGTTTCAAGAAACTTTTCCTCCAAAACCAGTTAGTCACCATATTTTCGCCTGCCCTCACGCAATGCCACTCAACAATGCGTGACCTAATGCAGAAGGCCTCCTCAGAAAGAATTCCTAAAACCCCAATGATTCTGAACTGCAAATCCAGAAGACAAACTGCACGAACACAGTGCAAGCCTCTGCTAAAAAGGTCCCTGATCAGCATAGGACATAGAACTTTTAAAAGTAGATGAAAATGTGTGCTCAAAGAGTTGCAAGACTCTGCAGTAGTAAACTTAGAATTTTACTGATTTAAAGGAATCTTAAATGGACGTGTAAGCCTCAACAACCAACAGACTATGCACGACTTTGAAACAAACAGTTTTAGATACTTTTTAAAATATGCACTGCTATACATTAGTTTCCATGACAAAGACTTGTTACAGGAAATACTAACTCCAAATAGGGCAATCATCACCCTGACACTAGATAGTAAGCAAACCCCCTGAGCTGGGTAAACTAGCATGACCTACAGCTCCTTCGTTTAAACAACTGTCATCCTAAAAGTGTGCATTTGATCATTCCGATCCAAATTACACCACATGCAATACGCATTTTGATCACTAGTTGCTGGCTTGTGTAAATGCAGATAGAACGATAGCTGGAATTGACATCTCAAAAAAAAAAAAAAGGGGTCTTAGATTTTTAACTGGTATCAGTAATTTCAGCCTTAAAGCGTAAGTCTGTGTGACAGAGGAATCTCAGCTCAGCGGCAGGTGGACTGTACCGGTATTTATTATTCTGCTTTGGTTAAAAAGAAACCCAAATCGCAGTATGACTAAACCTGTTAGCTGACAAAGAAAGCTCAGGACAGAGTTATATATATATATGTAGGTGATGCTCCCCTTTCTACAATGTAAAGGCCTTACAAATTATTGTTAGATTGACGTAATTAACCTACATTTTAGCTGCATCTACAAGCAGACAGCTACCTAGCGATCAAAACAAGTCACTCGCTGAAAAGTCAGCATTTATGCACGAGAGGGACGTAACTATATATGCTTAGACAAGCTTTGACTTACAGCAAATCTATTTCCTTACTCTGTAAACAAATAGAATAAGTTGTGTAAAGTAAAGAGAAGAGTTACATGAGTAAAATCAGCAAATGCCAAAACACATTTGCATTTTACTGAATGTAACATCAAGTTCTTAAAAGACTTAAAAGTAGAGGCGCCTCCTTGTAACCCGTTTAAACGTGCATGATTCATGTACAACGTACAGACATTCTTCAGGTACTGTTTTGGTGAATTGTTCTGACATGCTCTGGTTCCCATGACAACGACTTGTCACAGGAAGTGCTAACTCGTAATGTCACTTTGTAAACAAACCAGCCTAGGTGACTAAGCTAACCTAACCTAGCATTCATCCAACTTAGGCTAACCTAAGCTAACCTAGCATCCATCCAACTTAGGCTAAGCTAACCTAACCCAGCATCCATCTGACTTAGGCTAAGCTAACCTAGCATCCATCCAGCTTAAGCTAAGCTAAATAATAGCTTCCACAGGTAACAGTTAGCATCGTTTACTTGAACCCTTAATTACCGCTTGTGTTTACACAGTGCAAAGTCTTCTAGAATGCTTTCTTTAACACCAGTTAGGGTTTCTAATTATTCACTTTCCGTGTTCACAATTCTTTGCAGCTAAAGTTCACCTTCACTAGCCTAGGCATCGTCCTTGCTAACCGTCGAAGGCTAACTTTGCAGATGCCCTGTTAATTAAACTTACGTTTAACTACATGTAAACTGTGTAGCTAGAGAATAATTCATATAGCAATAGGAATTTTCATCAGCAGGTGACTAAACCTTTGAAGGGACACACACGGTGTGGTCTTGAACACGCAACGCTGTAACCCACTATGGAGTGTTGGTCCAGGCAAATCCAAAGTTTAGTCACTAATGCCACTGATTATTCTCGCCTCCAGATCAATCCCGGTGTTTTGATCACTTTATTCCTTTTTGCTTTTAATTTTTTTTTTTTTGTTAATTCTTTCATTTCTTTGACTTTTATAATAATAGCAGTCAGCTATTCCCTTGGCTATTCAGTCAAGTTCACTCTTGTTCAAATGTGGTTTCATTTCCCATAGGGCCCAGAAAGGAAACAGAGACACCCTTATTTGTTATTTCGGCTTAGTTTCAACCAGTGCACTCATTTTCGTGACCCTGCAGCACAAGTAATTTCAACAATTTACTAGGGCACAACTATAATCCTGAGGATTGATAATAAGCAGAATTTAAATAAGAAAGCTGTCCGTTTCCCTCTTATCCTTCATTTCGTCAAGCCGTAGTGAACCACCAGTTAAGTCCAGAGAAATAATTTAGTCATAAGAACCATCTTACGTCATTTATTTTATCTCGGCTATGCCCTCTCCAGGAAATACTCTCAGAACCACACAAGTCTTAGCCTCCTAACATTCACACCTAAGATTATAAGGACACAAGAGACACTTAACTTTGTGCTAAATATCTAGCGAACCCATTAAGCAGTAGTTCTGAACTTTTAGGGCCATGCATTAGTCACTCACCACAAGTGTGCCAAAATGTCACAGAGCCCCTGCTTAACCTGACCTCAACCTTCCAGAGCGAAACCCCTCTCGACCTGCCACTGGTCAGCACAAGTCTGAACACACATCAGACGAAAACAGTGTCCACGTCCGAGACGGCCAAGATCCTGAAGTTGCTTAAAGAGCTTCTTCACAAAAGACTTTACAAAGACAACAAGAGGGACGAGCACGACATCCTATGCCTCAGCATAAAACCTGCAACAGGCACACAGAACACTGCTCGTCAACAACAGACCACAGAGCTAACTGTCACATCACAAAGTGACAGCAGCACACAGCCAACACAGCTGACAGCTGCACAGCCTGAGCAAGATAGCACAACTTCCCACAACTGGGACCAAAATCCCAAAAAGACCCAGAAATGCTGCTTTGTCTGTCCGTCCCCGCAAAGAACTACACAAGACCGGCCCTCACCACCCGTCGATCACCACACCAGCCCTGACGCCAAGACTCCTCGGGCACATGATCGAACAGGGGGTGGCCCGGAAACACTATCTAGACCTCACTTTGATATCAACTGATCTCTTTGAAAGACTCTGAGAGACAAGATCGAACTCTTACATCTCAAACATGCGAGCTGACTGTGCAGTCATACAGCCAGGACGACATCCGGCTCGAACAGGTAGCTCACATTCACCTGACAATTGGTTCTTTTAGTCTGAAACACCCTGTCTACATCTCACAAATGGACACTTACCCCTTTCTGATTAGCAAAGACCATAACAACTTAATGAACATTGGGAGTCACCACCACTTAGACCCCTCCAACCACCCTAGCACGCTGTCTGCACCCACCGACAACCGGTACCCCAGACACCCGCAATACACCTTGCACATGCTGCGTGCACAAGACAACATTCAGCGTTCTGCACCTGATGCCATCACTGCGCCACAGCTTGTGATACCACAGTGCAAAAGGGAGGTCATGCCAATGTATGCCCATGATGCACCATGTGCGGCACACCGCAGCACCAGAGACACTTGCAAGACACCGAAGCAAGTGGCATAACGGTGTCCTCAAAGCGAAAACACTGTCCTAGCCAACCAAGGACGACACTCCTCCCTTTCTCTTTCTCTCTCCCTTTCACTTTTACCAGGATGCTGCTGTGCTTCGCCATCCTGTGCCTTCAGCCAACCAGAGGGCAGCCGCAATCGGACATCTCACCGGGTCCGGCATCAGGCATCTTTTTAAAGAAACAACCAGGACTCATCACCAATGGCCGGACCCACACTCAGAAAGTGTATGTGCCACCTGATCCTCGCAACATCTACAGAGCACCCTACCCCAGCACAACAACACAATACAGCTGGGTAGGTGCCCGATGGACAGAGAACTCCCTCATTCACGCTGAGGCCGAGGTTGAACACATGCTCAACCAACTTGAGAAAATGACTGTCACGCTAGCGGAGCCAGGTGGCCACAACCGCCACTCCCAACGGTTCCTACGAGGTTTGCTCGGAGCCGCCACTGCCGTCAGAACTCTGTTTAACACTTGTACGCCCAGCGTGAACGCAGTGAACCTAGTCAACGTGAGGCGGCATGTAGCCGAAATTCAGACTGAGATTCCACAGATACAAGAGGAACTCGCAACACACCCTGCAAGACCATCGACAAGACACTAAAGGGAACTGGGGTAATTTTTGACACTCACAGCGTTCTGCTGACCCTGACAGTGAACTCCATGAAACAGTCGTTTACTGTCTTCTAGAGGGACTTTGCTCAAACTTAGCTGGTAACAGCCCTGATGACAGACCTGCTTTAGGGGGGGTGAACTCCTCCATTGACAGCCGAGCCATGGGTAGGATCCCACCTTACCTCATACCTTTGAGCCTGGTCCAAACCGTGCTGGCTTCTGTGATCACCACGCCAACGGACTCTACAAATACACCTTGCCTACTCTCTGGGTAGTGCCATCCCACTCTGCGTCGACTACAAGCAGAGAATAGTGGGCTTTCTCCTGATCTTACCCATCATAGTCAAGCCGAATCCACCGGCTCAAGAACATTGTCAATGTCAGATTTTGAGAAGTAACACTCACATCAAGATATGCACACCGGATGTGAATGCCTTACACGACAGCGACACAAAGCTGTCCCCAGCTCCGAATCCGCACATGTGCACATTGACCAAAGACATTCACTATCTCTGCCCTAACAAACCTTTCCTCAGAGACAACCCTGACGGAATCAGCGGCACACGCTGCCCTGCTAAAGCCAAGCCTCGCACTCAAGTCACCGAGACCCAAGCAGAGATTGTAGGTGACAGGTGGCTCGTTAACTCTCCGTGCGCACCGCTGCACTCACTTACGACCAGAATGACACTGCCACCCGTGTCACCTTGCTCAACCCGAGCATGTGAATCCAAGTACCAAAAGGTGCCACCCTTCACCATGACGACCTGGCATCGTACCATCTTCCAAGTGAAGAGTACCAGTCAGAACTGGAAATCCCATCCTTCTTCAAGGACCACGACTTCACCCTAGATCCTGAACTGGAACTGCGAGATGCAAGCATCTACAGCCAAGCTTACGGGACCCTCAGGAAGAGGGTACCACACTGGAGGCTGCATCAAACCTCATCAAGCTGAGCCCTCAGCACTAACCTTCACCTGCTACGCGACCATCATGATTCACCTGTCATCCGCCCATGGTGATGATTTGTCGTCCGATTATGTCCACACACAGGGACATCATCTGACGAAAAGGGGGACTGTAAGGACTGGGCGGAATGACGGATCATCTGAATAATTAAACGTATTTCTTTCTATAAACCCCGGGACTCGAACACACACACACAGACACACACACACTGCTGAACTTTGTGTGAGGCTGCATCAAACCTCATCAAGGTGAGCCCTCAGCACTAACCTTCACCTGCTACGCGACCATCATGATTCACCTGTCATCCGCCCATGGTGATGATTTGTCGTCCGATTATGTCCACACACAGGGACATCATCTGACGAAAAGGGGGACTGTAAGGACTGGGCGGAATGACGGATCATCTGAATAATTAAACGTATTTCTTTCTATAAACCCCGGGACTTGAACACACACACACAGACACACACACACTGCTGAACTTTGAACACACATGCGAGCCCCCCCTCCCCCCTTGATTGTTTACAGAGAGGCCTTAAATGCTGCTAGATCTGCTTATTTTTCAACCCTATTTAGAAGAAAATAAACACAATCCTTGGTATTTATTTGAAACAGTGGCTAAACTAACGAAAAAGAAAGCTTCAAGCCCAGATGTTTCCAAGCAGCACAGAAGTAATGACTTTATGAACTTCTTCACTTATAAGATTGATCATATCAGGGACAAAATTATAACTATGCAACCTTCTACTACAGTATCACATCAGGGAGTGCATTGTTGTCTCCCTGAGGAAATTTTTTATTAATTTGTTGTTATTCACCTTATTCTGCCCCGCCCACTTTTAAAACTTTGCTCTTCCATATTTTGTCATCCGACTTCCGCAAACTGACATGGCACATCCGGTAGCTGGTTAAGTAGTTAGAAGATTGTTTATTGCTAGCCAAAACTTTAACGAAATAACAACGTTAATACCGTAAATGTTTTAAATTGGGATCACGGAGAAAACTTCGTACGACGATCAGATGGTCTCATATTGTCCCATCCATCATCATTGTTAATGTGGGTAGACGATATGAAGAAGTGGCCTGAGGTAACCTATGGGGACATATTTAACTACTTCGTCCTGTCAGAAGGAGTTGATGGAGCAGCAATGAAAAATTATAAAAGTACTGAGGCCTATCAATATTTACATAGTGGGAAAGTGGATCATGTACTTTTACACAGTGAGGGTGATTTCGTCTTTTTAAAAGCAAACGTGCACCCCAGCCAGTCGAGCACTCCAAAACACTCTGCGTGGGTGCTAGTTAGTAACCAGGGATCAGTGGAGACTACTGGATGTTCGTGCATCGCTGGTTTGAGAAGGTTGTGTAGCCACGCAGCCTCGATATTATGGAAGGTGAGACAATCACACACATTATTAGTTTTTATTATTCATGATAATATCTTGCAACGTTCGTGTTAACTTAAGTATGTCATGAATGTATATATTTAAGTACATTATACATGTTTGTGACGTATACACAGCTGATGACCATCGGCAGGCTAAGTATCTTGTCAAATCTCTAAATTGTACAGTGGAGTAAGGTAAGTGAACGGAGTCCATGTAAGTCCAGTGCATGCATAATTATTATGCAAATAGATTTTCTGATCATTTTTTTTCACGCATATTTTACCAATTCCAAACTACATCAATCTTAACTACTAGTAATTATGTATTTTAGGTGTGCATAATTATTAAGCAGGTTTTCTTTACGCATATCTGAATAATAACTACTATTAATTGTGTATTTTAGGTGTGCATAATTATTAAGCAGGTTTTCTTTACGCATATCTGAATATAAGGCATTTTTCACCTCCAGCCTTCATGAACAATTATATATCACTTATAAATAATTCAATACAAAATGAATGCTAATAATTAAGATTTATGTAGTTTGGATTTGGTAAAATATGCTAGGAAAAAAATATGCACACACTGAATATGCAAAAGGTAAGGTAATGGTAAATTTGGTAGGTGTAGATTAAGTCTAATTACGCTATCTCCTGACATAAGGAATAAGGTATGTAAAGATTTAGTTTAATAATAATAATGAATGATTTTTAAATAAGACAACTATGAAAGTTTTGAAATATCTTTTAAGTATACAAGCTCATCAGTGCATATGTTTGGTCTCAGGTGGAAAATGCTGTGTCCAGTGGGCTCACTGGCATTGCCTGCACAGATGAGCAGCGGCTCTGGAATGTGGGGAGTGGACCCAGAGGAACCTCTGCCCGAAGCGGTTAATGGACATCACCTTTTCCCCCCACCGAGCTACTGACGTCAGAGGTAATGCCCAACAATATCCCTCTGCCTCCCACTCCTTCATTTTGCACCCAGGGTGAGTTGAGAGAGGGTCTCAAGCATCTTCGACTGCCTGTGTCAATCCTTCTGCACAAATTTCTGAGTGCTGCTCAGACACAGGAGCCAGAACAGCCTGCATCCTCACCACATGCTGACCATGATGGCACCAACATCTGCCAGAGGTGCATGTTGTTTTATGACAGTTTTGTGGACATTGATCTCAACAAATGTACAGCATTAAAGTGTGTAACTCTTGAACAGAGTTCCTCTCACTTGTGGCATGACTCTCGTAAAGTTTGAATAACTGCAAGCACAGCAAAGAAGGTCCCCATCAGAGTCAACCCTCAGAACTTTCTCAGAGAGCACCTCTACCCCAGGTTCCATGGAAATGCGGCCACTCACCATGGCTTAGAAAGCGAGGCATCTGCCATACAGTGGCTAGAGGGTTGTGGATTTTCAGTCAGCCGCAGAGGCACAGTCGTGTGTGCAAGCGAGCCCTGGCTGTCGTCAAGCCATAATGGAGTTTTGAACTCAGAGGAACTGCTGGAGATCAAATGCTCTCTCCTCAAAAGTGATGAGTCTCTAGAGGACCCGTTCAGAAGTCAGAGGTATGATGTGAAGATGGTGGAGGGGACGCCTCAGCTGCAGCCAAATGGTCGTCGGGGCTTCTATGTGCAGGTGCAGCTTGGCATGTTCTGTACAGGGCTGAAGGCCTGTAAGCTGCTCATCTGGGTTCCATCACAGCAAGTTCTGCTACAAGTCCCATACAATGAGCAATTATGTGCCAAGACTGTAACTAGACTAAAAGCCTTTTATTTTAAGAATATGCTCCCTCATGTGTGTGATGAGATTCAGGCAGGCTTTTGCTTTCCACAATATACATGCAACTTTGTAAATAAGCAGGACTGAGAATAATTAGGGTTAAAGATAGCATATTAGTTAATTGGGGTGGGATGCATTGTAATATAAATTATATAAATTATTATATAAAATTATATAAATGATTATATTTCATTCACTATATTTCAATAAATTAATCCCCTTCAGGGGATATTCAAATTAATTAACCAATCATTAATACCATTGATCAGCCCTACCAAACGCGGAGGTCGAACATTGTTATGTTGTTTTGAGTGATACTGTGAAGCTGCTTTGATACAATCTGTATTGTGAAAAGTGCTATATAAATATACATGACTTGACTGACTTGACTTGAGTTAAATAAGTTGTATAAAATCTGTTTTAAGAAGTGTTTGTTTTCAGGATGTCAGGGTTCTGTCACTTCTGTCTGGTCTATTTCTTGGTTTTGTGACAGAGCCCTGACACTCATGTTTGTCTTGTGTTGTGTAGCACACGGCTTGTGTTTTTACTAGCTGTGTGCTATCATGTTGTCATGTTTTGTGTGAACATGTGACTTGAGTGTTCTCATTGGCTGCGTGTTCATGTCTTGTTTTGTGTGAGCACATGGCTTGTGATTTGTTTTACTGGCTATGTGCTTGTTTTAGTCATGTTTGGTGTGAGCACATGGCTTTTCATGTATGTTTCCTTGTGCCATGTGCTCTCCTGTTAATTGTCTAGACCCTCCCATCTTGTTACCTGATTATTGATTTTTTTGCCCCACCTGTCTTCCCTCATTACCTGATTGATTAATTTGCCCCACCTGTCCTCCCTTGTTACCTTCTTTGTTTGTTCTCCCTATTTATTCTCCTTGTGTTTTCAGTCCTGTGCTGGATGGGCAACGGCGGGGGGTGTGGGAGTGGGAGTGGGAGTGGGAGTGGGAGTGGGAGTGGGAGTGGGAGTGGGAGTGGGAGTGGGAGTGGGAGTGGAAGTGGAAGAAACTAACAGTGGAGAATGGTATACAATAGTTTGAAATTTCAAACGGAAAAAGAAAGATAGAAACCTTAATGATGATAATCGTTGAGATTCGGATGTGGAGAGTATTGTCAGATCTCAAACTAGAGGGGAAGAGTTTAAGGTAAAACTTCAGTTTGATTCTCCTGGCTCAGTTAACCCATTGAAATTGACAAAAGCTCTACTTGACACTGTAGGTACTGTGAATATTAAACCACTTAGAGATGGTAGTATGCTGATTACTTGTTCTGATGCCAAACAGAGAGATGACATGATTAAAATGACTAACTTGGGAGGAAAGAAAATCAAATGTTTTGTTTGGGGGCAAAAGAAAGCAGTACAAGGAGTTATTACAGGGATTTCAACTGACATAACTACTGAAGAAATTTTGGAAAATGTATCTGGAGCTAAAGGTTAGGAGATTGATGTATTTCAAGAATGGAACAAAACAGGAGAGCTTATCTATCTTACTGCAATTTCAGGAAGAAATGCTGCCAACAAGAGTTAAAGAAGGGTTTATGAGTTTTCAGGTACGACCATATGTTCCTCCTCCCTTAAGGTGTTTTAAATGCCAACGATTTGGTCATGTAGTAGCGGTGTGTAGAGGCAAACAGCGGTGTGGTAAATGTGGAGGAGAGGATCATGAATATGGCAAATGAAATGAAGGTACAAAAAACAAATGCTGCGTATAAAGGATGTGAGGCGCATAAACGAGCGGCGGAAGTGCAGAGAATCAGAGTTGAAGGAAAGATGACATATGCTGAAGCCATTAAAGTAGTTAATGCAAAAAATTTGACAGTATTACCAATAGTGAGAATGACTGAACGGAGAACGGGTCAGAGTTCTGAGCAGAGACAGGGTCAGAGTTCTGAACAGAAACCAGGTCAAAGTTCTGAGCAGAGACAGGATCAGAGTTCTGAACAGAGACCGGATCAGAGTTCTGAACAGAGGCAGGATCAGAGTTCTAACAAGACAAGAAGAGATTATGATAGGCCTACAGCAACCAAATCAAATATTGGAGTGGATGGTGTTGTGTTTGTAGCATTTCTGGCAGAAGTAGTCAATTGTTCAGCTCAAACACAACGCAGAACAGAGAGGATTAAAATTATCATAAAGGCAGCACAAAAATATCTTAATTTGGGGGAATTAACAGTAGATGCAATAAATGAAACACTCATAGCAGGGATACAGGAAACTCAGTCATCAAGTGGAGAATCATAATGGTTTTTGCAATTCTGCAATGGAATGCTCGGAGTCTTTGCTCTACTGGGCAGGAATTTAAAAAGTATATTGAAGAAAGGAGTGAGAAACCAAATGTTATTTATGTGCAAGAAACATGGCTTAGACCTCACTTAGATTTTATACTACATGGATATGTGGCTATACGCAGGGACAGGGAAAGTGGCAATGGAGGTGGTGTAGCTATGTTTGTTCAACAGGGAATAGGATATAGGATTATAAATATAAGTAAAGACTCTGAGGCAATTGTAATTGAAGTATGCATAGGAAAAACGAACATACGGATAGTGAACTATTATAATCCATGTGGGAAACTAAATAAAGGGGTGCTTGAAAAGATAATTGGTAGAGAATGCATAAGACCGTTTGGTGTTGGGACTTTAATGCGCATAGCACACTTTGGGGTGGTACACATACTGATTAAAATGGAAGTGTAGTGGAAGAATTTATAGAAGATCAAGATCTAATGCTTTGTTTGCTTGAATGACGGGAAAGTTACTTGAATAGATGTAGCAAGAGGATTGGAATCTGCAATTGATCTTACTCTGGTTTCTAAACAAATAGCAAGAGTTAGTAAGTGGGATGTAATACACGACAACACAGTAGGCAGTGACCATTATCCAATAATATGTGAAATAGGAGTGGGTCCAATTCAGTTGGAGTAAATAGGTTTCCCTAGATGGAAATTAAGAAATGCTAATTGGGCACTTTATAATACGACGTGTAGTATGAGGTTAGAAGGAATTAGCCAAAATAGGTACGATAGTATAGATGACTTGAATGCAAACATTGTAGAAATCATGTAATCCACTGCAAAAGAAGTTATTGGTAAAGGAAGTGGACTTAAACAGCATAAGACAGTCCCCTGGTGGTCAGATGAATGTAATAAAGTAATTAAGACAAGAAATAGAAAGGTAGAGAAGAAGTAATGGACACTCTAATATCCTAAAGGAAAAGGAGGATTTTAATGGAACGTTAAATGTTTTCTTTTCTTTATTTGAACTGAAAAGAGCATTGGTAGGAGTTAAAGCAACGTCCCCTGGTAAAGATGAAATATGTGATAAAATGGTTGAAAACTTAAACCATCAAGCACAGTTGGTGATCCTGAAGTTATATAATAAGGTATGGGAGTTAGGGGTATTGCCGTCAGCATGGAAACATTCTGTTGTAATCCCAATTGGGAAACCAGGGAAAGATAAAGGTGTAACAACTAGCTATAGACCTATCGCATTAACGTCTAATGTATGTAAAATAATGGAACGTATGGTCACAGACAAATTAAATGATATATTAGAGAGTAGGAATTTTGCTAATACCGCAACAGAGTGGTTTCCGTAGAGGGAGGACAACTATGGATCCAGTGATATGTTTGGAGGATGAAATTAGAAAGGCTCAGGTTAAAAAAGAAATAGTAGTTGCTGTCTTCTTTGATGTGGAGAAGGCCTGTGATATGTTATGGAAAGAGGGTCTTCTTATTAAATTGGAATCCATGGGAATTGGTGGAAGAATGTTCAATTGGATCATGAATTTTCTGAAAGACAGGACTATAGAGTAAGAATTGGAGTATCTTACTCTAATGTTTACTCTATAGAAAATGGGGTACCACAAGGAAGTGTATGTAGTCCTATTTTATTTAATATCATGATGAATGAGTTTTTTTCAGAGGTTGCTGCTAGCCTTGGGAGATCTCTATATGCAGATGATGGGGCAATATGGGTAAGGGGTCGTAATGCAGCATTTGTTGGAAAGAAATTACAGGCAGCAGTCAGTAATGTTGAGAACTGGGGAAACAGGTGGGGTTTTCGGTTTTCTGTAGACAAAACACAGGTTATTTGTTTCTGTAAAAAATTTAATACTCCTGCAATACAAGTTACTCTTTATGGGCAATCAGTTAAACAGGTACAAAATATAAGGTTTTTAGGTGTGTGGATGGACCATAAGCTGACATTTGGAGATTGTATAGGAAAATTACCTAATGTAAAAAGGCAGTTAATGTTATGAGATGTCTGGTAGGAAGTGGTTGGGGTGCTAGTATGAACTCTCTTAAAAATATTTATATTGCTTTAATTAGATCAACATTTGATTATGCATGCATTACATTTAGCTCAGCTGCAAAATCTCATTTGCAAAAGCTCGACCTGGTCCAAACACAAGCTCTCCGCCTATGTAGTGGTGCATTTAAGACTTCGTCAATTCCAGCTCTCCAGGTGGAGGTAGGGGAGATGCCTTAGGGGAGCAGTATATATACCGCATTTTCAGAAATCAATTTTAAAAAGAACTTCAGATCATTTAGCAGTGGACACTGTGGAGCCTTTAGCTATTTTACTAACACTTGCATGGATAGAGGAGGTTGGGCCTAATCAATATATTATATGTTCAGACTCAATGGCATCATTAATAAGTATTGCAAATTGTAAATCTGTTTGTAGGCCTGACTTGATTTATGAAATCTTTCATAGTTTATATAGATAAAATCTCATGTTGAAATAGAGGGTAATGAAGAAGCTGATCGTTTGGCTAAAAAGACTCTTAAATCAGATATACAATGGACAGTTCCATTGAGTAAAATGGAAATTAAATGTATCATTAAAACAAGAATCAATGGGTTATGGCAAGAACAATGGGAAAAGGAGACAAAAGGTCGTTTTTTATATAAAATGCAGAAACAAGTGAAAACAAGGAGGCAGGGTGGTTGGAAGCGAAGGGGGGAATCTGTAATCACAAGGCTAAGAATTGGACACACAGGTCTTAATCATAATCTCAATCATTTAGGGAAACATGCAACAGGATTATGCATTAATTGTGACAGGAGAGAAACGGTAGAGCATTTATTAATAGAATGTGAAGCATACAGAACAGAACGAATCATACTGTTAGAACAAGTTAAAGAATTAGGATACACACATTTATCAGTAGAGGGTTTACTTTCCTTTTCTACATCAAAACCATCAGCATGGCCAGCTATCATGAGATACCTTAAAGAAACAGAATTATTTGATCGAATTTAAGAATAACTAAGAATTTTTTTTTTTGTAGAAATCCGCACTGAAGCTCCACACCCCAAACAGTTGGTGGCGGTAATGCACTAAATTAGTATGCCAACCGCCAATAAAAGAAGTCCTGTGCTGGTTCGTAGTCGTATGTACGTTGAATGTACCCCTTGTGTCTAGACTAGTCTAGTCTAGTCTAGTCATTTTCCCCTTTGGGGTAGTTTTGTTTGTTTTTTTGTTTGATTTTATTAATAAAAAGCCTATTTTTTTTTTCTGCGCTTGAGTCCTAGCCAGGGCACGACGAGGTTCAGTGTTGGGTATTTATCCCCCTCCAACTCACTTTGTGCATCGTAGAACGGGCACAGAAATTGCACCAGGAAAGCACATCATGTAGTCGCTGGCTCTCACCACGGCTCTGAAGTATCTCCTGTAACTCTGCATAGACTGACTCAATTGACTCCAGGGTGAGAAAGATGGTGCTAAATCTGGTTTCTACCATCTGTTTGAAAGTTTTTGAAAATCGGCATGTCAGACCTGACTGCTTTAAATATCGGACTAAAGCTTTGGCAGGGTCTCTGCTACTTCTAGGACTGTTTCTGAAAGCTCATCTGGGTTCAAGGCATGCCAGAGGACAGTGTTGTAGAGGTGGTCTTGACATTCCAGGCGCCGGTATGGGCAAAGAGCGGCAACATAATTAGCGCCCTGATCGGTTACCCAGACAACAAAATGTATCACAGACGCACAGGGACGTGCACAGGAATTTTGAGGGGCAGTTGCTCTGACCTGAAAAAAGGGCACCCCACCGCTCCACCGCTCCCGGTTCATTGTGTCCAATCAGCGCAGGGGGGTGTGAGATATGACTGTCAATCACAAGTCGTGCACGCACACGTCAATCACATGCGTGTGCCTGAAGTTCGCGCAGTAGAAAAGAGTGATGGCGCACTGACGAGCACAAACTCTGTGGGAGGGTATTCGTTGATAGTGTGGGAGGGGCATGAGAGATGTAAACATTCAAAATTTTGCCTAAGTCCACTCAATCAGCCAGAGTTGCCGACGGCAGCTTTAATATGTCAATATGTTTAGATATCCATCTATGTAATATATGTGCATATATTAATTTATAATATATATTAATATATTAGTTATCTGTATATGTAAATATATTAATTTATCCCATGTTAATATATTAGTTATCTGTATATGTAAATATATTAATTTATCCCATGTTAATATATTAGTTATCTGTATATGTAAATATATTAATTTATAATATATGTTAATATATTAGTTATCTGTATATGTAAATATATTAATTTATAATATATGTTAATATATTAGTTATCTGTATATGTAAATATATTTTGAAATGTACTATTCAAATATTTAAGTAGTAATGCCCCATAGCATGAGTGTCTCCATAAGTAAATATTTTCATATATATATATATATATATCAAATTTTACCCTCCCCTGTAAATCAAACAGTCAAAATTCCATTTTCTAGAGAATGCAAAGATGTTGACCCAGTGGACATAATCAAAATGTGCTTGTTATTGGACAATGCATTAAGGGGTTACAGAGAACACCTACAACACAAACATAATGTGGAATTTTTATTTATGTTAACAAAAAGTAAAAGTACACAGCATATATAAAATTATCTGTACAATAACAAATGATTATAAGTATACCAAAAAATAAAATAATAAATAAAAACAAAATATATACTTTTTCTCAGGCAACTTTCCTGCTGGGACACGTCCCCTCAGTCGGAGCGGCAAAACATCCTTAAGCATTACTGGCTTTAATAAGGGAAATTGCAAAAACAGGAGTAAAACAAGCAACAAAAATTGTTAAATGAAGTTAGACTCGACACTTATACAACTTACCAAAAAGACTGTGGTCAGTGGACATTGACATATGCCCAGGAATCAGGTTAATAAAACTGACAAGAACTTTAGTTATCCCGTATATTAGATGGAAAATATTTAATTGATAAGCTGCCAATACAATATATGACCCAGGATATGATTTTACCCCAAAATTCAACATCATTTTAACCCATTCACTCCAAGTTTTGCTGCCTGGATCTGTTTCTGCGAATTGCAGCAATCTATATGCTTCTCTTTTCTGTAACTTTTGGCAGTCTGTAAAAAGATAGTTCTTGTTGAATCTATTTGTACAGTCGATCACACAGCTCTCAAGTGCGTACCCTCTTATTCTGGAACCTCAGGTCTGACAAATTATTATTCATGGCCTGGCCCAACTGTACAACAGTTGCCTTCTCATGCCGATTTATGGCAGTATCTGTAAAAGAAAACAAGAAAGAATGTTTGTCAGTGGTTACTTGAAGTCGTTCTGGTTAGATAGCTTCAGACATACTGTTCCATTGTTTCTGACAACAGCATCAGAAACAAGTGGATGGTTTATTTAATTGGCGTCCCAGATAGCTTTGGAGGATTATATGTTTGTTCAGAGCATTTTGTTTAGTAAACGAGGCACAGTGTAATGGAAAGTTCACAAAGATTATAAGTAAATTATAAGTAATAATACACTGTAAAAAAAAAACCCGTAAAAAAACGGTAATTTTCTGGCAGCAGGGGCGCCAGAAAATGTCTGTTAAAAAACGGAAAAATACTGTCAGGAAAAAAACTGTAAAAAACTGTAAAAAAATGGTAATTTCTTATCCTATAATTATGGTTTATTACTGTTATTCTACACAAAATTATCTTTCATTATCTGATATAATGTTAATTTACTGACCTATTGAAGTATTAATATCTGTTTTGTACCACTGTAATACACTGACAACCAACAACCACAGTGGTGATGAGAGTCACATGATCATTCAAAGCTCATTACAAGCAGCTCTTCCACAAAAGAGTTAATACTAATATATAGAAACTGCACAGTGTCATTCGCACAAACATTAAACACCATCATGGTAACACATGAAATTTTAAAAATGCCATAAACATTAGTTTAACAACATTAAATGTAACATAAAACCCTAATATACATAACTGATTCGAAAAAAACTAAGAAAACTATGAAGAAACATAGTTATTTCAACAAAAACACATCAAATGTGAAGTGTCACGCAGGGAATTGTAGGAATGTCAATTTACGGTTTTTCACTGTAAATTATACAATGAGTTGTTCTTTTTCACTTTCAAAAACTGTAAATTTAAATGTATTTTACAGTAAAATTACAGTAAATGTACCATTAGATCTATCACAGTTATTTACCGTATATAGTACGGAAATACTATTATTTAACCTTAAAACTCACTTTAACACCCACATGCTTAATGATCTTCAAGGAAAACATGTTAAATGACTGCTGATTTCTGCAGTTATACCTTCTTTTCTGTATTTTCTAATTTAACAGAAAAAATCTGTAAAATATTACGAATATTTTATGTAAAATTACACATAACCCTGTAAAAATACAGACAATTTCCTTTAAAAAAATGTAAAATTGGTGTAAACCCAAAATACAAGCAATTACCTGTAAATTTAATAGTGGACCTTATAAAATATCAGGAATTCGCTGTATAATGACAAAACGGCTAATTTCTGTAAAAAATACAGGCCGTTACCTGTAAATTTACGTTTTTTTTTTTACAGTGTATAATAAAGTAAATTATTAACATTATAGGTGTTCATGTGACAGGCTCAGATACAGGGTATTTCTGTAAAGTTTTAGCTGTAAATGTTTATGAAGGACAACTCTAGGTAGAGTGTATGATGGTCCTGAATGAGACATCAGAGGTATATTGCAGCCTAATGCATTTTGTCAAAGTTTTTATGTAAAAAAAAACAATAATAGCTTACCGTGAAATGATGTAGTCTTTCCTAAACAAACGAATCCATTTGTCTAAAACATAAGTTTAACACATTTAATGTATGCATTTAATTAACAACATTGTAACAATACAAAGAGAGTAAAAAATCTGTGACCTTACCCTAAATGCAATGATTATATTATATAGGGTTAGTATTTGGCAGTTTTGTATGTCCATCTAGTGTTGGTGTCATCGGAAATCTTCACAAGTGAGGCTGAATCCAAATTGGAAGTGGCATAATATCCAATAATAACCTTGGGATGGGGATACCGAGATAAAAACAGGAAATCAAAAGAAGAAAGATTAGCATAGCTGGAGAAGAGCTACACAATTAAACATTAAAATATCACAATCTTGATTCACACGCGGTCTTATTCTTAAATGACAATGATTCAGTTAGGTCTATTACACCGGTTTCACATCACAAGTGTCAGCAGAGTGTGAACCGTGTATTTTGTAGGGGTGTAACAATACATCGATATGGATTGATGCCCCGATCAAACATCTAACGATACGATGCATCGATGCCACACAAAAAAATAAATAAAATCGATATACTGTACCTTTATTTTGACACTCTCCACATCCTCACATAACTTTTCTCAGCTGAAATAGACGCCTGACAAGATCGACTGAACCCTTTGTCACAAAAGCCGGTATTTTCCAGTCAAGGCATCGCCAGTTCATGTTTTACAGCAGAAACGACAAGCACCCTTGTTTGTGAACACAACTCGAAAAGTCTGTTTTAGCGAATCAGTGCTCAGTATTCAGGTCAGGTGACAAGGCTGCAAGTCACTTTGAAAAGATGCGCTAGCTGAGAGGAGTTTCGTCAAAGCTGACTAAAAGTGATCGAGGATGGATTTTAACGAACTTGATGAACCAGTGATATCTTCTTCGGGGCGTAAAAGGAAAATAAAAGCTGCAACTTTTTCACGTAATCTTGCTAAATCAGCACGTTAGTGGTGAGGGAAAACCTCTCTGTATTGCAGGTACGTTAATCACAACAACAAAGTTTGACAGGCGTCTATGTCAGCTGAGGAGATTGACGTTAGCCTACATTAACCAAGTGTTTTATTATGTAGGCTATCATAGCAGTTACTTGGCTTTGTTTAACTTTGAAACATGAAATGTGGAGTTATGCTTTTGCCACACACAAAAAATGTAGGTGCCGATACCGGTACCCAGGGTCCGAAATGAACTTTTTGGCTCACCTGCCACGGGGACTGGTAGATGAAAAAATCCACCAGCCAAGAATATTTTTTACCGGCCAAAATAATAAACAGCCTTTTTGTGTCAGATATATTTTTTTTTTTATATATATATTATAGTCAACGAGGTGCGAAAGCAGGAGGAGAGGATGAGGAGTATAAAGGCCATTTCCCAGGCCAAGCAGGGAGAGTGGATGAGATGGGAGAGTGTGGAACAACGCAAAATGGGCTGGCAAGACCTTTGGTCAATGGAAGAGAGTAGGATCAGTTTCCTTATTAGGTCAACATATGATGTTCTCCCATCACCGCAGAACCTAAACCTCTGGGTAGGAGAGGATCCCTCTTGTCCTTTGTGTTCATCACCTGCCACATTAAGGCACATTTTGACAGGATGTAAGGTGGCTCTTAGCCAAGGTCGGTTTACTTGGCGCCATGACCAAGTACTGAGATGTTTGGCTTTAGCATTGGAAGGCAAGCGTAGTATGACCAATAAGTTGCCGCATGTTCTAGCAAAACATTACACGCAGAAGACAACATTCCTCCGCCCAGGCGAGCAACCACCAAGAAAAGGTGTTAACACCAATTCTCGGCCAGGACAACTGGAAGCTGCTAGGGACTGGAAGATGCTGGCTGATCTTGATCAACGGCTTATTTTTCCACCTGAGATTGCCACCACTAACCTACGACCAGACATTGTTTTGTGGTCTGGATCAGCACGCATTGTTCAACTGGTAGAGTTGACAGTGCCATGGGAGGATGCTGTAGATGAGGCATATGAGAGGAAGAAACTGCGGTATGCTCATTTGGCCACTGAAGCAGAACAGCGAGGATGGAGAGTCCAGGTTTATCCAGTGGAAGTGGGTTGTCGAGGTTTTGTGGCACACTCTACAACCCGGTTCCTCAGGGACGTCGGATTCAGCGGCCAAGAGTTGCGTCGCACAGTAAAGAACTTATCTGAAGCAGCAGAAAGGAGCAGCAACTGGCTGTGGTTGAGACGGAAAGATTCTAGCTGGCAAGGTACAGGCCGCCACGCTACGGTTTCGTAGAATTCTTGAAAAACTTGAAGAGTCTGTTGGTTTATTTGTATAGGTTGTATAGTATAGGTTGTATAGTATACTATACAATTTGTATAGGTTGTATAGTATAGAATGACGGGTGGTTGGGTAGATATTGTGTTTTGCGTTAGGTTGTATGCCATACGGAACCGTTGCCACTGTAACTGCTTTAACGCACCAGTGGGGCTCGACAGCCTTAATCAATCGGGTTGGCGCGTATGGTTGGGTTGCGGAGAGATAGTGAGATTGTGGTTAGGTCTCAGCAGCAGGAGGGATGTAGAGGTCAGTAAGCTGGGCTGAGTTGAGTGGGGGACGGAGGGGGGTGACTCTGGGACGCCAGAGTCACTGTCGAGCCCTCTTGAGGTGTCGTGGGCTAGTCGACGAAACACTGAGGACGGAAGGTGCCCACTTGAAGACCCTAGAGATGTCCCCTACTCGGCTCAATCCAGACGGTTGTCGTGTTGGTCCACTAGGGAGACCACACTGTAGTTGCAGCCGTCGTGTGTGCTGACGCGCCAAGTACACTGCAGCCGTTAACGCCGGACAGAAGGGGAGTCACACCCTCATATGGAAAGAAGCGTAAATGGATGGAGAAGCATAGTTTACTGTAAAGCTACGTCTTAGTGTTGCTTATCTTGGCGAAAGCCGAGTACAAATCAGCATGAAGTTTTAACATCTACTCTCGTGTAATGGAAATCATGAAGATCTGGATACGTCCAGTGACTGCGGTGAATAGTGCTGCTGGCAACAAGGGAAAGACCTTGTGACAGCCTGGAGAGACAGCTGACAGGAGGAAATAGACCCCAATGGGGCTGGTAAGGGTTAGCTACCCTTGTCGGCAGTATCCAGCTTCGTGTTTACAGGATGCTGGAGACACCCGCCCAAGGCTTCTAAGAAATTAAAGAGAAAAATACCCCTAGAGTCTGCGAGAGCGGGGGCGGAAGATGACTCGATGTTGGACAACATGGTTAACGACTTAGGAATGGAAACGGAAATGAGTATGGAGAGTAAGACTAGTTCAAGATCTGCAGTTAGTAAAGTCATTGAACTCCAAGTTTGTGTCTGTGGCTGGAGCAAGGCGACAACGGTCAGGGGTTTGAAGGTTCATCAAGGGAAAATGAAATGCTTGAGGGAGAAGGGACAAGGGCCTCGCATTGATCAGTACTTCTTACGAAGTCAGTCAAGTCAGTCGAATGAAATCCAGCGACAGGAAGCAAACCACAGCTCGCAGGATATCAGCACCCCTGTCATAGAGGAGAGGAGGGCTTGCACAGTTAGTGATGAACATATTCATACTTGTGAAACCGGTCAGACTAACCAGCATAAGAGAGAAAAGAACCTCAACGGGCATAGGCCTGGAGTTAGATGGCCAAGAGCTTGTGAGAAAACTGCATGGGATACGGTAAACACAGATCTATGCTTTGCATTGGAAAGATTAACTGGTACAGTTGAAAAGAAGCTGGATAAATTTGGGGACATCATTTACGCATATGGAAGTGAGAGGTTTGGTGTGGAAAAAAGGAAGGAAAAACTACAAACTGCTCCTGGAATGTCTAGACGGCAGCAGAAAATTGAAGGGTTAGTTAGAGAAAGGAGACAGTTGAGGAAGCAATGGAAAAGAGCAGAACAAAGTCAGAAGGAGGGACTCAATCTCTTACAAAGGGACATAAAAGATAAGCTGGCAACATTACGCAGAGCTGAGCGTCTACGGAAACGCTACAAAAAGAAGGAACGTGCGAGGGCTAATTTCTATAAAGACCCATTCAAATTCGTAAAGAAGTTATTCACCAGTGAGAAGAATGGCACTTTAAAAGCATCTAGAGTTGAGCTAGAGAGATATTTGGAGGAAACGCATACAGATGCAAAAAGGCATGAGCATATGTCAATTCCATCAGACATACCACCTATCAACCCACCAGAATACCAAATGGAGGTCTGTGCACCTAAGTGGAAAGAGGTAGAGCAGGCTGTGAGAAAGGCAAGGGCTTCATCATCTCCAGGGCCTAATGGAGTTCCGTACAGAGTGTACAAGAGTGCTTCAGGAGTTCTGCGAATTCTGTGGGAATTGTTAAAAGTGGCATGGGAAAAACAGGTTGTACCTAGAGCATGGCGCAGAGCAGGTGGAGTCTTTATACCTAAAGAAAAAGATGCTACAAGCATCAGTCAGTTTCGTCCTATTTCACTATTAAACGTTGAAGGTAAGATTTTCTTCAGCATTATTGCCCAGAGATTGTCCACCTACCTATTAAAGAATGGCTTCATTGACACTTCAGTTCAAAAAGCGGGCATTCCAGGGTTCTCAGGATGCTTAGAACACATCAATGTTATCTGGCAACGAATTCAGTCAGCTAAAAAGGAGAGGAAGGAGCTCCATGTGACATTCCTGGATTTGGCCAATGCATATGGTTCAGTGCCACATGAGCTTCTTTGGGCAGCATTTGATTTTTTCAGAGTACCAATGTCAATAACAAATTTAGTGAAAGCCTATTTTGGAGATTTGCAATTTAGTTTCTCAACTCCAAAATTCAGCACTGCATGGCAATGCTTAGAGGTTGGAATAATGGCAGGATGCACAATTTCTCCACTGGCTTTTACCATGGCAATGGAAGTAATCATTAGGGCATCAAGATGGGTAGTAGGAGGAGAGCGCTTGGCTTCTGGGTTGCGACTACCACCAATCACAGCATACATGGATGACATGACAACCATGACTACAACAGTAGCCTGCACTAATCGGTTATTGGGGAAGTTAACAGATAATATTGAATGGGCACGAATGCAATTTAAGCCCTCTAAATCAAGGAGCATCTCCATAGTTAAAGGAAAGGTAGTAGATAAAACATTCTTCATTAATGGTGAGGCAATACCAACAGTTTCTGAGAAGCCAGTGAAAAGTCTTGGGAGATGGTACGATGGAGATCTAAAGGACACAGTTCGAGTGGGAGAAGTTAGACAACAAGCAGTGGAAGGGTTGAAGAGCATAAACAGCTGTGCTCTACCAGGCAAACTAAAACTCTGGTGCTTTCAGTTTGGTCTACTGCCGAGGTTGCTGTGGCCACTGACTGTGTACGAGGTTTCTTTGACAACAGTGGATAAGCTGGAAGCGTTAATAACTTCATACATCAGGAAATGGTTGGGAGTTCCACGCTGCCTCAGCAGAGTGGGACTTTATAGTAAAGGAATATTGCAGCTGCCAGTCTCTGCTTTAACCGAGGAGTTTAAGTGTGCCAAGGTCAGACTGGAAATGACATTAGTAGAGTCACGTGACAAATGTGTAAGGGAGGCAGCCCCTGTGTTAAAAACTGGTAGAAAGTGGTCAGCAAAGAAATCTGTAGTAGAGGCAAAGGCTGACCTTCAAATAGGGGATATCGTGGGACAGGTACAGCATGGAAGAGGGGGTTTTGGGCTCAGGTTAGCTCCTCCTAAATGCCACAAGGCAGGCCCAGCTCAAAGGAGGAAGCTGGTAGTCAACGAGGTGCGAAAGCAGGAGGAGAGGATGAGGAGTATAAAGGCCATTTCCCAGGCCAAGCAGGGAGAGTGGATGAGATGGGAGAGTGTGGAACAACGCAAAATGGGCTGGCAAGACCTTTGGTCAATGGAAGAGAGTAGGATCAGTTTCCTTATTAGGTCAACATATGATGTTCTCCCATCACCGCAGAACCTAAACCTCTGGGTAGGAGAGGATCCCTCTTGTCCTTTGTGTTCATCACCTGCCACATTAAGGCACATTTTGACAGGATGTAAGGTGGCTCTTAGCCAAGGTCGGTTTACTTGGCGCCATGACCAAGTACTGAGATGTTTGGCTTTAGCATTGGAAGGCAAGCGTAGTATGACCAATAAGTTGCCGCATGTTCTAGCAAAACATTACACGCAGAAGACAACATTCCTCCGCCCAGGCGAGCAACCACCAAGAAAAGGTGTTAACACCAATTCTCGGCCAGGACAACTGGAAGCTGCTAGGGACTGGAAGATGCTGGCTGATCTTGATCAACGGCTTATTTTTCCACCTGAGATTGCCACCACTAACCTACGACCAGACATTGTTTTGTGGTCTGGATCAGCACGCATTGTTCAACTGATAGAGTTGACAGTGCCATGGGAGGATGCTGTAGATGAGGCATATGAGAGGAAGAAACTGCGGTATGCTCATTTGGCCACTGAAGCAGAACAGCGAGGATGGAGAGTCCAGGTTTATCCAGTGGAAGTGGGTTGTCGAGGTTTTGTGGCACACTCTACAACCCGGTTCCTCAGGGACGTCGGATTCAGCGGCCAAGAGTTGCGTCGCACAGTAAAGAACTTATCTGAAGCAGCAGAAAGGAGCAGCAACTGGCTGTGGTTGAGACGGAAAGATTCTAGCTGGCAAGGTACAGGCCGCCACGCTACGGTTTCGTAGAATTCTTGAAAAACTTGAAGAGTCTGTTGGTTTATTTGTATAGGTTGTATAGTATAGGTTGTATAGTATACTATACAATTTGTATAGGTTGTATAGTATAGAATGACGGGTGGTTGGGTAGATATTGTGTTTTGCGTTAGGTGGTATGCCATACGGAACCGTTGCCACTGTAACTGCTTTAACGCACCAGTGGGGCTCGACAGCCTTAATCAATCGGGTTGGCGCGTATGGTTGGGTTGCGGAGAGATAGTGAGATTGTGGTTAGGTCTCAGCAGCAGGAGGGATGTAGAGGTCAGTAAGCTGGGCTGAGTTGAGTGGGGGACGGAGGGGGGTGACTCTGGGACGCCAGAGTCACTGTCGAGCCCTCTTGAGGTGTCGTGGGCTAGTCGACGAAACACTGAGGACGGAAGGTGCCCACTTGAAGACCCTAGAGATGTCCCCTAATCGGCTCAATCCAGACGGTTGTCGTGTTGGTCCACTAGGGAGACCACACTGTAGTTGCAGCCGTCGTGTGTGCTGACGCGCCAAGTACACTGCAGCCGTTAACGCCGGACAGAAGGGGAGTCACACCCTCATATGGAAAGAAGCGTAAATGGATGGAGAAGCATAGTTTACTGTAAAGCTACGTCTTAGTGTTGCTTATCTTGGCGAAAGCCGAGTACAAATCAGCATGAAGTTTTAACATCTACTCTCGTGTAATGGAAATCATTTATATATACAGTACTGTGCAAAAGTTTTAGGCAGGTAAGATTTTTTAAGTTTTTAAAAGAAGTCTCTTCTGCTCACCAAGGCTGCAATTATTTGATAAAAAATACAAAAAAAAACAGTAATATTGTGAAATATTTACAGCATCATTACTCCAGTCTTCAGTGTCACATGATCCTTCAGAAATCATTCTAATATGATGATTTGATGCTCAAAAAACATTCATTATTATTTTCAATGTTGAAAACAGTTGTGTACAATTTTTTAAAAAAAATTCTTTGATGAAGAGAAAGTTTAAAAGAACTTGTTTAAAAGGTATTTGCGCGTCAATGTTGAGAGAAGTGGTATCTACGGTGTAGAACCCAAAATATTTCCAGACACTACTTTTTAGATGAGTTGGGGTCGTAATTCTCCACTCAGGCTGGCCGTTCTGTGCGTTATCTTCCATTTTCAAAACAGGGAGACTATTGGCAATTATTCGCTTGATTTGGTCATGGGCCGACGCTACAATACGTTTAGAGCGCCCACTCCTGGATGAGATGGCAAACACTAAAATAAAAAAACAAACGGTCTAATCATAGACTGTAAAAAATGCGCTAAACATGGCACTTTAAAAACCGGATAGTTTATTTATAGTTCGAATACGGATATTTCACATCATGTTCGAATGCATATTCGAATATCGAATAAAAAGTGACAGCCCTAGTGGATGTAGTTTTGTAGTCGGTTTTAAACACATTTTCTTTGAGGAGTTCTCAATCCTCGCGCGTGTCGGTGATGTCGTTATGAATTTAGGCAAGACAAATTAATTGTAGTTCCTTATATTAATTTAATAACAGTATAACCTTATAACAATGATAATACTAAATTATTATTATTATTTAATACATTAATGGGAAACCGAGCCAAATATCGTATTGATATCGTCAAAGGCAGCAGCCATCGGCGACATCTCTGACTAACGTCGATACATGATACTATCGTCTATCGCAGCACTTCTTTATTCTTTATTATTTTTATTTGATTGGGACAATGCATATTAATGAACAAACATGTGATACATGCATGTAAATATGCCGGATTGTAGCTATAAGCTAGTTTCCATCCGTAGTCCCAAAGGCTAGAACACAAGAATCACAAGATATTACAGAATAAAATTTACATCTACAACATTCATCATGAAATTATCAAAAATTCTATATACAATATTCACAAACTTAAAAATTCATTCAGTACACAAACACTCATTATGTAAACATTACAATACAGACAAGTTTATAATAATATACAACATACCCACTAATGTGTGCAATTTTGATTTGCCCATAAAAATCTTTTTAATTGGACTTTAAACGAGCTGTGTGTAGGGCATTCTCTCAGTGTTTTAGGCAGACTATTCCATAGGTTCCCACCCCGGACGGACAGGACCGTCTGACCGAAGGTAGTACGCCTGTGGTTTACTCAAACTCCGGACTCCGGTCCGGATCCGGACCCGGAGAGAAATCAATCCGGACCCGGCTCAATTTCGTATTTCAAGAGCACTAATTGTGTGTAAGGGATTAAAAGTGTGGATTTCCTACTTTGATAAACGCTTGTTAAAATCATTTGTTTCGGGGTTTTTTAATGTATTTTTGGAGATGGTCCGAAATGAAAGCGAAAGCGAGATATTTAAAGTTTTCCTCCGTGATATTGTTGTCATGACATCCAGTGAGCGTATGAAGTTTGACGTAATCGGGCGACAGCTTCACCGCAGTGAGCGTTTAGTTTAGTCAGTTTAAGGGGAAAAATAAATTGACGAAGAAAATAGAGTTTTCAAATATTGGAGCGGACAGAGATCCAGCACAAAGCCATTCTGTTTGATTTGTAACGCGACATTTGGAGTGCACCTGGCCACTTCATGCGTTTTCTGTGATATGATATCTGATCGTGAAAAGACCTATGGAAAAGACCAGGTGTAATGCCCTCTGAAACGCATTCGAGACGGATTTAAATCCAATCGCTCAAAAACCACTTCAGGAGGAGGTCTGGGCCGCATTCCAGACGAAACTGGACAAGTGTAAATGCATCTGGTTGTTGAAAACCACATATGTCAATTTGACTCCTTACAAAAATGCTAATAAATAAACATGTGAGAGGCTAAATGACATGTTATAGCCAGATATGACGACGCTTCTGCAACACGCATCACCGCAGATGAGCAGCTGAGCATCTATCAAGCCAACCAGCGAACTATCGTAAATCAAAATGAAAGTAAGTCGCAGACGCTTAACACACAATCAGCTTCATTAAAAGTAAAGAACCGAAATTATCTTACCAGGGCTCTCTTATTGCTGTCTTTGATTTAGAAAAAAATCTAAATAAAATGCTGATCCTTAAACTAAGTGTTTTGCCACTTTTGTACTTGTTATAAATGTATCTTTAAATGCAAAATGCACTTTATTTTTTTTTTTTAATTCGTTGATTTGTTATGCATGTTTATTAAAAACAAGTTTTGTAATAACCAATTATTTCCGGACCTTTGACATTGTTGAAAATTCAGATTTGGACCTTTGAATGTAGACTGAGAACCCCTGGTCTATCGGCACAACCCTACCTAGAATATCAAAATCGACTCCTGGCGGTAGATCCTTTTCCTATTTAGCACCAAAACTTTGGAACAGTCTTCCTACCATTGTCCGGGAAGCAGACACAGTCTGTCAGTTCAAAGCTCGATTAAAGACACATCTCTTTGCCCTAGCATACACATAATACATTATAGACTTCTATAATTCAATGTTAGGCTGCATAGATTAGGTCAGCCGGAACTGGGAACACTTCCTTTAAATCCTGATGTACTCGTTACATCATAAGAAGAATGGCATCTATGCTAATTTTAGTGTCTTTGTTTATCCCGAGGTTTTACCGCAGCCTGCCGGACCCAGATCTGACTAGGAGCTTCGTCTGGACCCGATGACAATGCAGTGCTGAAGTGTCAACTAGCCTCTTCCTATGGAGGATCCCTTTCCCACTCTACAGATAAAGCGCTGTGAATTCGGTTTGCGTACCCACCCCGAAGTGATAAAATAAAACAAAATTCTGTATCAAATTTATAGGCAAAACAAGTAGTTTGTTTAGGCATGGTTTGTAGGGAATTACAAACCTGCACACATATATTCAAAAGCACATAACTATAGAATCAATTCTTAATGCGCATGTGAACGCCATCAGCGTTTATCACAGGTTCAGTTTAAAGTCTGTTTAGAGAGAACGGCGTCGTCTTAGCGGCCCCTAATTTAATAACAAATGATCATTTAACTTTAGCTGGAAATAACATTATTCGAGAATCGCTATAAAGCCAAAACAATCTCTGTTACCTTAAATTATATGTTTATCTCTGTAAAGCTGCTTTGAAACAATCTACATTGTTAAAAGCGCTATATAAATTAAGATGACTTGACTTGACGTGCATCTATGGGGATTGGGACTCGGACTAGATCTGATGGCTGAGTGCGGGCATAAGGTACTCGTGTGTGTGCGCAGGTTTCTTGAGAATAAAACGACTCCCACAAAATAGAATGGTTGGGACGCTTACACACTTCATGTGAGCCACGTCTCTGGGCATAACTGCATAAACTATTGTTAGTGATTATTGGCTCACTGACGTTGACGAGTTAACCCCTTAGGTATCGAAATCTGGTACCGAACAACAAGTCATTTTTCGATACTCGATAGTATCAAGGCAATTCGGTCGGTACCTAAAAAGTATCGAACTCGGTACCCAGCCCTACGCATCGCAGAATTTTTTGAGGTATCGGCAAATATCATATCGCTGGCTGAGAGAATCAATATCGTATCGTGATGAACTGTCCGATTTACAACCCTAGTATTTTGCACCATAAGGCCTGGGGCCTCATTTATAAACGTTGCGTACGCACAAAAGGCGGCGTACGCCGCTCTCTACTCAATAATTGGTATTTATAAAAAGCAAACTTGACGGGAAAATGTGCAGTCCTTTACGCAAGCTCTGATCCAGGCGTACGCACAAAAACGGACAATTAACAGCCTACACGAACACCCGTTTGATCGATCTGCAGTGTAAAACAAACTAGAAAAAGTTCGTCGAGACAAACTTTAAGTTGAATTGTGAAAGTTTGGACCAGAAAGTTTGAAGAAGTTTAAAGTAGTTTGAAGTTTAAATTAGTTTATACTTTAAATTAGTTTAAAGTTTAATTAGTTTAAAGTTTAACTTAGTTTAAAGTAGTTTCTAGTTTAGTTTAAAGTTTAACTTAGTTTAAAGTAGTTTCTAGTTTAAAGTAGTTTCTAGTTTAAAGTAGTTTCTAGTTTAAAGTAGTTTCTAGTTTAAAGTAGTTTAAAGTTTAAAATAGTTTAAAGTAGTTTCTAGTTTAAAGTTTAACTTAGTTTAAAGTTTAATGTAGTTTCTAGTTTAAAGTAAAGTCGCTAGGGTGTTTCTAGTGGGTTGCTAAGGTGTTATAGGTGGTTGCTAGGGTATTCTAAGGTATTTTGGGTGGCTGCTTGGGTGTTTTGGGTGGTTGCTAAGATGTTCTAAGGTATTTTGTGTGGTTGCTAGGGTGTTGCTAGGGTGTTCTAAGGTATTTTGGGTGGTTGCTAGGGTGTTCTAAGGTATTTTGGGTGGTTGCTAGAGTGTTGCTAGGTTGTTCTAAGGTATTTTGGTTGGTTTCTAGGGTGTTCTGGGTGGTCGCTAGGGTGTTCTAAGGTATTTTGGGTGGTTGCTAGGGTGTTGCTAGGGTGTTCTAAGGTATTTTGGTTGGTTGTTAAGGTGTTCTGGGTGGTTGCTAGGGTGTTCTGAGGTATTTTGGGTGGTTGCTAGTGTGTTCTGGGTGGTTGCTTGGGTGTTCTAAGGTATTTTGGGTGGTTGCTAGGGTGTTGCTAGGGTGTTCTAAGGTATTTTGGGTGGTTGCTAGTGTGTTCTGGGTGGTTGCTAGGGTGTTCTAAGGTATTTTGGGTGGTTGCTAGGGTGTTCTGGGTGGTTGCTAGGGTGTTCTAATGTATTTTGGGTGGTTGCTAGGGTGTTGCTAGGGTGATCTAAGGTATTTTGGGTGGTTGCTAGGGTGTTCTAAGGTATTTTGGTTGGTTGCTAGTGTGTTCTGGGTTGTTGCTTGGTTGTTCTAAGGTATTTTGGGTGGTTGCTAGGGTGATCTAAGGTATTTTGGGTGGTTGCTAGGGTGTTCTAAGGTATTTTGGTTGGTTGCTAGTGTGTTCTGGGTGGTTGCTTGGGTGTTCTAAGGTTGCTAGGGTGTTCTGGGTGGTTGCTAGGGTGTTCTAAGGTATTTTGGTTGGTTGCTAGGGTGTTCTGGGTGGTTGCTAGGGTGTTCTAATGTATTTTGGGTGGTTGCTTGGGTGTTCTAAGGTATTTTGGGTGGTTGCTAGGGTGTTGCTAGGGTGTTCTAAGGTATTTTGGGTGGTTGCTAGTGTGTTCTGGGTGGTTGCTAGGGTGTTCTAAGGTATTTTGGTTGGTTGCTAGGGTGTTCTGGGTGGTTGCTAGGGTGTTCTAATGTATTTTGGGTGGTTGCTAGGGTGTTGCTAGGGTGATCTAAGGTATTTTGGTTGGTTGCTAGTGTGTTCTGGGTGGTTGCTTGGGTGTTCTAAGGTATTTTGGGTGGTTGCTAGGGTGATCTAAGGTATTTTGGGTGGTTGCTAGGGTGTTCTAAGGTATTTTGGTTGGTTGCTAGTGTGTTTTGGGTGGTTGCTTGGGTGTTCTAAGGTTGCTAGGGTGTTCTGGGTGGTTGCTAGGGTGTTCTAAGGTATTTTGGTTGGTTGCTAGGGTGTTCTGGGTGGTTGCTAGGGTGTTCTATTGTATTTTGGGTGGTTGCTAGGGTGATCTAAGGTATTTTGGGTGGTTGCTAGGGTGTTGCTAGGGTGTTCTAAGGTATTTTGGTTGGTTGCTAGGGTGTTCTGGGTGGTTGCTAGGGTGTTCTAAGGTATTTTGGTTGGTTGCTAGGGTGTTCTAATGTATTTTGGGTGGTTGCTAGGGTGTTGCTAGGGTGATCTAAGGTATTTTGGGTGGTTGCTAGGGTGTTCTAAGGTATTTTGGTTGGTTGCTAGTGTGTTCTGGGTGGTTGCTTGGGTGTTCTAAGGTATTTTGGGTGGTTGCTAGGGTGATCTAAGGTATTTTGGGTGGTTGCTAGGGTGTTCTAAGGTATTTTGGTTGGTTGCTAGTGTGTTCTGGGTGGTTGCTTGGGTGTTCTAAGGTTGCCAGGGTGTTCTGGGTGGTTGCTAGGGTGTTCTAAGGTATTTTGGTTGGTTGCTAGGGTGTTCTGGGTGGTTGCTAGGGTGTTCTATTGTATTTTGGGTGGTTGCTAGGGTGATCTAAGGTATTTTGGGTGGTTGCTAGGGTGTTCTAAGGTATTTTGGTTGGTTGCTAGTGTGTTCTGGGTGGTTGCTTGGGTGTTCTAAGGCAGGGATTCTCAACCTTTTGCAACTCATGGCCCACCAATGACTGTTTAAAAACATTCCGAGGACCACCTTTCAAAATATGATAGTATGAACACAGAATAACAGAGAATTAAAAAATTATAATGACATACTCTGCTGTTAATCTGTTATGCCATTGTAGCAGACTAGGTCAAGTCAGCTATAGATGAAAACTGTCCTTGTATGAAAAAGACTTGGCAGGTTTACTCAGTAACAATAACAGGCTAACATACTTGTAACAACCGGTCAGACACATTCTCTCTATTCATTAGCAGAAATGTTCAACAAAGTTCATTCACCCCAATTTGCATACTATAAGTAGCCTATAATTTATCAAATACAAATAGCGATATTAACATGACTATTTAAAACAATATTCTTTTAGCTTCCCAAAACAGCCCGGGTTCAAATTGAGTTCAAATGTCTCTGCAGCCTTGATGGTTTTAGCTAGAGATGCACCGGTCACAATTTTCTAGGCCGATTCCTATTTCCGATTTTTCATTGAGTTTGACCTGCCGTTACCGATTTTAGCCGATTGCGATTTCATTTTTTCTAACCACTTTACAGCACACACAAATATTTATTTTCTATATATATATTTTTTTATAAAACACCATATACTTTCACCCAAACTGAATAATTAAAACAAGTTTAAATGGGTACATTTAATTTGGGTAATTTTAATCTGAGTTAGGCTAAGTAAAAATTGAATTTGAGTCTTCATTTTCTTTTCTGACACAGCCTACTCCAGTTCTTGTTAAAACACACTAGACATGCAAATTATGTGCATTTTGGGCACTTTTTGTGTGAAATCATATTTATGTTGTCCAGCAAAAGTGTGCTTTCACTTTAGTTGAGCGTGAGCAGCGCAGAAACCCCGCTTCACTGCTGCTCACGCACTGCTCCCGGCGTGAATGCACTCATTGATGAACATGTACGGCGGAAAAAATACGCGCCGCTCACGCTTGCAGTGTGAAACGACCGTAATTCACATGTGCGTTCCGTGTGCACGTGTGATGCTGACATTGCACGATCTTAATCATGCGGCGCCCGAAAGCATTTGACCGGCATAAAATCACCATATGTCAGACTGACCGGCCGTTCAGTCTCCATCTCTAGCGCCTCTTGACAACATTTCTCCACATTCAACACACTGCGCCTTCGACTTAAGGGGATTGCACACCAAACGAGAAGCGCAGCACCACGACTTTAAAATATTACTGGCCATAAACTGAGAAATCGCGTCCGGTGTGCGATTCCTCGACTTGTCCTTGTGCGCGATACCTCGAGTTGTCCTAGAGGCGACGCAGCGCTGCGCTTCTCCTCCGGTGTGCAACCCCCTTTTGTAATATAAACATAAATTAGCTTTTAGATAATGCATATTGACTTAACTTGAGTGTTTTTGGTCTAATAAAGTCATAAGAACAGATAATTAGAAAATAACAAGATTTGTCAATCAAATTTTTTTTATTTTTATTAATTTGCGTGTAGTCTACCACTGCCTATACACGGCCCACCAGATGGCGCTTCGAGGCCCACTAGAGGGCCGCGGCCCACCGGTTGAGAATCACTGTTCTAAGGTATTTTGGGTGGTTGCTAGGGTGTTCTAAGGTATTTTGGTTGGTTGCTAGTGTGTTCTGGGTGGTTGCTTGGGTGTTCTAAGGTATTTTGGGTGGTTGCTAGGGTGTTCTAAGGTATTTTGGTTGGTTGCTAGGGTGTTCTGGGTGGTTGCTAGGGTGTTCTAAGGTATTTTGGTTGGTTGCTAGGGTGTTCTGGGTGGTTGCTAGGGTGTTCTAATGTATTTTGGGTGGTTGCTAGGGTGTTGCTAGGGTGTTCTAAGGTATTTTGGGTGGTTGCTAAGGTGTTGCTAGGGTGTTCTAAGGTATTTTGGGTGGTTGCTATAGTGTTGCCAGGGTGTTCTAAGGTATTTTATGTGGTTGCTAAGGTGTTGCTAGGGTGTTCTAAGGTATTTTGGTTGGTTGCTAGGGTGTTCTAAGGTATTTTGGGTGGTTGCTAGGGTGTTGCTAGGGTGTTCTGAGTGGTTGCTATGGTGAACTATTTATGAGTTTAAAAGTTCATAAGTGTATAAATTCATGAGAGTTCATAAGTGTATGAATTCATGAATTGATAAGTTCATGAATTTAAAAGTGTATGAATTCATGAGTTCATAAGTGTACGAGTTTATAAGTTTAAATGAGTACGAGTTCAGAGTTTATTAATTTATGAGTTTGAGTTTACAAGTGTACGAATTCATGAGTTAATAACACACACACTCACTCACACACACACACACACACACAGACACGCTCAGTAACTCACACACACACAGACACGCTCACTAACACACACACACGCACAGACACGCTCACTAACACACACACACACACACACACTAACTCGTTCACACAAACACTTTTTCTTTCACACACACACACACACGCACAGACACGCTCACTAACACACACACACACACACACACACTAACTCGTTCACACACACACACTCTTTCTCTTATACACACACACGCACAGACACGCTCACTAACTCACACACACACAGACACGCTCACTAACACACACACACACGCACAGACACACTCACTAACACACACACGCACAGACATGCTCACTAACACACACACACACGCACAGACTAACACACACGCACAGACTAACACACACACACTCATTCACACACACACACACGCTCACTAACACACACGCGCGCGCACACACACACACACACACTCACGCACATACACTCACACACAGACACACACACTCTTTCTCTCACACACACGCACATACACGCTCACTAACTCACACAGACACGCTCACTAACTCGTCTACACACACACTCTTTCTCTTTCATACACAAACACACACACACACACGCACAGACACGCTCACTAACACACACACACACACACACACACACACACACACACACACACACACAGACTCACTCACTCACTTACACACTCTGAGTTTATATGAGTTTAGAGTTTGTTTTAATGAAGTAAAGGGTGTTCTGGGTGGTTGCTAGGGTGTTCTAAGGTATTTTGGGTGGTTGCTAGGGTGTTGCTAGGGTGTTCTGAGTGGTTGCTATGGTGAACTATTTATGAGTTTAAATGTTCATAAGTGTATAAATTAGGGCCGGGACTTTAACGCGTTAATTAAGATTAATTAATTACAGACTTTAACGCGTTAATTGACGCGATAACTGATTTTAATCGCTTATTTTTGCACCACGGCACGTTTCTCACTGAATGAATAACATTCTAATTTTCCACTAGATATTTTCATATATCTCATCAGCAATTGTGATTTCGGCACCCTCTGCAGCAGCTGACCACTAAGGAGCGAATGTACAGTGAAGTGACATCACTGCCAGATTCAAACTGTGCTTTCGCGATGTGGCTGGCTGAGCCAAAGACGGACACGCTCAGCGCTTGTCATAGGCGATCACAACTGTTCAGTGTTTTTAACCACATAATGTTTATTTTAGGTTTTAGACATTTACATATAATTTATAGCAAAACACATTTATAGTTTGTAAAATACACAATGCAATGGTGTCTATGGAAGCAGCAATAACAACCCAGGAAAATATATTTGCCGACGGTTTATTCAGACACACCGTGTAAATAACTATAAAGTCAACTCTATTCTACTACTCCCAGTTCACCGGCCACTTACTTTCATGTATTTCGGGAGAAACTGATGAATTCACGCGCTGTAATAAATCCAACAGACAGGAATCTCTGAACTGCGGCCCAAACACGGCGCCCATCTCACGTTACAGATCAAGATCATTTATAAAGATTTTTTAAACAACAAAACAAACTCACTTACACATATTTGAGAATTGGAAAAGAAAAAAGTTGATGACATGGTAAGCAAGTTTTTAATATTTAGAAATAAAAGCGCTACATCTGTCATGCAGCGCTATTTTGGCTGTGGTGAATCACGTGCCAAGCCTGACGCGTCACCCTGGAAACCTTTTTTAACTAGGCAAAAATTGCACTGGTCTTCTGGACTTGGTTGAACAAAAATAAACAATATTTTGTTGCTTAAGCTTATGTATTCAGTCATTATTCAATGGTATACTAAAAATCCATATGAAAAAAATTACTTCACACTGTTCTCAGGTCAAATATTTATGCGATTAAAATGCGATTAATTTCGATTAATTAATTACAAAGCCTCTAATTAATTAGATTAATTTTTTTAATCGAGTCCCGGCCCTAGTATAAATTCATGAGAGTTCATAAGTGTATGAATTCATGAATTTATAAGTTCATGAATTTAAAAGTGTATAAATTCATGAGTTCATAAGTGTACGAGTTTATAAGTTTAAATGAGTACGAGTTCAGAGTTTATGAATTTATGAGTTTGAGTTCATAAGTGTATGAATTCATGAGTTTATACATTTATGAGTTTATAAGTGTACGAATTCATAAGTTAATAACACACACACTCACTCACACACACACGCACAGACACGCTCACTAACACACACACACACACACACACACACACACTAACTCGTTCACACACACACTCTCTCTTTCACACACACACGCACAGACACACTCACTAACACACACACACACACACACACACACTAACTCGTTCACACACACACACGCACAGACACGCTCACTAACACACGCACACTCCAGCACATACACACACACAGACACGCTCACTAACACACACACACACACTCTCTCTTTCACACACACACACACACACACTCTTTCTCTTACACACACACACGCACAGACACGCTCACTAACACACACACACTCCAGCACATACACACACACAGACACGCTCACTAACACACACACACACTCTCTCTTTCACACACACACACACACACACACACGCACACACACACAGACAAACACACACACACACACACACACACTAACTCGTTCACACACACACTCTTTCTCTTACACACACACGCGCACAGACACGCTCACTAACACACACACACTCAAGCACATACACACACACGCTCACTAACACACACACACTCACGCACATACACTCACACACAGACACACACACTCTTTCTCTCACACACACGCACATACACGCTCACTAACTCACACACACAGACACGCTCACTAACTCGTCCACACACACACTCTTTCTCTTTCATACACACACACGCACAGACACGCTCACTAACACGCACATACTCACACACACACTAACTCGTTCACACACACACTCTTTCTCTTTCACACACACACACACAGACTCACTTGCTCACACACTCACTCACACACTCAGTTTATGTTTAAATGAAGTAAATTTAGTCATTTGAAGTTTAAATTAGTTTAAAGTTTAAATTAGTTTGAAGATTAAAGTTTAAATTAGTTTGAAGTTTAATTTAGTTTGAAGTTTAAAATAGTTTGACGTAGATAGATGAGTTTATAAGTGTATGAGTTTATAAATGTAAGAGTTTATTTGTTTAAATGAGTCTATAGTTAATAAGTGTAGATAGATGGATAGATAGATGGATAGATAGATAGATGAGTTTATTAGTTTAAATGAGTCTCAATGGCTCATATAGTGTATAGAATGGCAGTTTGATTTAGTCTAGGTTTTCAAGGGATTTAGATTTGAATTTTTGACAGTTGGGGAGTTTGAAAATCTGAAAATTTCGCAATGTTAAGTCAATGGGAGTTTTTCCGAGTTTTGATCGCCATTTTTAGGAAAACCGTAAGTCCGATCAGTTAGAAAAGATATAGCACACCGAGTCAGAACAGTTTGAGTGTCTGAGCCGAGTTTGGAGTATGTGGAGTTAAAGCTCTAGGAGGAGATCGAGTTGTAAATTTTTGAGTAAGAAGAATAATAACTAGAAAAAAAAGTTCGTCGAGACAAACTTTAAGTTGGCTTGTGAAAGTTTGGAACAGAAACTTAGAAGTTTAAAGTAGTTTTGAGTTTAAATTAGTTTATAGTTTAAATTAGTTTAAAGTAGTTTATAGTTTAAAGTAGTTTAAAGTTTAACTTAGTTTAAAGTTTAAAGTAATTTAAAGTTTAAAGTAGTTTATAGTTTAAATTAGTTTAAAGTTTAAATTAGTTTAAAGTAGTTTAAAGTTTAACTTAGTTTAAATTTGTTTAAAGTAGTTTCTAGTTTAAAGTAGTTTAAAGTTTAAAATAGTTTAAAGTAGTTTCTAGTTTAAAGTAGTTTCTAGTTTAAAGTTTAACTTAGTTTAAAGTAGTTTCTAGTTTAAAGTTTAACTTAGTTTACAGTTTAAAATAGTTTACAGTTTAAAATAGTTTAAAGTAGTTTCTAGTTTAAAGTTTAACTTAGTTTACAGTTTAAAATAGTTTAAAGTATTTTAAAGTAAAGTCGCTAGGGTGTTTCTAGTGGGTTGCTAGGGTATTCTAAGGTATTTTGGGTGGCTGCTAGGGTGTTTTGGGTGGTTGCTATGGTGTTTTAAGGTATTTTGGGTGGTTTCTAGGGTGTTCTAAAGTATTTTGGTTGGTTGCTAGGGTGTTGTGAGGTATTTTGGTTGGTTGCTATGGTGTTGCTAGGGTGTTCTAAGGTATTTAGGGTGGTTGCTAGGGTGTTGCTAGGGTGTTCTAAGGTATTTTGGGTGGTTGCTAGGGTGTTCTAAGGTATTTTGGGTGGTTGCTAGGGTGTTCTAAAGTATTTTGGGTGTTCTAAGGTATTTTGGGTGGTTGCTGGGGTGTTGCTAGGGTTTTCTGAGGTATTTTGGGTGGTTGCTAGGGTGTTGCTAGGGTGTTCTAAGGTATTTTGGGTGGTTGCTATGGTGTTGCTAGGGTATTCTAAGGTATTTTTGGTGGTTGCTATGGTGTTGCTAGGGTGTTCTAAGGTATTTTGGGTGGTTGCTAGGGTGTTCTGGTTGGTTGCTAGGGTGTTCTAAGGTATTTTTGTTGGTTGCTAGGGTGTTGCTAGGGTGTTCTAAGGTATTTTTGTTGGTTGCTAGGGTGTTGCTAGGGTGTTCTGAGGTATTTTGGGTGGTTGCTAGGGTGTTCTAAGATATTTTGGATGGTTGCTAGGTTGTTGCTAGGGTGTTCTGAGGTATTTTGGGTGGTTGCTAGGGTGTTGCTAGGGTATTCTAAGGTATTTTGGGTGGTTGCTAGGGTGTTGCTAGGGTGTTCTAAGGCATTTTGGGTGGTTGCTAGGGTGTTCTGGGTGGTTGCTAGGGTGTTCTAATGTGTTTTGGGTGGTTACTAGGGTGTTGCTAGGGTGTTCTAAGGTATTTTGAGTGGTTGCTATGGTGTTGCTAGGGTGTTCTAAGGCATTTTGGGTGGTTGCTAGGGTGTTCTGGGTGGTTGCTAGGGTGTTCTAAGGTATTTTGGGTGGTTGCTATGGTGTTGCTAGGGTGTTCTAAGGTATTTTGGGTGGTTGCTAGGGTGTTCTGGGTGGTTGCTAGGGTGTTCTGAGGTATTTGGGTGGTTGCTATGGTGTTGCTAGGGTGTTCAAATGTATTTTGGGTGGTTGCTAGGGTGTTCTAAGGTGGTTTGGGTGGTTGCTAGGGTGTTCTAAGGTATTTTGGGTGGTTGCTATGGTGTTGCTAGGGTGTTCTGATGTATTTTGGGTGGTTGCTATGGTGTTGCTAGGGTGTTCTAAGGTATTTTGGGTGGTTGCTATGGTGTTGCTAGGGTGTTCTAAGGTATTTTGGGTGGTTGCTAGGGTGTTCTAAGGTATTTTGGTTGGTTGCTATGGTGTTGCTAGGGTGTTCTGATGTATTTTGGGTGGTTGCTATGGTGTTGCTAGGGTGTTCTAAGGTATTTTGGGTGGTTGCTAGGGTGTTCTGGGTGGTTGCTAGGGTGTTCTAAGGTATTTTGGGTGGTTGCTATGGTGTTGCTAGGGTGTTCTGATGTATTTTGGGTGGTTGCTATGGTGTTGCTAGGGTGTTCTAAGGTATTTTGGGTGGTTGCTAGGATGTTCTGGGTGGTTGCTAGGGTGTTCTAAGGTATTTTGGGTGGTTGCTAGGGTGTTCTAAGGTATTTTGGTTGGTTGCTATGGTGTTGCTAGGGTGTTCTAAGGTATTTGGGGTGGTTGCTAGTGTGTTGCTAGGGTTTTCTAAGGTATTTTGGTTGGTTGCTATGGTGTTGCTAGGGTGTTCTAAGGTATTTTGGGTGGTTGCTAGGGTGTTCTGTGTGGTTGCTAGGGTGTTCTAAGGAATTTTGGTTGGTTGATATGGTGTTGCTAGGGTGTTCTAAGGTATTTTGGGTGGTTGCTAGGGTGTTGCTAGGGTGTTCTAAGGTATTTGGGTGGTTGCTAGGGTGTTCTGGGTGGTTGCTAGGGTGTTCTAAGGTATGTTAGTTGGTTGCTATGGTGTTGCTAGGGTGTTCAAAGGTATTTTGGGTGGTTGCTAGGGTGTTGCTAGGGTGTTCTAAGGTATTTTGGGTGGTTGCTAGGGTGTTCTGGGTGGTTGCTAGGGTGTTCTAAGGTATTTTGGTTGGTTGCTAGGGTGTTCTAAGGTATTTTGGGTGGTTGCTAGGGTGTTCTGAGATATTTTGGGTGGTTGCTATGGTGTTGCTAGGGTGTTCTAAGGTATTTTGGGTGGTTGCTAGGGTGTTGCTAGGGTGTTCTAAGGTATTTTGGCTGGTTGCTATGGTGCTGCTAGGGTGTTCTAATGTATTTTGGGTGGTTGCTAGGGTGTTGCTAGGGTGTTCTAATGTATTTTGGCTGGTTGCTATGGTGTTGCTAGGGTGTTCTAATGTATTTTGGGTGGTTGCTAGGGTGTTCTGAGGTATTTTGGGTGGTTGCTATGGTGTTGCTAGGGTGTTCTAAGGTATTTTGGGTGGTTGCTAGGGTGTTGCTAGGCTGTTCTAAGGTATTTTGGTTGGTTGCTAGGGTGTTGCTAGGGGGTTCTAAGGTATTTTGGGTGGTTGCTAGGGTGTTGCTAGGGTGTTCTGAGGTATTTTGGGTGGTTGCTATGGTGTTGCTAGGGTGTTCTAAGGTATTTTGGGTGGTTGCTAGGGTGTTGCTAGGGTGTTCTAAGGTATTTTGGGTGGTTGCTATGGTGTTGCTAGGGTGTTCTAAGGTATTTTGGTTGGTTGCTATGTCAAGTCAAGTCAAGTCACCTTTATTTATATAGCGCTTTTTACAATTCAAATTGTTTCAAAGCAGCTTTACAGAGATAACAGAAAAACAATGTTGTAATAGTATTGTTAAATTCAAAATTAAATGTTAAATGTCCCCAACTAAGCAAGCCAAAAGCCAATGGCAACAAAGGCGAAGAGAGGCGAAAAAGGCAACAGTGGCAAGGAACCAAAACTCCATCAGGTGACAGAATGGAGAAAAAAAACCTTGGGAGAACCCAGGCTCAGTCAGGGGGCCAGTCCTCCTTTGGCCAACAAACGAACAGTGTATGATTATGAGTTAGGCAGCATAACGTCAGGAGTCAGATGTGATCAGAACTTTCATGATATTTATCCAGTTCATCTGGTTGGGTTGGGTCATCCGGCCGGTGAGGAGATGAGTGTGTTGAGGTGTTCATGGGCCTTCACAGTGTTGATGGGCTGGCTCATCAGGGATGCGTTGTCATCGTGTCCATGTGATGGTCCTTCCTCAGATCTGGATATGGCCTGGATCCGGCGGTTCGCGGTAAACCTCGGGATAAACAGAGACTAATATTAGCGTAGACGCCATCCTTCTTATGATGTACAAAGTACATCAGGAATTATGGGAAGTGTTCCCGGTTCCGGCTGATCTAAACTATGCAGCCTAACATTGAATTATAGAAATCTATAATGTGTTATGTGTATGCTAAGCCAAAGAGATGTGTTTTTAGTCTAGATTTAAACTGACAGACTGTATCTGCTTCCCGGACTGTGTTAGGAAGATTGTTCCAAAGTTTTGGTGCTAAATAGGAAAAGGATCTACCGCCAGCAGTCGATTTTGATATTCTAGGTATTATCAACTGGCCAGAATTTTGAGATCGCAATAGACGTGAAGGACTATAATGCGTTAAGAGCTCGCTCAAGTACTGGGGAGCTAAACCATTTAGTGCTTTGTAAGTAATCAGCAATATTTTAAAATTTATACGATGTTTAATAGGCAGCCAATGCAGTGTTGACAGAACCGGGCTAATATGGTCATACTTCCTGGTTCTGGTAAGAACTCTAGCGGCTGCGTTTTGAACTAGCTGTAGTTTGTTTATTAAGCGTGCAGGGCAACCACCCAGAAGAGCATTACAATAATCTAGCCTGGATGTCATGAATGCATGAACTAATTGTTCCGCATTTGTCAGTGAGAGCATATGACGTAATTTAGATATATTTTTAAGATGGAAAAATGCGGTTTTACAGATACTAGACACGTGACTTTCAAATGAAAGATTGGTATCAAAGAGCACACCCAGGTTCCTAACCGACGACGAAGACTTAACAGAGCAGCCATCAATTGTTAGACAGTATTCTGGGTTATTACGTGTGGCAGTTTTTTGTCCAATGATTAGAATCTCTGTTTTTTCAGAATTTAGTAATAGGAAATTACTGGTCATCCAATTTTTTATATCAGCTATGCATTCCGTTAATTTTAAGAATTGGTAAGTTTCGTTAGGTTTTGAAGAAATATACAGCTGAGTATCATCAGCATAACAGTGGAAGCTAATTCCATATTTCCTAATGATATCTCCTAATGGCAGCATGTACAGAGTGAACAGCAGCGGTCCTAGTACTGAGCCTTGTGGTACGCCGTACTGAACTTGTGATCGATAAGACATCTCTTCATTTACTGCTACAAACTGAAAACGGTCAGATAAGTATGATTTAAACCATGCTAGTGCAATTCCACTAATGCCAACATAGTTTTCTAGTCTATTTAAAAGAATGTTGTGGTCGATAGTATCAAATGCAGCACTAAGATCAAGTAACACTAACAGAGAGATACAACCACGATCGGATGATAAGAGCAAATCATTTGTGACTTTAATGAGAGCAGTCTCAGTACTATGGTACGGTCTAAATCCGGACTGAAAATCCTCGCAGATATTATTTCTTTCTAAAAAGGAACACAGTTGTGATGATACTGCTTTTTCTAGTATCTTTGACAGAAAAGGCAGATTTGAGATTGGCCTGTAATTGACTAATTCTGTAGGATCAAGTTGCGGTTTTTTAACAAGCGGTTTAATCATAGCCAACTTAAAGGTTTTTGGTACGTATCCTAGAGACAAAGATGAATTAATGATATTTAGAAGAGGATCTATGACCTCTGGAAGCATCTCTTTCAGTAGCTTAGTCGGTATAGGGTCTAGCATACAAGTTGTGGATTTAGATGAATTAACAAGTTTGCAAAATTCTTCCTCTCCTATAGCAACAAATGAATCAAAATGTTCCTCACGGAGACTACAATGCACTCCCTGATGCGCTACTGTAGTAGACGGTTGCATAGTTATAATTTTGTCCCTGATATTATAGATCTTATAAGTGAAGAAGTTCATAAAGTCATTACTGCTGTGTTTCTTGGTAACTTCTGGGCTTGAAGCTTTCTTTTTCGTTAGTTTAGCCACTTGTTCAAATAAATACCTAGGATTATGTTTATTTTCTTCTAATAAGGTTGAAAAATAATCCGTTCTAGCATCTTTTAATGCCTCTCTGTAAGCAATCGAGCTCTCCTTCCATGAAATCCGAAATACCTCTAGTTTTGTTTTCTTCCAGTTTCGTTCCATTTTTCTGGCTGCTCTCTTAAGGGCCCGGGTGTGCTCGTTGTACCACGGCGTTGGACTATTTTCTTTAATCTTCTTTAAGCGCAACGGAGCAACTATGTCTAAAGTGCTGGAAAAGAGAGATTTAAACATTTCTGTTGCAATATCAAGTTCTTCTAAGCTATCCGGGATGCTGAGATTATGAAACTGATTAGGAAGATTATTAATAAAGCCATCTTTAGTGGCAGAAGTGATAGGTCTAACATATTTATAACACGGAGTCGGCTTTGCAGCCTTGGCTAAATGTAATTTACACGAGACTAGATAATGATCTGAGATGTCGTCGCTCTGCTGCAGAATTTCAACGGCATCAACATCTATTCCATGAGATAATATTAGATCTAGAGTATGATTACGACAATGAGTAGGTTCTGACACGTGTTGTCTCACTCCAATTGAGTTTATAATGTCTTTAAATGCCAGTCCCAATGGATCTTTTTCATTATCTACATGTATATTAAAATCACCAACAATTAGGACTTTATCGGCAGCCAATACTAATTTTGATAGAAAGTCAGCAAATTCTTTGATAAAATCTTTATGGTGCCCTGGTGGCCTGTATACAGTAGCCAGCAGAATTTTCAAATGTGATTTATTGTTTACACTATGTATTTTTACATTAAGCACCAACACTTCAAAAGAAGTATATTTAAAACTAGATTTCTTAGTGGTTTTGAAAATATTACTATAAATTACAGCAACACCTCCCCCTTTGCCTTTCGGACGAGGCTCATGTTTATAACAGTAATCTTGCGGAGTGGACTCATTTAAAGTAATGTAATCGTTTGGTTTTAGCCAGGTTTCTGTCAAACACAGCACATCTAGGTTATAGTCTGTAATCTTATCATTAACTATGAGCGCTTTTGAATTAAGGGATCGAATATTCAACAACCCAAGCTTTATCGTTTGCTCATCTGTATTATATCTGTTTTTTATTTGTTGAACATCAATTAAACTTTTAACCTTAGAAAGTTTTGGCAGTTTTTTGGATTTCCAAATTCGGGGAACAGACACAGTCTCTATATGATGATATCTAGATGAAAGAGCCTCTATGTGATGGGATTTATCTGACCTTGGTGACGTGAGGCCGCTAGCAGACGGTCGGTTAAGCCAGTCTGTCTGCTTCCTGACCTGAGCCCCAGATTGTCATGTTTTATCTCTAAGACTATGAGCCAAATTACTAGAGAGAAGAGCAGCACCATCCCAGGAGGGATGAATACCATCTCTTTTCAACAGGTCAGGTTTGCCCCAAAAACTTTTCCAATTGTCTATGAATTCTATATTATTTTGCGGACACCAATTAGACAACCAGCCATTGAGTGAACACAATCTACTAACTATCTCATCACTCCTTCGAACAGGAAGGGGACCAGAGCAAATTACAGTGCCTGACATCGTACTTGCCAGTTCAAACACCTCTTTAATATTAATTTTGGTGATCTCCGACTGGCGAAGTCGAACATCATTTGTGCCGACGTGAATAACAATCTTAGAGAATTTACGATTAGCATTAGCCAGCACTTTTAAATTTGCTTTGATGTCAGGCGCTCTGGCTCCCGGCAAACATGTGACTATGGTGGCTGGTGTCTCTATTTTCACGTTCCGTGTAATAGAATCGCCAATTACCAGGGCATAATCAACATAATTCTCAGTGGGTGTTTCACTGAGTGGGGCAAATCGATTTGTTATGGTAATCGGAACAGAAGAGTGGTTTTTTGATCCGCGACTAGAGCGATCTCTCACAGTTACCCATCTGCCTGGCTGCACAGGCAATAACTCAGCCGGAACCGAATCATGTAAATGATTCACTATGCTAGGCGCATCCAAAATAGTATCTAAGGCTCGAGCACACTTACTATCCTCAATTAAAGTTTGGATGCGTGTCTCTAATTCTGAAATCTTCTCCGTCAGCCTGACTGTCTCCTTGCATTTATCACATATAAACCCTATATTGCCGACGGGGAAGGCTATAGTAAACATGTGGCATGAGGTGCAGGTGACAATAACAGGACAAGACATTACTCACCGTGTTTGTTGACTGATTCTTACTCACCTGGGCTTTTTACGAACTCAGAGGCGCGGGCGCGCACGAGAAAAATAAATAAATAACTAAGCGCACGGGCGAAGCGTTAACAGGCTAACGAGATACAAGCGTGTTGTGCTAACAATAACGGAAGCTAGCGATGTTAGGTTAGTCTGAGATGTTAGGTAAACTATATTAGTAGTATAAACTCTAGAAATGATCGTAAATTTATGGTTCAAAACAGAGAGAAATACGAGGCTTTAGATGGAGCTTACAGCCTCGGAGCAAACACACTCACACACAGCAGGCAGCGAGGCAGACAGGAGCAATCTATGGTGTTGCTAGGGTGTTCTAAGGTATTTTGGTATACACGCACACACACTAACTCGTTTACACACACACTTTCTCTTTCACACACACGCACAGACACGCTCACTAACTCACACACACATACACACTCACGCACACACACTCACTCACACACACACTCTTTCTCTCACACACACACACACACAGTCACACACACAGACTCACTCGCTCACACACTCACTCACTTACACACTCAGAGTTTATATGAGTTTAGAGTTTATAAGTTTGAATGAAGTAAATTTAGTCATTTGAAGATTAAATTAGTTTAAAGTTTAAATTAGTTTAAAGTTTAAATTAGTTTAAAGTTTAAATTAGTTTAAAGTTTAAATTAGTTTGAAGATTAAAGTTTAAATTAGTTTGAAGTTTAATTTAGTTTGAAGTTTAAAATAGTTTGAAGTTGATAGATAGACGAGTTTCAATGAGTCTCAATGGCTCATATAGTATATAGAATGGCAGTTTGATTTAGTCTAGGGTTTCAAGGGATTTTGATTTGAATTTTTGACAGTTGGGGAGTTTGAAAATCTGAAAATTCCGCAATGTTAAGTCAATGGGAGTTTTTCCGAGTTTTGATCGTCATTTTTAGGAAAACCGTAAGTCCGATCAGTTAGAAAAGAAATAGCATACCGAGTCAGAACAGTTTGAGTGTCTGAGCCGAGTTTGGAGTATGTGGAGTTAAAGCTCTAGGACGAGTTTGAATTGTAAATTTTTAGTAAGAAGAATAATAATAACTAGAAAAAGTTCGTCGAGACAAACTTTAAGTTGGCTTGTGAAAGTTTGGACCAGAAAGTTTGAAGAAGTTTAAATTAGTTTGAAGTTGAAAGTAGTTTAAAGTTGAAAGTAGTTTATAGTTTAAATTAGTTTTTAGTTTAAATTAGTTTAAAGTTTAACTTAGTTTAAAGTAGTTTAAAGTTTAACTTAGTTTAAAATTTAAAGTAGTTTAAAGTTTAAAGTAGTTTCTAGTTTAAAGTAGTTTAAAGTTTAACTTAGTTTAAAATTTAAAGTAGTTTAAAGTTTAAAGTAGTTTCTAGTTTAAAGTAGTTTAAAGTTTAAAATAGTTTAAAGTAGTTTCTAGTTTAAAGTTTAACTTAGTTTAAAGTTTAACTTAGTTTAAAGTTTAAAGTAATTTAAAGTTGCTAGGGTGTTTCTAGT